>OY731406.1:54726807-55033344 GCA_963425845.1 Sphenostylis stenocarpa
CGAGTTATTACACTATAAAACAAGTCTTCAACTCTCTAAGTCTTGTGTTCTTGAATCATCATCAAAATCAACAAGCTTCATGTCCATGTAAGTTCAACATCAAGTCCTTGAATGTTCAACAGGCAAGACTTGAAAATGATAAAGACATTTTTTTCTTTCTAGTAGATATAACCCAGAGCCAAATAGCCAACCCTGCATTAATTTTAGGACATCCATTTGAACCCCTTATGAGCCAAAAATAATATTGTTTCTTAAACAGAACCCTTAAGCCTAAACACTATTTATCTACCTTCTTACATTTGAGAAAGGAAATGAGTATGAATGTGACTATTTTTCTTATTGTTGGGTATTGTTATTGTTGTCCTACAGGTATTATTGGGGTGTTATTGTTAAAAAAAAGTGTAAAGGAAAAATAAAAGCAAAGCTTAAAAATTATGGCAAAACCAAAAAAAGATACATGCAAAAGCATGAGAAAAGAAAAAAAAAAGTCAAAAGGGGGGAATAATAACTTTTGAGATTATTAACTCACTATCATTATGTTAGGGATAAAAGCAAGAAGTCTGAAACCCGACTTAAGGAAATATTAAACAGGAATCATTCATATGAGTTGAATTTCTCAAATATTTTTGTATATCCCAGAAAAACCAATAATTTTTTCTTAGCCCAGCCCCATTACAAGCCTCAAAAGAAATTTTGATTTAAGTCTTGTTTAACAATTATTGATTGCTTGAAAATGATTATCAATATTGGATTGTCTAAATGAAGTGATTGAATGAGATAAACACTTACCTGTGAGAATTAGAGATGAGTATATATAACTCTATTTGAGAGATTATGCTTCTCTGAGGATAGTTGAGGACTAATTATTCTTTGTTGGTTTCTATAACTTGAATGTTTATGTGTTCTATTTTCATTTGGAGTTGTGAGCATCACCTCTGAAAATTTTTATGTGTGGTTCTGGAAGAGAAAGTGATAATAGGCGATGGTTTTGTTTTGGAAAAATTACTTTGCTTGGGACAAACAAAATTCTAGGTTGGGGGAGTTGTTAAGTGGTAAAAAGTTGATATAATTATGTCTTGAATTGTTATGAAACCACTTAACTTATGTTAATTCTAATATATTTTTCTCCCAATATAGGATGAATTCGAGAATACCTTGATACAAGATTAAGGAGCACAATTGTCAGCATAATTGGAGTAAAATTAAAAGAAAGAAGAACGCTTAAGCGAATGAAAGATGCGAGACCCGACCCAAATTCTCTTATAAAAAGATAAGTTGTGTTTTGAGAAAAGAAAGCAGTCTTGGAGAAGAGGAGACACGACTATTGTTAGGGTTTCGTCTAATCTTCATCAATTTTTCACTTCTTCATTAATTAGAGCATTGTAATGGCCAACATGAGTGGCTAACTTCATTCTCTTAGGATTCAGTGCACTTCCTTTGAACTCTTTTGTATCATAGTGATATTTTGAGATATTAATTTATGCTTTGATGTTTTTATTCTTATCCTTTATGCTTTAGAATGATTTATTCTTGATTGTTTGAGGTATGATTGGAAAATATATCTTGAACCCTAGATCACGGTAAGAATATTTGTTACGTTAATTGGCAGGAATGGAATGAATGTATCAATTGCTTAACACCCTAACCCTAATGCTGAAAAATCTCTTAATTGTGTGAGGAATCAACATTTATTAGGTTTTCTGATGAATTTCATGTGTGAGGAATCAACATGGATGAATTGAGTAGGTGACATCAACATTGTTAGGTTAATTGACATAGTCATTACAAAAGAGGGATAAGGAAGGAAGTCAATCCTAAGTACTTTTAATTGATATTTTCTCAAAAATTTACAGTTCTTTGTCATTTAATTTCAATTCAACTCTTATTATAAAAAATAATCTGTTTTAATATACTTAGTAAGCATAATTGGGAATTTCCATTGAAACTGTTCCTCGTGGGATCGACTTTTATTTAATCGAAATACTATACTGCAATTGATAATTTTGGTACGCTTGTCAATAATTCAACAACTTTATGATGGTTTATATAAATTGAATTTGGCTAATTTATATGTTGAAACTCTCATGACCTTGCATCACAATGTTGACACTAAACGTAATTTGGTGGATGAACTATCTGCTTACTTGTGGCATAATCATTTGAAATATATTTCCAAAGAAAGAATGCAAAGATTAGTAAAGAATCAAATCTTCTGGATTTAGATTTTACTGTTCTGAATATATGTGTAGATTGTATTAAAGGCAAATAAACAAAACACACAAAGAAATGAGTCACAAGAAACACTCAACTTCTTGAAATCATACACACTGATATATATGGTCCATTTGATGTAAATTCTTTTAATAAAGAGAAGTATTTCATCACCTTCATTGATGATTTCTCGCGTTATGGATATGTCTATTTACTACATGTGAAATCTCAAGTAGTGAATGTCTTCGAAATTTATATAAATGAAGTGGAGAGAAAATTAGACAGAAAAGTGAAAATTGTCAGGTCATATAGAAGTTGTGAATATTATGGAAGATATGATGAAAGTGGACAACATCTTGGTCTGTTTGCTTAGTTCCTTGAGAAATGTGGTATTTGTACTCAATACACAATGTCAGGCATACTGCAACAAAATGGTGTGTCAGAAAGGCATAATCGAACCTTAATGGATATGGTTAGGAGCATGTTAAGGACTTCATGTTTACCTGTATCATTGTGGATGTATGCTTTGAGGACTGTCATATATTTGTTGAACATGGTTCCTAGTTGTTCAAAAGACTCCTTTTGAGTTATGGACAAGTAGGAAACTTAGTTTGAGATACCTGCATGTTTGGGATTGTCAGGCAGAAGTAAGAATTTACAATCTGCAAGAAAAGATACTGGATGCAAGAACAATTCATGGATATTTCATTGGTTATCCAGAAAAATGAAAAGAGTATATGTTTTACTATCCTACCCATAGTACAAGAATTGTTGAAACTGGAAATGCTCGGTTCATTGAAAATGGTGAAACTAGTGGAAGTGAAGCTTCACGAAATATGGAGATTAAGGAAGTTAGAGTATAAGTTCCTGTAACTAACATATCTTCTTCAAGAGTTGTTCCACATGTTGTACAACCACATGACAATAAAGAAGAATAACAAATTAATGATCCCAAGATTAACAATGAGTCGATAATAAAACAAACATAAGAAATAGTATTAAGAAGATCTCATAGAGAAAGAAAGTATGTTATTTTGAATGATTATGTGGTTTATTTACAAGATTCAGAAAATGACTAAAGTATTAATAATGACTCAGTTTCATTTTCAGAAGCCATTAATGGTGATAATTCTGACAAATGGTTAGATACTATGAAAGATGAGCTTAAATTATGCACATAATGATGTATGAGATCTTGTGGAATTGCCAAAAAGATGCAAGAATGTTAGATGTAAATGGGTTTTTAAGACTAAGCATGACTCTCACGATAATGTCGAACTTTACAAGGTCTGACTTGTTGCCAAAGGTTTTACTTAAAAAGATGACATTGATTATAAGGAAACATTTTCACATGTTTCTAAGAAATATTCTTTTATAATTATCATGGTATTTGTAGCTCATTATGATATTGAGTTGCATTAAATGGATGTTAAAATGGTCTTTCTGAATGGGGATTTAGAGGAGGATGTTTATATGGACTAATCGGTGGGTTTCATTAAAGAAGGAAGGGAACACATGGGGTGTAAACTTAAGAAATTAATATATTGACTTAAACAAGCTTCTCGGCAATGGTATCTTGAGTTCAATGATACTATTTTGTCATTTGGATTTAAGAAAAATACTGTTGATCGGTGTATATATCTGAATGTCAGTGGGAACAAGTTTATATTTCTGATTTTGTATGTTGATGATATCTTGCTTGCGATTAATGATCTTGGTCTATTAAGTGAGACTAAGAAGTTTCTCTCTAACAACTTTGAAATGAAAAATATGGGTGAGACATACTATGTTATATGAATAGAAATATTTCGTGATAGATCACATGGAATGTTAAGTTTTTCTCAGAAAACATATATTAATAAAGTTTTAGAGAGATTTAGAATGGATAAATGTTCAACATCACCCGTTTCAATACACAAAGGAGAAAAATTTAGTCTCACAAAATGTCCAAAGAATGACTTGGAACGGAAACAGGTGAAAAATATCCCTTATACATCTGTTATTGAGAGTTTGATGTATGCTCAAACATGTACAATGCAAAATATTAGCTTTGCAATTGGTATGTTGGGTAGATACCAGAGTAATCCTGGACTAGATCATTGGAAAGCTGCAAAGAAAGTCTTAAGATACTTATAAGGAACAAAATTTTATCACCTTGAGGTGATTGGATATACAGATTCAGATTTTGCTGGTTGTATCTGGTTGTATGGATACACAAAAGTCTACATTTGGTTATGTATATCTTTTAGTCAAAGAAGTGATTTCAGGGAAAAGTGCAAAGCAATCCGTCATTGTTGCATCCATCATAGAAGCTAAATTTGGCATGCTTTGAGGTCACAACTCAGGCTAATTGGTTGCAGAATTTTATTTTAGGACTTGGAGTAGTCGACAATATTGCCAAACCACTGAAAATTTATTATGATAATTCTGCAGTAGTCTTCTTTTTTAAGAACAAGTATTCCAAAGGTGTTAAACATATGGAATTGAAATACTTTGTCGTTAAAGAAGAAGTTCATAAATGAAGAGTGTCAATAAAATATATTAGCACTGATCTTATGATGACTGATCCTTTAACAAAAGGATTACTACCCAAGTTGTTTGTTGGTCATATAGTGAATATGGGTATTATGTTTACTGGTGAATGTTGAATGTTAAAGTTATTATTAATGCTTAGAAACACTATGAGATCTTTAATGTATAAGTTTCTAAAATTTGTGTTTTCTTCTTTATTTATTTGCATGCAAATTATGATGAAGAAAACAAATTATGTTATTATTATTGAAAATGACACAATGTTTCACTAGTACGTAAATCACTTTTAACATCGGGCTTTCCACATCGGTTCTTTAAGAACCGATGTAGAAAGTGAATTCAAGACTTTTAACATCGGTTCCCGGATGAACCGATGTAAGAAACACTTTCACATCGGTTCCCGGATGAACCGATGTAGAAAGTTTTTTTATAAAATTAAGAGAATTATTCTTGGCGAATTCGAACCTAATACCTTGAAGTCGGAGGTTCGTTACTCCTACCACTAAGCTACCAAGATTTTCCGATAATAACTTATACATAAATTATATTTATATACAAATAAAAATGTATATCCATGTAAATATATAAATATAAAATATATAAATACAAATACAAATATATTTATATATTTATATGTTGGATGTGAGAGCGCTCGAGAGTAAAAGTGTGTGTCAAGTGAGTTTTCAAAATTTGATGTCAAATTTGTGAGCAAGTTTCTTTATATGAATTCGTAATTTAATGATAGAATATAATCTTTATAATTTATTTATAATAATATAGAATATAATCTTTATAATTAATTTATATAATGATATAAAATAAAGAAAAAAATTATTTTATATCATTATATAAATAAATTATAAAGATTATATTTTGTCATTAAGTTATAATCCATATAAAGAGACCCGCTCACAAATTTGACATCAAATTTTAAAATTCACTCGACACACACTTTCATCCTGGAGCAGCGTCCTCACATCCAACATATAAATATATAAATATATTTGTATTTGTATTTATATATTTTATATTTATATATTTACATGGATATACATTTTTATTTGTATATAAATATAATTTATGTATAAGTTATTATCGAAAAATCCTGGTAGCTTAGTGGTTGGAGTATCGACCTCCGACTCTAAGGTACTCGGGTTTGAATCTTGCCAGATGACAATTCTCTTAATCTGATAATAATTCAAATTCCTAAAAAATATAAAAGGGTTATAAAAGGGAGAGGATAGTCTAGGAAACTCTAGATCAATAGATAGGGTAATTAGAGATGTGTTATGAATAAATAAAATAAATAAAATATTAGACTTTCTACATCGGTTCCTTACAACCGATGTGGAAAGTCACACTTTCTACATCGGTTGTATCTACATCGGTTCTAGAACCGATGTTAAAAGTCCCCGGGAACCGATGTTAAAAGCCTATTTTGTACTAGTGTTTGAACCCATTATGGACTTCTCATTATAAAGTCATATTAAGGAAAAAGAGATAATATAGTAGTACATGGAAGGAAGCATGTTGATTGAATGACATATAACTGTAATGATTATTGTTATAGTTGTATATTTAATTATGAATAATTATAGAACCAATTTATGTAAGGTCCTTTAATGCGCATTACGACTTAAGTATTAAATTACGAAATGATATGACATCACATGAGTCGTGGGAGAATTTTAGAATTAATTTAATTAAATTAATTATATTATGTGACTCATGTAAAATATAATGACGGGCCCAAATGTGATTAATAAAATATAAGGACTTATTGATTATTATGAGAAGTCATAATAAAATAAAGATAAAATATAATATAAAATAAAACTTACGGTAACCAACTTGATGGTCGTTGGTTAATAAAATGAGATTAGGATTTTGTCTCTAATCATAAGGTTCTTCTCACGGTAAACCATGAGAAAAGTGTGACACAAAAAAAAACAAAGAGATAGATTGAAAAAAAAAAAAGAGGTTGAAGAACAAAAACATTGAAGAACACATTCTCATTGAATATCTCTCATGGATCACGATTCTTATTATGATTTATATTATTGTGTAAGAATACAAAGATCCTATAGAGTATAAAGATCCTGTAGAATAGTTTTCTAGAATAAATTAGGAACGAAAAGAAAATTTGTATAAATATACATACAATGTAATTATTACTTTTTCTTCTTTAGAAATCAAAATAAGTAGATGAGTTAATTGTAGAATTCATGCAATACTTAAACTACCTATAAAATTTGAATTATGTAAATTTCCTTTGAATAAGCATATAAATTATCTACGAATTTGAACGAAGATGTAAATTACCTAAGAATTTGAATGAATGTATAACTTGTGAAAAATTGTAGGTAAAGTTAAGTTACTCATGAATTTTTGTTATTACCTTTGAATTTGGTCATAGGTAATTTTTTTTTTGTTTGGTATACAAAAATTCTCCTAGTAAATTAAAACTTATGCTAAGTACGTCAATCAAAATATTAATCAAGCAAAACACAATCAAGTCTCAACCAAATGTTCCAACATCACTACAAAAACCCTTAAATCAATTTTACTTATTCCAAATATTCCTCATCATTAAATTGTAAATTATGTTATTCGTGTAAATCAAAAGTGGATTTTTGTATGTAACTGCAAAACAAAATTAAATTGCTCCTACACCTTGAATAAAAATGCCTAAATCAGTCCATCCAAATTCTAAATCAATAAATTATTAGTTGTATTAAGCAAAAATAAAAATAAAAATAAAATTGCAAGTACAAGTAACAACAAACTTTTCATGGAAATAATTATAAAAAATGATATATCATTTGTAGGGACATTGTTATTAGTGTTGTGACTGATAATAATTGTATAGTCATAGAAGGTCTTATTCAGGGTTTTAAGATTGATCTTTACAATTAATTTTGAGGTGGTAAAATGTTATTAATAAAAAATAGATGAATATAAAAAGATAAAAATAAATAAGAGATCAAAATTATAAATATACCAATAGATATATTTAATAATTATTAAGTTTAAAATCATAAACAGAAATGTCAATTATAAAATTTTGAGGGACTGATTGGCTGATGTGGTCCCAAATGATGTTTAACATGTAAGGGAGGGTGGATTAACAAGGTGATGATCTAAATAAAATTAAATTAAGATTTTATTAAAAAAATATATTATAACATCTAACAATAATTTTTCTTACTCCACTTCTATCGTACGAGAACAAGACATTGTTAAGAATAACTGTCATTCTATTATAGAAGATAAAAACTAACTAGTGTAAATATCTTCGGAAGAAAAAAAAAAAAAAAAACTCATTCTAGTTATTTTACCAACTAGAGTGGGAGAAAGTGAGCTTGGAGAGTGGAGCATCGTGACTAAGGTTGTGCATGATGTGAATGATGAACCCTTGTCATGGTATAAGTGTGATCTACATGTTCCATTGTGGATCTACTATATCAAGGATTTTGTGGATGGGATGGGGATTTTGTGGTTTATTGGAACTATAAGTGTTTTTAGTGCATTTTTTCTTTCTAGGTAGGTCTTCCAATGTGATATGGTTTATGTGAAGGAAATACTTTATCTTGGGTTGCTTATCTTAATAAGACTAATAATAACATGTTTGATAAAATAAAATGAAATCTTTTAGTTTCTTAAATTTAAATTTATTTTAAAAAATTACATATCTATAATATTTTCATAAACATAAATATTTAATTATAAAGTATTATTATTATATTATAAAATTATATCTTTTTGACTTTCTATATTAGTAATTTTTATATGCAACATAAAAAAATTGTATTCCTTATATTATTTTCACAATAATATAATCATTAAAATCCTTGTAAAACAATAAAAAACACAAGATAGGAAATTGAATAGTGCCATAGTGTTAATTTTAAAACTTTTTGTCTAAAACACTCTAGACAAATTGTCTACCTTTACTTAGAGCCTAATTGAAGTGGACAAATGATTATAAAATTAAAGATGATAGTTTTTGCAAAAATACTATTCAAGACTTGAGGTTAAAGATTAAGATAAAAAAACCATAAAAGAGAATATGAGAAAAATAATTTTATATTAGTTTTTTACAACACAGACTATATTAAGTTCTTAACTAAGAAAGTTATTAAGTTCCACTAATAATTGTTAAACATGAGTATTCTTCGAGATCATAAACATTGTTTTTGATAACTTTTCTAAGATATTACACAATTATTCTTTGAGAAACATCCCGATAAGGTCATAAATCTAAAAGAGAATAAATCTCAAGAAGATAAAGCTACCAGAGTAAAGAGAAAGAAGATAAAGATACCACTAGAAGAAAAGCCAAAAAGTAAAGAGAAGGACAAACTCACATAGAAACATGATCTATAGAGGAAGAATAACCAGAAGAATGACTAAGACTTGAAGAAATAAAAAATAATTTTTTAAGTAATTTCCAATTTAAATAAAAATATAGAACAAGTTTATTTTTTCTCTCTTTTATATAATTTCAAAGTCATTCTTTAAGGCTTTAGATGCATGTTTGTTTCTTAAGATAATAGAAAAGCAAGGGCCTTGTTTGGTTGAGAAGCGTAACACTCTCTAACCTTTTTCATATTCTCCACCCAAGCTTATTTGGGTGTATATAAACATGTTTTGCTTCAATTGTAACATAAATCATGAATGAAATATAAGATTAAAGCATTCTCTTCTTCTTTCTCTCCCTCTTTCTTTTTCTTCCTCTTTCTTTATGAAAAAAATTTACTTTTGTTGTTCCCCTTCATCTCTCTCACGCACACATATCTATATCTATATCTATATATATATATATATATATATATATATATATATATATATATATATATATATATATATATATATATAAAGCTTGAGATTTTTTTTAAAACATGCTTATCTTTTCTTATATGAAGAGAAAAAGTCAATTTTTACTCTCTCTTTTTTAATATTTTTTTTATAAATTAAATAAATGGGTCTTTTATTATTTTTAGAAATTAAAAATATTTAAATTACTCAAAAATACTATAATTTAATATAGTGTAAAAAAAAATATTACATAATAAACTTTTGAAGTGTTACCTATGCTATTTATGTTGTGCATATGCACTTTGTGCACTCTTAGGATTCTAAGAAGTTCATACTGGGATTCTTCAAATCTTCAATTTCTTAAATGGTTGTTGATGATGACTCATATTTGTAACTCTATCATATCTTCAAAATATTTTTCATATGTTTTATTTTTTAAATCTTTACCATTTCTTCATAGTTATGATAAAGAAACAAAGTCACGTAGGTTGAGGTTAAACCAACTACCCCAAGATCAATCATCCATAAACCCATTACTTGTACAAATAACATAAAGAAATTGGACTTGTTTTACGAAAATGCTTCAATTTCACATTTTCAATGAATTTAATCACTGTGACCGTAACATGAGGTAAAGATATTATTCTTTCTTCCATCTAAGAATTTGATATGGGTATACGTTCAAGAGTTTTTCTACCGCCGGGAGTTATGATTTTTTGAAGCACAATAGTCCCCGTTGATTTTTTCTTATAATTGAAAATATTTGTGATTGGGTCTCATTACTTTATTCAAGACCATAATTAAGGATCTATTTGGATTACTAAGAGTATCTCCAACCCAGAAAAAATTTTCGGTTGCTTCAGGCAATTATTCCATTGGAGAAAATTACGTGGCACATAAAATTACTCCATGTCAGCAGAAAAATATTTGAAAAGTAACCGTTACTTCAAATCAAATATTATTATTTTCTTCAGCAGTTACAACAAATTAAATTCAAACCGAAAAATTATCAAATGTAGAAACCATAATGAATCATTCATCATCAAACAAATGTAGGTAACCAACAAACAAAATGAACAAAATGTAAGTACAGCGTGAAAAAAACCAAATCAAGAAACAAAACAAATTCATCTTCTTCAATCCATAATTTTTCAACAATCCAAAATATACTCACCAATTTCAGAATCAATTTCAAAATTATTAACGCAATACAAACCACTATGCAGCGACCGTGGAGGCAGCAGAGGTCGAGGTAGCGAACGTGGACGCAGCAAACGCGGAGGCAACAGTCAGGGAGGCCGCAAACGCAGAGGCAGCAGTCGCAGAGCAGAGGCAAATCTGAGAGAGAAAATATGGAGGATGAGAGCTGAGGGGAGGAAGAGGGGTGAGATTGAAAAAAACAAAATGGAGGAAGGAAAACAGGGCCGGCTCAACGCCAAGCAGTTAAAACCCTTGCTTTAGGCCCCCTAAAAAAAGGCCTCCCAAAATTTGTTTAAGAAAAACATTTGTTAGTTAATATTAATAGTTAAAGAAGTCTAAAAGTTTTTCTTTTTTATCTCTATTTTTTTACTAATTAATTTTAATTTTTATCTTCTCTTCTCTCTCTACGTCACTTTTTAGTTATCATCTACTCATTCTTTTTACTTTTTAGACTACTTAGTTTGAGTGTTTGATACATACACATAACACATTAGTTAATGACTCAATATTTTCAATTTCTCATCTGAGTCATCTCTCTTATATGTTGTGTACTTGTGTTAGTTGTTGGCGTTCTACTTGCGTGTGTTTCGATTTCACTGATTTCAAGGGGTAGAAGGAGGCAACGCAACTCAAGCAATGAACTATTTGACATTTCTTTCTTTGTAGTGCGACAATGTGTCATATCAGATTTACATTTTCGTTCAGTTTCGTTTACCGTTTATTTTCTTGACAACCCACAATCAAAACCAGATTTTATTGTTTCGACTCATTCTTTTTTATATACTTATCTTTAGTAGTGTTTTATATATTATAATTTTTTATTTCATATAAAAATATATAGATATGTCAACTAGAAAATATGAATCGAGGCTATTCAAAACTCCAAAAGAAGATGGATTAAAAATTGTTGGACTTGATATTAACGACCTTAGAGGACAAGGATATGATAATGGATCTAATATGAAAGGAAAACATCAGGGTGTTCAAAAAAGATTTCTTGATATTAATCCTAGAACATTTTATACTCCGTGTGGTTGTCATAGTTTAAACTTAGTACTTTGTGATATGGCTAACTCTTGTCCTAAAACTACATCTTTTTTTGGTGTGTTACAACGTATATATACTTTATTTTCTTCTTCTATGAAAAGGTGGAAAATTTTACAAAACTATATACATAGCTTAACTCTTAAATCGTTGTCACAAACACGTTGGGAAAGTCGTATTGAAAGCGTGAAAGCTGTAAAATTTCAAACTTCATTTGAATTAGCTGAAGCTAGTGATGGTCCTAAAATAAAAAGTGAAGCTGATTGTTTAGCAACTTATGAATTAGAAAATTTTGAATTTTTGTTAGGCATGAATATTTGGTATGACATTTTATTTGCAGCTAACTCAGTTAGGAAGAATTTACAATCAAAAGATATGTGCATTGATGAAGCTATTGAACAATTAAAAGGTCTTCTTTCATTTTTTGAAAAAATACAGAGAAAATGGATTTGAAAATGCATTGATTTCTGCTAAGGAAATTGCTTTTGAAATTGATATAAAGCCTAAGTTTCGTGAAAAACGTATTAGTCGTAGAAAAAAACAATTTGATGAAAATGATGATAATAAAATTGTAAAATCTTTTCAAGAATCATTTAGAATTGATTACTTTTTGTACATTGTAGATAAAGCAATTACCATACTTCAAAGTATATTTGAATAATTTAAAATATATGAAGATATTTTTGGTTTTTTATTTAGTTTTAAAAAATTAAAATCACTAGACTATATACTTTTGAAAGAAAAATGCTTAAACCTTGAAAAATCTTTGAAACATGATAATTTGTTGGATCTTAATGGATTAGATTTATTTTCAGAATTAAATATCTTAAAGGAAATTATAGGATTGAAAAATGATAAACCAATTGAAATTCTTAATTATATAAAAAGAATAAATTCTTTTCCAAATGCATATATAATTTATAGAATAATGTAAACAATTTTAGTATTAGTTGCTTCAGTTGAAAAGAGTTTTTTAACATTAAAAATAATAAAAAATTATTTAAGATGAACCATGTCTCAAAAAAGATTAAATGGATTGGCTTTATTATCTATTGAAAAAGAAATGTTAAATAAAATTAATTATGACAATTTAATAGATAATTTTGCATCACAAAAAGCTCGAAAAATAAATTTTAAATAAAACTATGATACATTTTAACATAAATTATTTTATTACTAAATAAAAGATCTCATTCTTAAATTTGTTTTAGGCCTCCTAAATCCTTGAGTCGTCCACGAAAGAGAGTCCAGGGAGTATAGTGAATGTTGAGAAAATAATTTGATTATTACAAATTCCGTAACACCTCAAAAATTTATCATCTTCTAAATACAATATATTAAGTTATACTATTTGGATAATTTAAATATATTTATACTAAAATAATCATATATTAAAAGAAAATTATTATTATTGTTAAATTATTATAATATATATTATTTAATTTATAAAAATGAAAGAAGAAGAAAAATATTAATTATTAATTTTCTTATATATATATATATATATATATATATATAGAAGATAAGGTTAACTTATCTTAAAAGATAAGTCTTATCTAAAGTTATAATTAATGTATTTAATTACTTAATTAAATAAATGAAAAAGAAAAAAAATTGCTATAAAAGAGACCAAAGGGGAAGAATTTGTAAGAAGATAAGGAAGAAGGAGAGAGAAAGGGAGAAAGAGAAAGAAAGAGAGAGGAAGAGAGAGAAAGTCAGAGAGATAAGGAGAGAAAAGAAAGAGAAAAAAAAAAAAAAGATAAGTCACTTCTGCAAAATTTTGGTACATTGTCCGTAATTCTTAAGGTAGGGGAAGAAGACATTTATCAATATTCTTCTTTATTTTTACTTATGGTTGTGGAGTGAGGTATCCCTAACCTCATTCTATCTATTCTTTATATTTTATTTACCTCCACTCACGTACTGGTCCTACTTTATGCTTGTTTATTTTATCTCCAGTTACGTACTGATCATATTTATTTATGTTCAGTTACATACTGCTGGACCTATTTGTTTATTTTATCTCTTGTATTGCACTGGTCCTATTTTAATTATCTCCAGTTATGTATTGATCCTATTTGTTTATTTTATTTTATCTCCAGTCTTGCACTGATCCTATTTTAATTATCTCCAGTTATGTACTGGTCCTATTTGTTTATTTTATTTTATCTCTAGTTATGCATTGGTCATATTTATTTTTATATTTATATTATTTAATTGTTTTTAAATAATAATATATATTCATGAAGATTTGATGATATTGTAGATGGGGGTTGGACCTTGGGGATTGAAATAAGTAAATATCATTGAGAGAGTGATTAAAATTAGACTAATTTATCCTGACTAGTCACTACAAATTTAATTTAAATCTTCATAAATGGAATAAATGAAATAAGTTGAGCAAGTTGAAAAATATATTTTATATATCATTATAAGATGGTAGTATTTTAAAAGAAAATTGTTCTCACTTCCTTATTGTTATTTCTTGTGCATGTTACAACTAAAATATCAACATAAATAGATGGAAGCGTCAAGATGGAAGACACGTATCATTCAACCACGGTTAGAAGAAAATTTTTGTCAATTGTAATAATTGTTTCTGATATAAAAATAATGTAAATTTGTAAAACTCACATCTTTGTACATATAAATGTATAAACAATTATCTCATATCTTACTTTTGTTAAGACTTAATAGAAAGTAGAAATCTCTTAAAATATGGTTAACAATGATAAAAAAAGAAAAGAAAAAGATGTCACATTAGATGGTATCAAAGCAATGTTTCATGTGTGACCTGTAAAATGAGTCTATCATGAGATCTTATGAATCCTAACTTATATAATTCCAGATGGCAAATAATAGAAGGAACAACGAGTTGACATAAGCAGTACAAACTATCTGAGACATGGTCGCTGCATTATTAAGGAACCAAAGACCTGAAGGAATCAATGGATCACAAGGTTTAGTTCAATTTAGGAGAAACAAACCTCCGTAATTTTCTGGAGGTTATAACCCAGAAAAGGCTGAATTATGGATTAAAGAATTGGAAAAAAATATTTCAAGTTATGAATTGTCTTGATGACCAAAAGGTGAATTATGTTGTGTTTATGTTGATAGGAGAGGCTGAATATTGGTGGGATAATATCAGGAGATTACTAGAAGGAGGAAGAACAATCATTACTTAGGAGGTGTTTAGAACAAAATTTTTAGAAAAATATTTTTCCAATGATATGAGAAGGGCAAAAGAAATAGAGTTTATGCAATTATAGCAAGGAGGTATGACACTAGGAGAATATGCCTCTAAGTTTGAAGAGCTAGGAAAATACTATGCATTCTTTTATCACCCTGATGAAAGAATGAAGTGTATAAAATTTGAGAGTAGACTTAAGCCTGAATTGAGAAAAACAGTAGGAATACTAGAAATTTCTGATTTTCCTACGCTTATTCATAAGTGCAGATTTTTGGAAGATTTTGAAAACCATCAAAATAGCAAACCAAAATATTTTGGACCCGAGCATAATAAAAGGAGAAAAATGAAAATGGAGATCCCAACCCAGTCAATTTTCTATAGGAAATTTTAGTAAACCTGTAGATAGTAAGCTCAAGTGCTTCAAGTGCGGACATGATCATTATGCTAAAGATTGTCATCGTCATCTTAAAGGGTCTATCTGTTTCAAGTATGGAAAACCTGGTCATATATTCTCTGAATGTCGGCAACAAAAACCAAATTTTGATCCTTTTGCACCAAAAAGAAGACCTCCAACAATAGGAAGAGTGTATACCATGAATGAAATTGAAGCCTATCAGAATAATAATTTGATCCAAGGTATGTGTTTCATTAAAGGAAAAACTATAAATGTATTGTATGATTTAGGCGCAACTCATTTATTCATTTCCAATGATTGTGTCCAACACCTTGAATTGCCGACTTCTTTTCTAGACACTAGTTTGATTATTTCAACTCTCATGTGTAAGTTTGTAATCACCAATAAAATTTGTCTAGATTGTCCTTTGTTAATTGAAAATAGGAAATTCCTTGTAAATTTAATTTGTCTACCTTTATCTCAATTGGATGTAATCTTGGGTATGGATTGGTTATCTTCCAATCAAGTCCTTCTGAATTGTGCAGAAAAATCAACAATATTTTCAAATTCTGAGAATCTTTTGAATTTCTCTACCAACTCAGTAAATGAGTCTTTGAAGAACAAGATTCAAGGATATTTGTTACTATCTTCTATTGAAGTAAAAGAGGAAGTTAATTTGAAAAATATAGCAGTTGTTCAAAATTTTCCTAAAGTTTTTCCGAATGATATTCCTGGTTTACCACCCAACAGAGAGATTGAATTTTCAATAGATTTCATCCCTGGAACTGCACCAATTTCTATGGCACCATATAGAATGTCACCTTCTGAACTAATAGAACTAAAGAAACAATTGAAAGAATTACTTGGAAAACAATTCATTTGTTCTAGTGTATCACCTTAGGGAGCCCCTGTTTTGTTAGTTAAGAAGAAAGATGAAATTTTTAGGTTTTGTGTAGATTACCCTCAGTTAAATAAATTCATCATAAAGAATAAATACACTTTTGCAAGAATAAATGATTTGTTAGATCAATTAAGAGGAGCTTTTGTATTTTTTTAAAATAGATTTAAGATCAGGATATCACCAAATTAGAGTAGAGGTAGAAGATGTACAAAGCACTGCATTTAGAACTAGGTATGGTCATTGTGAATACCAAGTGATGTCTTTTGGTGTAACCAATGCTCCTGCAATATTCATGGATTATATGAATAGAATTTTTCGTCCATTTTTAGATCATTTTGTTGTGGTTTTTATAGATGACATTCTTATTTATTCTAAAACTTTTGAAGACCATGCGGAATACCTTCAAGTTGTTCTTCAAATTTTGAAGGACAAACAATTATATGCTAAATTGTCTAAGTGTGAATTTTGGTTAAAAAAAGTAAAATTTTTAGGCCATGTGATTTTCAAAGAGGGAGTGTCAGTAGACCCAACTAAGGTGGAAACAATTCTACAATGGGATCCACCAAAAATAGTGACTGAGATTCGTAGTTTCCTGGGTTTGGCAGGATATTATAAGAGATTCATTAAAGAATTTTCTAAAATGGCTATGCCTTTAACCTAACTCACCAAGAAAGGTCAAACTTTTGAATGGATAGAAAAATGCGAAAATAGTTTTCAAGAACTTAAGAAAATATTAACCACTTCCCCTGTACTAGCATTACCTAACCCAACTGGACATTTTGTGATATTTTGTGATGCTTCCAAAATGGGATTAGGATGTGTTATTATGCAAGATAGAAGGGTAGTTGTATATGTTTCAAGACAATTAAGAACACATGAGAAAAATTATCCAACTCATGATCTAGAACTAGCTGCCATCATTTTTGCACTCAAAATATGGAGACATTATGTGTATGGTGGTAAGTTTGAGATTTTTAGTGATCATAAAAGTCTTAAATACTTGTTTGATCAAAAAGAGTTAAATATGAGATAGAGAAGATGAATGGAATTTTTGAAAGATTATACAACCTATTTAGCGATCGATATTGCCACTGAAATATAATTTGGTTTCACTTTTTTATTTAGCGACCAAAAGTTTGTGTCGCAAAATTTCGGTTGCTAAATCAGTGGATATTCCATACTAAATAAAAAAAACATTTAGTGACTGATTTAGTGACCAAATTACAAATTAAAATAGTGATCGAATTGAAATCAGTCGCTAATGAAGATTATTTTTTTATTATATTTAAATTTATTTTTTTATAAATATACTTTAAATGTTTTAGTATATTGGCAAGCGTACCAAAATTATCAATCGCAATATAGTATTTCGATTAAATAAAAGTCGATCTCACGAGGAACGATTCTAATGGAAATTCCCAATTATGCTTACTAAGTGGGTTAAAACAGATTGGGTTTTGCAATAAGGGTTGAATTGAAATTAAATGACAAAGAACTGTAAATTATTGAGAAAATATCAATTAAAGGTACTTAGGATTAGTTTCCTTCCTTATCCCTCTTTTGTAATGGATATGTCAATTAAGAACGTCAATTAACCTAACAATGTTGATGTCACTTACTCAAATCATCCATGTTGATTCCTCACACATGAAATTCATAAGAAAACCTAATAAATGTTGATTCCTCACACAATTAAGAGATTTCTCAGCACTAGGTTTAGGGTGCTAAGTAATTGATACATTCATTCCATTCATGACAATTAACGTAACAAATATTCTTACCATGATCTAGGGTTCAAGATATATTTTCCAATCATACCCCAAACATCAAGAATAAATCATTCCAAATCACAAAGGATAAGAATAACAACATTAAAACATAGATTAATATCTCAAAATATCACCATGATACAAAAGAGTTCAAAGGAAGTGCACCCAATCCCAAGAGGATGAAGTTAGTCACTCATGTTGGCCATTACAATGCTCCAAATGTGGAAGAAGTGAAGGATTGATGAAGATTGGACGAAACTCTAACAGTAGTCGCGCCTCTTCTCCCCAAAACCGCTTCCTTTTCTCAAAACACATATTCTCTTTTTATTGGAAAAATTTATGCTTTTGGGCTTCGCGTCTTTTGCTCGAACGACAACTTTCGCTCAAGCGAAAGTTGCCTATCT
The DNA here is from genome assembly GCA_963425845.1 of Sphenostylis stenocarpa. NCBI lineage: Eukaryota > Viridiplantae > Streptophyta > Magnoliopsida > Fabales > Fabaceae > Sphenostylis > Sphenostylis stenocarpa. Next base: position 54,745,271 of record OY731406.1, read on the forward strand.
CGCTCAAGCAACAAAACGCTCGCTTGAGCGAGTGAACTCTAGAGAAGAATAACTAACATTCGCTCAAGCAAATCTTCTTGCGCTTGAGCGACTGACTTCTAGAGAAGAATAACTGATATTCGCTCAAGCGAGAGTCCATCCCGCTCGAGCGACTTCCATGCTGAAAATCTTCTTCCTTCTTCCAGTTTTACTCCAATTATGCTAACAAGTATGCTCCTTACTCTTGTATCAAGGTATTCTCGAATTCATCTTATATTGGGAAAAAAATAAATTAGAATTAACATAAGTTAAGTGGTTTCATAACAATTCAAGGCATAATTATATAAACTTTTTACCACTTAACAAACTGATTTAGCGACCGAATTACAAATTAAAATAGTAACCGAATTGAAATCGATCGCTAATGAACATTATTTTTTTATTATATTTAAATTTATTTTATTATAAATATACTTTAATTGCTTTAGTATATTTTTTACAATTTATTTTTTAAAAGTAATTTGTTTTTAAAAAATAATTTATTTTTAAAATATACTTTAAAAATAAACTTTGGTCTCAATGTTAATAAAATGAAGATTAAATTTAATTTTAAATTACTAAAATAAAAATATTATTAAAAATAAATCAAATTTATTAAAAATTTAAATTGTAATAAATTAAGATTAGAGTGATATTAACTATTCAATACATTGTTTAAGAAAAGTTTAATAACAAATATACTTTAATATATTTTTCAATTAAAATTTTCAATTTAAATTAAATTATATTTTAAAAATTTATATTAAAAAAATTGAACACATTAAATTATCACAATTTAATTCCTTGTTAACTTAATTAATTAGAAAAATTACAATTTCAATCAAATTATTACAATTTTCTTTTATAATACTTTATTTTTAATCTAGTTTTTAAATGTATTACTTTATTATTATTAATTGTTTATCTATGGTTGTTTTCATATAATTGATATACCAGAAAAAAATTTATATCAAAATATAATTGATATACATTAGATAATAAATATATTATTTAATTAAATTATTTATAAAAATATATTTATCTTTAGTTGAAATATTTTTTACTTTAAGTATACTAATTAATGTTAGGCAAATGATATCTAGAGGGGGGTGAATAGATGCACAACTTAAAATAGATGTCAAATTAAAAATTTATTTTAAGATGTCCAATATTTATTAATTCAATTTTAATTATCAAATTGAACAAAGATAAAGCGGAAGCGATATAATCAGAGAGATATAGGGAAAGATATAAGCGCACAGATACAGGGAAAACAAAGAAGGAGAGCAATGCAGTAAAAGAGTGATTAAGGGAAAAGAGAAAAACACACAGTAATTTATACTGATTCGAGTATAGTCAACCCTACATCTAGTTCCCAGTCAACTCTTAACACAAGAGTGACCCCAATTCACTATTTTTTAAATTTAATTCACAAATTACAATCAACTCAGCAAAAAGGCAAACTAATTCAAAAGACAATCACTTCCCTAGAAACCCACTAAGGATGAACACCTCCCTAGAATCCACTAGGGATGAACACCTCCTCTGAACAAATCAAAGGATGAAAACACCTCCTTAGAATCCTACTAAGGATGAACACCTCCCTAGAATCACACTAGGGATGAAAACCTCCCTGAACAAATCAAAGGGATGAACAGTTCTCACACAGGAAACCCTAAAATAACATTGATTAACTTAAACCTCCTAAACCCACAAAAGGATAAAGGAAATAAAATAAGAACAGTCACACCTGGGTAATGGAGACAACAAATTGTAGAAGCCTGTAGAATGTCAACCTCTAAGAACAAGTGTGATTAACAATGAAAGCGCAGTAGGCAATGGAGAAGAGAGCTTTGGTAAAATATCTCTGTGGCAATGGAGAAGAGAGTTTTCTCAAAATATGTAAAATATCTCTGTTGCCTTGCTCAGAATTCTTTTCTCAAAATTGATTGAATGTAAATTGTATTTTTGAATTCTGTAATTGTGTGTATTTGATTTTCCATCAAAACTTAATTAAATAAAAAATAGCATCAGAAAATAGTTGTTGGTTATTAATAATATCATAGAGAAAATCAGGATGTATCCAAAAATATTTATTCTTCAAAATGGATATATTTTTCAAATTTAAATTGTCATAATTGATTATGTTACCAATATAATCAATTATGATAGAGAAAAATAATTTTCCATTTTTGATGCATCATAATTGATTATGACAGTGAAAAAATATCATGTTACAAAATTTTATCACACTTGTGCTTTGGAAGCTTATGCATAATACCACTTCATCAACTTGTACCTCCATATCCAGTATTCTAATACTCTATATTGTCTTCAGGAATCATCTTGGGCTTGCTTGAATCATCATCTTTATCAAAATCATATATTTAATTCAGCTTGTCCTTAATTCATCTTGATGTCCTTAATTCAATTCATCTTTAATGGTGTTGATGTTAAGTGGTAAAAAGTTGATATAATTATGCCTTAAATTGTTATGAAACCATTTAACTTATGTTAATTCTAATCTATTTTTCTCCCAATATAGGATGAATTCGAGAATACCTTGATACAAGAGTAAGGAGCATAATTGTCAGCATAATTAGAGAAAAATTGAAAGAAAGAAGAACGCTTAAGCGAATGAATGATGCAAGGCCCGGCCCAAATTCTCTTATAAAAAGATAAGATGTGTTTTGAGAAAGCAAGCAGTCTTGGAGAAGAGGAGACACGACTACTGCTAGGGTTTTATCTAATCTTCATCAATTCTTCACTTCTTCATCAATTGGAGCATTGTAATGGCCAACATGAGTGGCTAACTTCATTCTCTTAGGATTCAGTGCACTTCCTTTGAACTCTTTTGTATCATGATGATATTTTGACATATTAATCTATGCTTTGATGTTGTTATTCTTATCCTTTATTCTTTGGAATAATTTATTCTTTGGAATAATTTATTCTTGATGTTTGAGGTATGATTGGAAAATATATCTTGAACCCTAGATCACAGTAAGAATATTTGTTATGTTAATTGCTAGGAATGAAATGAATGTATCAATTGCTTAACACCCTAAACCTAATGTTGGGAAATCTCTTAATTGTGTGAGGAATCAACATTTATTAGGTTTTCTTATGAATTTCATGTGTGAGGAATCAACATAGATGATTTGAGTAGGTGGCATCAACATTGTTAGGTTAATTGACATTCTTAATTGATTTAGCCATTACAAAAGAGAGATAAGGAAGGAAGTCAATCCTAAGTACCTTTAATTGATATTTTCTCAACAATTTACAGTTCTTTGTCATTTAATTTACATTCAACTCTTATCTGCAAAACTCAATCTGTTTAATATACTTAGTAAGCATAATTGGGAATTTCCATTGAAACTGTTTCTCGTGGGATCGACTTTTATTTAATTGAAATACTATACTGCGATTGATCATTTTGGTACGTTTGCCAATAATTCAACAAGTATTTCTGGCGCCGTTGTCGGGGAACGGTGTTCTTTGAGAATTCTTTGTTTAGCTTATTGAGTATTTTATTTTTATTTCTATTTTTTTTTTGCTTTATTTTTCAATTTTATTTTGCTTAGACTTTGTTTTGTGCTAATATTTGCTTGAGTTACTCTTTTGATTTATGCATTTAAGAGGACAGGTATCTTCAGAGCAATTAAAATTTAATCTAGAGATTGAAAAAACAACTCGGAGGAATCGAGGCAGAAGAAGAAGGGAAACTCAAGAACAAGCCACAAGAGAATCTACTAATTCTTCTTTCACACTTGATTTACCAGACCCAATTATAGAAGATATGGCGGAAGAAGGAGCAAATCTAAATCCGAATCCAGATCCCAATATAAATCCAAATCAAAACCCAAATGCAAATCCACCTAGAAGAACTCTTAGAAATTGTGATATACAGCAAGGTCCAAGACACTTTTCCAGCATTGTCATTCCGGATGATCATACATTGCAGATGAATCCATCTTTCTTAAGCTTGATTCATTTGTCTACTTTTTATGAGTTGATTGGTATTATGGGATTTAGAGCAGCAAATCATGAATATGCATATTTGATATTATTTCATTTTTCTTTGGCAGGTAGGGCAAAGGAGTGGCCGAAAGCACATCCTAATCAGAGTCTGACTAATTGGAGTAGTGTAGAAGAGAAGTTTCTGAATAGATTTTTCCCACCATCCCGTTACATCAAAGCAAAATCTGACATCACTTCTTTCAGACAAGGAGCAGATGAACAATTTTGTGAAACATGAGAGAAATTTAAATCACTGTTGAAAAGTTTCCCAAATCATGGATTTGATGACGTTTCTCAGTTGAATATTTTCTATACTGCCTTGCGACATGATGCAAAGATGTTATTAGAGGCTGCAGCAGGAGGATCCATGTTGGATGTAGAAATTGATCATGCCATCAAAATTATTGATGCACTAGCCTTTACAGACCAACAGGCCCAACATGATAAACATCCAATTCAAAGGAAGGGAGTTCTTGAACTTAATAGCTCAGATGCTATCTTAGCCCAGAATAAAATTATAATGCAACAAATTGAAGCATTGAACCAGAAAATAGATAAATTACCTCAACAAGTGCACAAAGTACAATCTATTCTTAATCAACAGATGAGTTGTGATGTGTGTGAAGGTGATCATGCAAATGAACAATGTTCTTATCAAGGCAACATTCAACAAGAAGAAGCTAATTATATGGGTGTTCAAGGTAGTAGTCAAGGCAGACAAGGTAATTTCCCTAATCCCAACAATTATCAGAATAATGTTGCACAAGGATAAAGAAGGAATCAGAATCATAATCATAATTTTGGGTGGAAATAAGGTGTTAGCTCATCTACTAAACAACCTGCATTTCAACAACAGTCATATCAGCAACCTCCATATCAACAGCAGCAACAACATTATCCTTCAGTGCCTGAAAGAATAAGTAAATTGGAGGATACTTTATAAAAATTCATGCAAGGCACTATGGCTAATTAGAAAAATACTGAGGCTTCATTCAGAAATATAGAGACCCAGATAGGTCAACTGGCTAAGCAATTATCTGAGCAGCAGCAAGGAGGACAATTTTCAGCTAACACACAAACCAATCCAAAGGAGCAGTGTAAGTCAATAACTACAAGGAGTGGTAAGGTTATAGGAGAAGGTATTGGTGACAATTTGGATGTAAAGAAAGAAATCCTAAAAGAAAAAGAAGATGAGTGTGAAAGAGAAAAGGAGAAAAATAAAAGTGAGAGTATAGAAAAAGAAAAAAATATTGAAAAAGAAGAGAAAAATAAAAAGAGTGAGAAAAAGAGGGAGAAAGATGAGAGCCAAATACCGCAATTAAAGGATTTATCATATCCTCGTCATCCTTCCAAGAAAGATAAAGAAAGACAGTTTGCAAGATTCATGGATATTTTCAAGCATTTACAGATTAATATTCCACTTATGGAAGCTATGGAGCAGATGTCGACTTATGCAAAGTTCATGAAAGAGTTGTTAACTAAGAAAAGGAGATTTACTATAGAAACAGTGGAGCTACAAGCAGGATGTAGCGCTATAATTTAGAAATTTTTACCTCAAAAGTCCAAAGATCCTGGTAGTTTCACTATTCCAGACACAATTGGGATATTACAAGTAGGTAAGACATTACTCGATTTGGTTGCTAGTATAAATCTAATGTCTTTGTCTATGCTTAAAAGAATAGGAGACTTGGAAGTAAAGCCTACAAGAATGACATTGCAGCTAGCTGACAGGTCTCTAAAGATTCTTTATGGAGTAGCAGAAGATGTTTTAGTTAGAGTAGATAAATTCATATTTCCTGTTGATTTTGTGATTATGGACATGGAGGAAAATGAGGAAGTCTCGTTGATCCTGGGAAGGCCATATATGAAGATTGCCAAAGTAATTATAGATGTTGACATGGGCAAGTTGAAAATTAGAAGTGGAGATGATGAAGTTAATTTTAATTTGTTTGAAGCTCTACAACAACCGAAAGACAAGAAAAATTGCCTCAGAATAGATACTTTGGAGGAATTACCCATCTCAACTGAAAAACAAGATTACAAACCTATTGCACAACCCGAAAGACATCTCAATCTGACTATGAAGGAAGTTGTTCAAAGAAAGGTACTGAAACCTCCTGAAGCAGGTATGATTTATCCAATCTCTGACAGTTGTAAGGTTATTCGCAATGACCACAAGGACAGTTAAGGGATGGAGAATACATATAGATCACCTTGATCACTCACCTGCATGAGCCCTAAAGCAAATAGGCGTCAAGCTGAAGACGTTAAACAAGCACTCCTGGGAGGCAACCCAATGTTTTGAATTTTTTTTTTTTTGCAGTTTAATTTTTTGGACATTTTTCTTCCTTAGGTTCTTTCTTTGCAAGATTGCTCCAGGTATACACTAAACTTCTCCTCAAAACTTTGAAATCTTACTTCAATGGCTTAGGGACAGTCCAACTTTTCCGGGAGGGGGTGAGAAAGTCTGTAGCTGAGACTGAGGCACAAGAGAAGGAGTAGATGACAAGTGAAGAAAATGAGGGAGGAAACTTACTTTGTTTTTAATGTTTTTAATTCTTTTGTTTTTAATTTAATGTTTTTAATTGCTTTATTTTAAATTTTGAATTCTCTTGTTGTCCCATAATTTGTTTTAGAGCCATATATGAGATTATTGCTTATTGTCTAATTCAAATCTAGAACGTAAAAATCATTTTGATTGTTTCCAATAACAAGTGATTTTGGGATGATGAGTATGATAGTGAAAAGGAATTGATGAGAAGAATTAGGATTTAACTGAATTGGAGAAGCTAGTCAAAACCCAGGTGAGTAGAGTACCAAAAACAGATAAATTGAGTGTCAACACTTTGTGATTGATAACTGATATTGGTTGATTCTTTAATGTGATTACATGTTGGCAAGACTTAAAAATGATAAATGCATTTTTTCTTTGTAGTAGATATAACACAGAGCCAAATAGCCAACCTTGCATTAATTTTAGGACATCCATTTGAACCCCTTTTGAGCCAAAAATAATATTGTTTCTTAAACAGAACCCTTAAGCCTGAACAATATTTATCTACCTTCCTATATTTGAGAAAGGAAATGAGTATGAATGTCATTATTTTTCCTATTGATGGGTATTGCTATTGTTGTCCTACGGGTATTATTTGGGTGTTAAAAAAAGTGTAAAGAAAAAGGAAAAGCAAAAGCTTAAAAATTGGCAAAGCCATAAAGAATACATGCAAAAGCATGAGAAAAAAAAATAATAGAAAAGTAGTTCAAGGGTGGAATAATAACTTGTCAGATCATTAACTCACTGTCATTATGTTAGGGACAAAAACATGAATTTTGAAACCTGACTTGAGGAATTGTTAATCAAGAATCATTCATATGAGTTAAATTTCTCAAATATTTTTTGTTTATCCCAGAAAAATCAATAATTCTTTCTTAGCCCAACCCCATTACAAGCCTCAAAAGACCTTTTGATTTAAGTCTTGTTTAACAAATGTTGATTGCTTGAAGATGATTATCAATATTGGATTGTCTAAATGAAGTGATTGAATGAGATAAACACTTACCTGTGAGAATTAATATGAGTATATATAACTCTATTTGAGAGATCATGCTTCTTTGAGGATAGTTGAGGACTAATTATTCTTTGTTGGTTTCTGTAACTTGAATGTTTATATGTTCTATTTTCATTTGGAATTGTGAGTATCACCTTTGAAAATTTTTATGTTGTGGTTCTGGAAGAGAAAGTGATAATAGGCGATGGTTTTGTTTTGGAAAAATTACTTTGTTTGGGACAAGCAAGATTCAAGGTTGGGGGGAGTTGTTAAGTGGTAAAAAGTTGATATAATTATGCCTTAAATTTTTATGAAACCATTTAACTTATGTTAATTTTAATCTATTTTTCTCCCAATATAAGATGAATTCAAGAATACCTTGATACAAGAGTAAGGAGCATAATTGTCAGCATAATTAGAGAAAATTTGAAAGAAAGAAGAACGCTTAAGCGAATGAATGATGCGAGGTCCGACCCAAATTCTCTTATAAAAAGATAAGATGTGTTTTGAGAAAGCAAGCAGTCTTGGAGAAGAGGAGACACGACTAATACTAGGGTTTTGTCTAATCTTCATCAATTCTTCACTTCTTCATCAATTGGAGCATTGTAATGGTCAACATGAGTGACTAACTTCATTCTCTTAGGATTCGGTGCACTTCCTTTTAACTCTTTTGTATCATGGTGATATTTTGAGATATTAATCTATGCTTTGATGTTGTTATTCTTATCCTTTATGCTTTTGAATGATTTATTCTTGATGTTTGAGGTATGATTGGAAAATATATCTTGAACCCTAGATCACGGTAAGAATATTTGTTACGTTAGTTGTCAGGAATGGAATGAATGTATCAATTGCTTAACACCCTAAACCTAATGCTGGGAAATCTCTTAATTATGTGAGGAATCAACATTTATTAGGTTTTCTTATGAATTTCATGTGTGAGGAATCAACATGGATGATTTGAGTAGGTGACATCAACATTGTTAGGTTAATTGACGTTCTTAATTGATTTAGCCATTACAAAAGAGGGATAAGGAAGGAAGTCAATCCTAAGTACCTTTAATTGATATTTTCTCAATAATTTACAGTTCTTTGTCATTTAATTTCAATTCAACTCTTATTTGCAAAGTTCAATTTGTTTAATATACCTAGTAAGCATAATTGGGAATTTCCATTGAAATTGTTCCTCGTGGGATCGACTTTTATTTAATCGAAATACTATATCGCGATTAATAATTTTGGTACGCTTGCCAATAATTCAACAATTGAATTGAATATAGTTAACTTGAATCATCATCAAAATCATCTCTTGGAATGTAGGGACATTTCCATCAATCTTCCCCTCATTACTTTCAATTAATATTTTTCATTTTTAACAAAATTAATAACAAAGATTAAAAATAGACTACTAGAAAAGTTAAAAATTCAAAACTAATCCATTTTATAAATACTAAAAATAAAACATATTTAAATAAATTAAAAATATATTTAAATTTATATTCAACACACCTCCAATTTTGTTCAATAAATGCATAGATCACATTTGGAAACTTCATCACTGAAAATAACTTCAAAATTATTAACTTTTTTTTTTCAAAACTCAGCTTTTTCTTGTCGGTTTTTAAAAAAAAACATTTAATGTAAGTTAAGGTTGTGCCTTTATAAAATTTCAATTTTTTTATATATTGGATTTTTATTAAAAAATTTCTAAAATTGTATAAGAAAATGGAAATTTAATTATACTTTTAATAAATTTAAGATAATACTAGTTTTTATTTTTTAAAATAGAGAAACTATAATTTTAGTTTCTAATTACTAAATTTAAATAATTAAATTTATTATTATTTAATCTCTTAATTTTAGTATTAAAAATTTAAATTATATTTTATTAAATTAAAATAATTACAATATATTTTTCTACTTTGAGAATTAAAAATATAATTAAACTAAAACTGAAAATATTATAATATATTTTTGAACTCTTTTTTATAATATTTTTATCATTATTATATTTTTGGATTAATTGTTTTTTTTCCTAATTTTTTATAAAGTCAATTTTACTATTTAAAAATATTTAACATTTTGAATTCTGAAACTTTTTCTCTATTAGAAAATTTAAAAACATAATATACTCAAAAATTATTATACATAATTATTTCATCCAAATTTTTAATAATATGATAAGTCATCAAATTCGTTTTTTCTTCTTTCATGTCTTTTCTTTTCAATATGAGTGCTTGAATTTATAAAAAAATTATTTACAAAATTCACTCTCTAATTTCTATCTTCACATTTCTTAACTATTTTTTATTAGTTAAGAAAGTCAAGATTGGTACATGTGACGTATGTTTTTTATCGTGCAAGAAAACTTCGTAACGAAGTTTTCCTCATGCACTGTAAAAATTTTTCTTTTATATGTTCGAAGGGGGATGAATGGTTTCTACGGGAAATTCTTCCTCCCATATCACATGTTCCTCATTCTTCTTCTTCTATTGTCTAAATTTCAAGCAATGAGACTCTACTCGTGCAGGATCTGGTGAAACGGGAGAGAGCTTGAATTAAGTGGGAAAACTTCGGTAGAAATACCATACCAGGTAAGGGGAAGTTTAATTCATTCAAAATATGAAATTGAATTGTTGGGTACTCTGCGAATAAGGAATAGGAGTAGAGATATGAATTATTTGAATGTCCGATTTTGAAGAATTTCGATTCCGATGAACTGTTCACCGTTTGAAAGTTTCGAAATTCTTGAAATTAAGGATGAATTATATAATAAAATTGTTGTTTTTAACTTAAATTGAACATGTTTATGGTTTAATTTTGATTTGGAACTAATTTGGGTGATTGAAACCGAGAAATTTGAAACCTGGATTTTGAAAATGGCGTCTTGGAGGTGATTACTATTCATATTTTGCAAAGTTTTAAATATTGATTAAATTCTTGAAATTAAGGATGAATTATATAGTAAAATTGTTATTTTCAACTTAAATTAGATATAATTCATGTTTAATTTCGATTTGGGACTATTTTGGTTGTCTAAAACTGAGTAATTTTAAATCTACCAAAATCTGTAATATTCGACACTGTTACTGGGCGAAGGAAGAAGAAAGGGATATGGTGGGGATTTTTTTAAAAGATCAAGGGTAAAATAGTCATTTTACATTCTAGGGACATAAATGTAATTTTTGAAAATGTTCAAGGGCAAAATAGTCATTTTACATCCTAGAGACATAAATGGAATTTTTGAAATTGTTTAAGGGTAAAATAGTCATTTTTGGGACATGAAAGGAATTTTTGAAAATGTCCAAGGGCAAAATAGTCATTTTGGGACATGGAAGGAATTTTCAAAAATGACCAAGGGTAAAATAGTCATTTAGGGACATACATGGAATTTTAAGAAAAGATTAAGGGCAAAATAGTAATTTAATGATTTCGAAAATGATTTCGAAGATAATTTCGGAAATAGTTTCGGAAATGATTTTGGAAATGATTTTAGGAAAAAATATATATAAAGAGAGAGAGAGAGAATGAAAGTAGTGTGTTATGACGTGTGTGGGTTAGACTGAGACTGAGGGCTGATGCCCAGAATCAGTCCTGAGACGTTATATATTGGCTAGACCGAGCCGGAGGGTTGGTGCCATAATTAGTCAAATACTATTTTTATTGACCCGAATGAGCCGTGAGGACGAGTGGTCCAGAATCCGAGCAAATGTGAATAAATTTTGTTATGTTTGAATGGTACCGGGGTGGTATAGAGTACATTAGTGTAATAACTATGTCGGAGGATTCCGAATGAGGTCCCGCACTTCACCGATTGGTCGGGTCGGGTAGCTACGAGATCGGGTGGTGAGAAGTCGATGGGGGATGACTGGTGGCGCGCTCGGAGGGATACTCCGGTATGAGTGATGAAGGGTGCCGGTAATCCTACTCGTGTGGAGGGTGGTCGGAATGGTACTGCGGTACCGATCATATTGTGCCCACGGATGATAGCCTCCGAGTTCGGGCATAGTTATGGTATACTTCGGAAGGTGTCTTAGTGTGTTGATAATTTCATAATTGATCATAATATATAATTATTACTTCTATATCTGTTTTATTATATCGAATGATTTAATACTTACCCCTATTTTTCCATGTGGATGGGACTGCGATGATCACTTTTATGTGGGAGCGGATCGGCAGTTGAGAGATGGAGATGTGACTACTGGACAACAGGGATAGTTCAGTGGGATAGCTTCGAGGGAGCTACTTTTACATGTATAATATATAAATAAATTATGTTACTATGTTTTGAGGTTCCGTTAGTAAATCGAAATTTCAATCTATGTTACAATTACGGTAATATAATGTAAAATAGATGTCGTTATTTACTTGTTTGCTACTTTGCGAAGACATCATTATAGTAGTGATTTCTAGAGTCGTTACAAGTACACACTTAAATATATTATAAATGAAAAATATTTATTTATTCTAGTTTTTTTTTCTCAACCTATAATTTATTATTTTTATTTTAAAATATATTTTATATTTTTTAAAATTAATAATTTTAATCTAGTCATCTAAATCTTTGATGTGATGATTCTAATTAATTAATATTATCAAATGATTTTATTTGATTTGTTATAGTAAAAATCATCAAAGTAAATGTTAAAATAATATTAATTACTTTAAATTATAAGAAAATAAATAATAAAAATAAAAAATAAATTTGAAGTTAAAAAATACGTAAAAATAAAATATAAAAAAATAAATACTTGTCTCAAATAATATAAAACAAATTTAATGATGAATTAAAATAGAACAACATTTATAAGAGACTATTTATTTTTATTTATGATGAATTAAAAGTGGAAATATATTTAAATTTATAATTAACAAAAATAATGAAAATCTTAATATAATATGATACTTTTAGTAATGTATTTTTTTATAAATTTAAACTTAGTTTTTCTTAGTTTAGTTTTAAAATTTTATGTATTATTATTGTAATTGATATACTAAAATAAATTTATATAAAAATAGTCTTTATCTTCAAAATTCACTTCTTCAAATTCTATCTTTATATTTTTCTACTATTTCTTTATAGTTAAGAAGGTCAATATTTATGCGCAAACATAAATATAATATAAAGTAAAAAATATTTGTTTATTCTATTTTCTTTCCAATCTATAATTTTAATATTTTTTTTAATATATTTTATATTTTTAAAATTAATAATTTTAATGTAGTTATCTAAGCTTTTGATGTGATGATTTTAATTAATTGATATTATCAAACCATTTTATTTGATTTATTATAGTGAAAATCATAAAAATAAATGTTAAAATAATATTAATTATTTTAAATTATAAGAAAATAAATATTAAAAATAGAAAATAAAGTATCCTATAAAAGAAGACTAATTATTGTAAAGATAAAATAGAATATGGGAGGAGATGAGGATGATAATGTAGTAGAAATGATAGAGTTTAAAAAAAATGTAGAATGTGAGAAGTTTAAAAAGAAAAAAAAGTTATAAAACGATGTATGTATATATATATATATATATATATATATATATATATATATATAAGTAATTGGATTAAATTTGTTATCTCCTCATATATTATTATACATTATTAGTTTAATTTTATTTTAATTAAAAATTAGAATACAAATATACTATATTATACTAATATATCAATATATTATAATATTTGTAATTTATTTTTATTGTGTATAAATTACAAAACTAATAATTTTTAAAAAAATTAATGATAATTTTTTTAAATTATATATTACAAAATATTTTTAATATTTTAATAAATATAACTTTTTTTTAAATATATTTCATCAATTTAAAGTATAATTTTTTGGTCTTTTTTAGTATTTTTTTTAAATGTAGATATCTTTAATATTTTGTACATATAAATATAATTTATATATGTTTTTAAACTTTTTTCTAAAATTTGCTTTTAAAAATATAATATTATTTTTAATATTTAATATTTATATTTTAAATTTTTGTTCTTAAATGATGAATGAATAATATTAATATTTTTTAATTAATTAAATTTATAAATAATGAATTAAAAACATTTATTATCTTTGAAAAAATATAATATTATTTTTAATATTTATAAAATAAATACTTTATTAAAATATTAGGGTTCTTGTCTTTTTCTTTTCTTTCATCTCTACTTCAAGCTATTAACAATTTTTTTCCATCTTATAAATTAAAATTTAAATATATAAATATAAAAACATATAAAAATATAAATATATCAATATATCAATATATAATTATATCAAAATATATAATTATATTTGTATTTATAGATTTTATATTTATATAGATATACATTTATTTGTATATAAATATAAATTATTTGTAAGTTATTATTGAAAAATCCTAGTAGCTTAGTGATTTGAGTATCGACCTCCAACTCTAAGGTACTCGGGTTTGAATCTTGTCATTGATAATATTCTGATAATAATTCAAACTTCTATAAAATGTAATTAATAAATAATAAAAATATAATATAAAGTCTAGGGAAGCCTTTAAATTATTATTTAAATAATTCAATTAATATATTAGTAACCGATATAAATCGATCGCTATTTTTGTCATCAATTTAGCTGCCAAAATTATTGGTCGTTATTTTTGCATTAAATTATTATTTAAATAATTCAATTAATATATTAATGACCGATATAAATCAGTCGCTATTTTTTTAACTTTGTCATCGATTTAGCGACCTTATCGGTCGCTATTTTGCGACAGAAATGAAAATCGATCGCTAACACATTAGCGACTTGGCCTTTTGTGATGACGCATTTCGGTCGCTAACTGATTAGCGATCAATTTTTTACATTTGCGACCGATTTTTTCGGTCGTTAAAACTTTTTTTTTTGTATTGATATGTGTGTCTAATGATATAGAGATTAGAAAGTTAATTTTAGATGAAACACATAAGAGTAAATTGAGCATACGTCCAGGCACAACAAAAATGTATCAAGATCTTAGGAAAATATTGTGGTGGTCTAAAATGAAGAAGCAAGTGGCACAATATGTAGCATCATGTTTAATTTGTCAAAAAGCTAAGATAGAACATCAAAGGCCTGCAGGAATGCCACAATCTTTAGACATACCTGAGTGGAAATGAGATAGTATTGCAATGGACATTATAGTTGGCTTACCACGAACAATTCAAAAATTTGATTTCATATGGGTTATCATGGATAGGTTGACAAAGTCTGCTCACTTTCTACCCATTAACATTAGGTATTTATTGGAAAAACTGACTGAATTGTACATAACAGAAGTTGTAATGTTATATGGATTTTCATCTAGTATTATTTCTGATAGGGATCCTAGGTTTACTTCTAACTTATGGGGAAGCCTATATCAAGCCTTAGGGACTAATTTTTATCTTAGCTCGGCTTATCATCCTCAAACTGATGGACAATAAAAAAGAACCATTCAGTCCTTGGAAGATTTGTTGAGAGTATGTGTGTTAGAAGATTTTGGTAACTGGGATCGGTACTTATCATTAATTGAATTCACTTACAACAACAGTTTTCATTCTAGCATAGGTATGGCACCCTATGAGGCATTGTATGGGAGAAAATGTAGAACACCTTTATGTTGGTTTGAGACTAGAGAAAATTTAATCTTAGGTCCTGACATGATTCAACAAACCACAGAGAAAATTAAGATGATTAGGCAAAAATTAAGAACAACTCAAAGTCGACAAAAAAGTTATGCTGACAAGAGAAGGCGACCCCTTGAATTCCAAGAAGGTGAGCATGTATTCTTGAAAGTAACACTGATAACTAGAGTTGGTAGAGTAATGAAAGCAAAGAAACTCACTCCTCGATTTATTGGTCCCTATCAAATTCTTAGAAAAATAGGTCATGTTGCTTACCAAATTTCCTTACCCCCTTTCCTTTTTAATCTTCATAATGTGTTTCATGTGTCTCAGTTAAGAAAATATATTTATGATCTTTCTCATGTAATAATAACGGATACAGTAAAATTAAAGGATAACCTTACATTTAAAACAATGCATGTATATATTACATATATGAAGATCAAGCAATTGAGGGAAAGACAAATTTCATTAGTGAAGGTTGTTTGGAATGAAATTACTGGAGACACTACATGGGAGTTAGAAAATAAAATCAGAGAAAGTTACCCCCACCTGTTTTAGTGAATAAAAATTTTGAGGACGAAATTTCTGTAAGTATAGGAGAAATGTAACACCTCAAAAATTTATCATCTTCTAAATACAATATATTACATTATACTATTTGGATAATTTAAATATATTTATAATAAAATAAGCATATATTAAAAGAAAATTTTTATTATTATTAAATTATTATAATATATATATTATTTAATTTATAAAAATGAAAAAAGAATAAAAAATATTAATTATTAATTTTCTTAATATATATATATATATATATATATAGATAAGGTTAACTTATCTTAAAATATAAGTCTTATTCAAAGTTATAATTAATGTATTTAATGACTTAATTAAATAAATGAAAAAGAAAAAAATTACTATAAAAGGGACCAAAGGGGAAGAATTCGTAAGAAGATAAGGAAGAAGGAGAGAGAAAGAGAGAGAAAAGGAAAAAGAGAGAGGGAGAGAGAGAAAGAGAGAGGGAGGGAGAGAGATAAGGAGAGAAAAAAAAAGATAAAGATAAGTCACTTCTACAAAATTTTGATACATCGTCTATAGTTCTTAAGGTAGGGGAAAGAGACATTTATCAATATTCTTCTTTATTTTTATTTATGGCTGTGGAGTGGGGTGTCCCTAACCTCATTCTATTTATTCTTTATATTTTATTTACTTCTAGTTACGTACCGGTTCTATTTTATGTTTGTTTATTTTATCTCTAGTTACGTATTGATCTTATTATTTTATGTCCAGTTACGTACTGATCCTATTTGTTTATTTTATTTTATCTTTAGTCTTGCACTGATCCTATTTTAATTATCTCCAGTTATGTACTGATCCTATTTGTTTATTTTATTTTATCTCTAGTTATGCAATGATCATATTTATTAATTTATATTTATATTAATTAATTATTTTTAAATAATAATATCTATTTATGAAGATTTGATAATATTGTAGATGAAGGTTGGACCTTGGGGATTGAAATGAGTAAATATCACTAAGAGAGTGATTAAAAATGGGCTCATTTATCCTCACTAGTCACTATAAATTTAATTTAAATCTTCATAAATGGAATTAGTTGAGCAAGTTGAAAAATATATTTTATATATCATTATAAGATGGTATTTATTTTAAATCATAATTGTTCTCACTTCCTTATTGTTATTTATCAGTGCATGTTACAACTAAAATATCAACATAAATAGATAGAAGCATCAAGATGGAAGACACGTATCATTCAACCACTCGTTAGAAGAAAATTTTTGTCAATTGTAATAATTGTTTCTGATATAAAAATAATGTAAATATGCAAAACTCACATCTTTGTACATATAAATGTATAAACATTTATCTCATATATTACTTTTGTTAAAACTTAATAAAAAGTAGAAATCTCTTAAAATATGGTTAACAACGATAAAAAAAAAAAAAAGACGCCACAAATTCGACCGTGGAGAAAGCAAAGTAATTGTTACATTTTATTTTGTTTTTTACCATTGAAGCTTATTTTACACTATAAATTCTCTATATTGTTTTTTAATGTCATGTAATGTCTCACATCTTAGAGTATTACAATATTATTCTCAATTTTCAAACACTTCAATTATCCATACTATAGAATTTAAAAATATTGATTTAGATGCATTATTGGATCAAGTCATAGATAGAGAGTTTGAAGATAACCATGATGAGGAAATCCTAAGGTTACTACTTGAGTACCGACAACAAGTCGACAACAATGGTGGTGACATACAAAGAAGAAAAGTAGTTCATCGAAATCGTGAAGAAGGTCATCATCAATTGTTCAATGACTATTTTGCTGAAAATCTAGTATATACGGAATCTCAATTTCGAAGAAGGTTTTGCATGCAAAAGGACGTTTTTGTCAAAATTATGGAAGCTCTTGGCAATCACGATGATTACTTTACACTAAGGTTAGATGCAACACGAAGAAAAGGTCTATCACATTTGCAAAAGTGCATTGTTATTATTCATATATTGGCTTATGGCTCACCTGCTGATAGTGTGGATGAATATATTTGCATTGGTGAAAGCACTGCAGTAGAATGCTTACAACGGTTTGTATCAGGCATTTGTGCAATATTTGGAAATGAGTATTTAAGGAGGCCTAACAATGAAGACATTAATCGATTACTACAAATGGGAGTCACACGTGGCTTTCCAGGTATGTTAGGATCAATTGATTCCATGCATTGGGAATGGAAAAATTGTCCAGTTGCATGAAAAAGTCAATTTTGTCAAGGTGATCATGCTAACCCGACAATCATTCTTGAAGTTGTAGCATCACAAGACTTATGGATTTAGAATGCATTTTTTGGTACTGCAGGGTCAAATAATGATATTACTGTGTTAAATGCATCCAATGTGTTTAATGAAGTTATGTCAGGTTTTGCACCTGCGGTACACTACACTGTGAATGGAACCCAATATGATATGATATTACTTAACAGATGGTATTTATCCAGATTTTGCCACATTTGTGAAAACTATTTCAATGTCACAAGGTGTTAAGTGGTAAAAAGTTGATATAATTATGTCTTGAATTGTTATGAAACCACTTAACTTATGTTAATTCTAACATATTTTTCTCCCAATATAGGATGAATTCGAGAATACCTTGATACAAGAGTAAGGAGCACAATTGTCAGCATAATTGGAGTAAAATTAAAAGAAAGAAGAACGCTTAAGCGAATGAATGATGCGAGACCCGACCCAAATTCTCTTATAAAAAGATAAGTTGTGTTTTGAGAGAAAGAAGCAGTCTTGGAGGAGAGGAGGCACGACTACTGTTAGGGTTTTGTCTAATCTTCATCAATTCTTCACTTCTTCATCAATTGGAGCATTGTAATGGCCAACATGAGTGGCTAACTTCATTCTCTTAGGATTCGGTGCACTTCCTTTGAACTCTTTTGTATCATGGTGATATTTTGAGATCTTAATATATGCTTTGATGTTGTTATTTTTATCCTTTATGCTTTGAAATGATTTATTCTTGATGTTTGAGGTATGATTGGAAAATATAGCTTGAACCCTAGATCACGGTAAGAATATTTGTTACGTTAATTGCCAGGAATGGAATGAATGTATCAATTACTTAACACCCTAACCCTAATGCTAGAAAATCTGTTAATTGTGTGAGGAATCAACATTTATTAAGTTTTCTTATGAATTTCATGTGTGAGGAATCAACATGGATGATTTGAGTAGGTGGCATCAACATTGTTAGGTTAATTGACATTCTTAATTGACATAGCCATTACAAAAGAGGGATAAGGAAAGAAGTCAATCCTAAGTACCTTTAATTGATATTTTCTCAACAATTTACAGTTCTTTGTTATTTAATTTCAATTCAACTCTTATTTGCAAAACTCAATCTATTTTAATCTACTTAGTAAGCATAATTGGGAATTTTCATTGAAATCGTTCCTCATGGGATCGACTTTTATTTAATCGAAATACTATATTGCGATTGATAATTTTGGTACGCTTGCCAATAATTCAACAAGTATTTCTGGCGCTGTTGCCGGGGAATGGTGTTCTTTGAGAATTATTTGTTTAGCTTATTGAGTATTTTATTTTTATTTCTGTTTTTGTTTTTATTATTATTATTATTATTTAGTTTTTAGTTTGTGATAATATTTGCTTGAGTTACTCTTTTGATTTATGCGTTTAAGAGGACAGGTATCTTCAGAGCAGTTAGAATTTAATCCAAAAATTGAAAACATAGCTCTGAGGAACCTGGGTAGAAGAAGAAGGGAAACTCAAGAACAAGCCACAAGAGAATCTGCTAACTCTTCTTCCACATTTGATTTACCAGACTCAATTATAGAAGATATGGCGGAAGAAGGAGCAAATCTGAATCCAAATCCAAATCAAAATCCAAATGCAAATCAACGTAGAAGAACTCTTAGAAATTGTGCTATGCAGCAAGGTCCAAGGCATTTTTCCAGCATTGTCATTCCGGATAATCATACATTGCAGATGAATACATCCTTCTTAAGCTTGATTAGTGCTCATCAATTCCCTGGATTGGATCATGAAGACTCTTATATTCATTTGTCTACTTTTTATGAGTTGATTGGTACCATGGGATTTAGAGCAGCAAATCTTGAATCTGCATATTTAATATTATTTCCTTTTTCTTTGGCAGGTAGGGCAAAGGTGTAACATCCTGATTCTCAATACCCCTGGTTTGTTAAATTTTGACAAAATCTTTGTCAAAATTTTAATAATTAAATTATTAGGAATTGGGTAAAGTAACTGTAGAGTTTTATGTTTATTAGATTATTTATGATTTTCGATAATTTTTAGAAAATACTCGTGTGTGTGCCTGAACGTTGAGTATGGACTTAACAATTTTAATTGTCACATATAGAAATTATTGTTTTTTTATGCATTGAGTATGGGTACATTAAAAGTTTATTATGTGTACAAATTAACAAGAAACATATGATGATTAATATGGTTTGAAGTGATGTTGGAGTCTTAGGGGTTGTGTGTTCAAATCTTGGCTAGAGAAAATAAAGATAAATATTTTTGTAATGTAATCCGCTAGGCGCATCAGAAATGCGCTGAGCGGATTATTAGGTGAAATAAGACTCAAATCTTTGACTTTTAAAAGAAAGAGTGTTGTTCTGAGTTTTTCTCGTAGGTTACTCGTTTCTCTCTTTCTCTCAAAATTTTCCTTACCTTCAAACTTGATTTTGAGGGAAAAATCTTGATTATCTTGAGAAGCTCCAAGAGGTAAGTTGGTTTATCTCAATCTCCTCTACATTTCTACCATTTTATTTTTCAAAACGGCGCATTTTCTATTTTTCTCCTCACTTGGCTCAGCTTGAATGGGTGTAAGAAGAATGTTATTGTAGGTTTTACACCTAGAATACTAGAATAATGCTTAAAATTGAGGATTAGAAGTGGTTAAGCTAAAAACTTTAAAAACCCTAATTCATAGGTAATGTTCATTGAATTTCTGGTACTTGTGTGAACAGAATTAGAAATTAACATTTTCATAAAAGATGTATCTCTTTAAGTTGTCGAAATTTAGAAACTGATTTCACATTAAACGAATATTTATAGCTTAAGTTATGCCTATTTTACTATCAAGTGTTCTAGCTGTAACGTTAAGAGGTAGCCCTGTTTCAACAGCCTAGGTTTTTGAATTACTGTGATTGATATGTGTGAAATTAGGACTTGATTCCTTCATAAAAGTTGTAGGAAATTATATTCCTGAAATTTAGAAATTTATTTCACGTTAATAGCTTATGTTTAGCAAGAGTTATAATCCAATTACCAAGGCATGTTCAGAGTGTTATTGTAGTTGAGCCTAGTTGGAAACAACCACTGAAAACTGCATCTATTCTATAGGGTATTTGAATTTATTTCCTTCATTAATATTGTATTTAATTAAGTTATTGAAATTTTGGCTCAAGTCTCATGCCAAAACATCATATATAACTCTAGAAAATTCCAAAATACTGAACCTTGTTCATGTTTGCTATTAGGATATTTCCTACTCTAAGTGTATACAAAATAAGATAATTTTCTAAGTTAATTATAAGCTGAATGTGAGCTTAAAATATTATTAAAAATGGATTAGCAATACAAAGTGAATTTAAATTCTCATGAGATATTTCTAACTAGTATTTTATTACATATATAGATTTTGTTGAAACACAACATCAAGCTTTGAAAGGAATAAGTGTGAACGTATCAGGTAAGGGGTGGGCTATATAGTAAGGATTACATCATAAACTTGTTTGACTTTATTTGTTGAATTTGTCTAAATTTGTTATGATTGATAATTTTGATTTCATTATATGCTTGGTTGTGAAAGTGATCATGAATTGCTTACGTGTATGATGATGTAAAATACATGTTTGGTACTCTATTATGATATGTATTGTCTTTGAGTGAGCATTTATATGCATGATGATTTTTCATGAGAAAATTAAATTGAAAGAATTGGATGGTGGGTTGTGAACCCTTTTTGAACTGTATTGGAATTTTTCTCGCTTGTAACAGGTGATTGGAAATTTTTGGGAAGTCTCGTATTATAGGGGAAACTCGTCAAATTTTTGGAAAAATGGGAATTTCTAAGAAAAACCACTTAGGGACTCATACATTACTCATTTGAAAATGGTGATTTGTGAAATCTGGGGAATCGGAGATTATGGACTCGAGAATACGATAGGGAGGCCCCGAGGGAGGACTTGAGGATAGGAAGGGTAGTGGTTGGAGGCCCCAAAAGACCCAGTGCTCGCTACCGTTGTCTGGGGATCCCACCGTACAAACTCTCATGTACCTGATCGTGCTCTTACCGTATATCAATGGTCGATGAGCTACTGGGTTTATATTTGAGCATGGGTCTCAACAATCCCGTGGGGTGGATTTTCCATGCCTAGTAGTGTCAACTCTTGGCTACCCCAGTACTGATTTGAGAAATGATTCGGGCCCGCATGCATAAACATTTTAGAAAACATATTAGGATCATGCATCATTAACATCAATCATTTGGAATTTGATTGACTTGTGAATGTTTATGATGTTGATTTTAAAATGATGTATGAACTGTTGATCACCCTCTTGTTTTTCTATTTTCTTTATTTCCTTTGTATGTGTGGTACTCGTTGGACCTGATCGGTCATTGTTTGAAGAGAGGGGAGATGACACAAATTCCACACCCGATGAATATGACACTCATACTCATTAGTTGGGAGCCACGATGATGGCAACATGTATTGGGATAAACATATCTAAACTTTTATAAGCAGTCTTTTGTAGTACATAGACCTACATTGTATTGGGTAGTAGTCACTCTTTTGTGTAGTTTACTACTCTGTAAGAAGTTATCCTCAATGTTGCCCTCAATATTATGAAGGATTGTACTAGTATTTTATCTATATGTAATTATGAATGTTTACTTTTAGTACTTTCTAAAATGATGAAATGCAGGAATGAGTTATTGAAAATTGTTAAAGTTTATTTTTACTATTAATGCATTGGTTTAATATATTAATATTATGTATGAGGGAAAGATTATTATTGGTTTTATGGTTAAAAAAAATCCACTAAAAATTATTAATTCTTCTGATAGAGGGTTTATAAGGTAGGGTGTTACAAAAGGAGTGGTCGAAAGCACATCCTAATCAGAGTTTGACTAATTGGAGTAGTGTAGAAGAGAAGTTTCGAATAGATTTTTTCCACCATCCCGCTACATCAAAGCAAAATCGACATCACTTCTTTCGGACAAGGAGCGAGATGAACAACTTTGTGAAGCATGGGAGAAATTTAAATCACTCGTTGAGAAGTTGCCCAAATCATGGATTTGATGACGTTTCTCAGTTGAATATTTTCTATACTGGCTTGCGACATGATGCAAAGATGCTATTAGAGGCTGCAGCAGGAGGATCCATGTTGGATGTAGAAATTGATCATGCCACCAGAATTATTGATGCACTAGCCTTTACAGACCAACACGCACAACATGATAGACATCCAATTCAAAGGAAGGGAGTCCTTGAACTTAACACCACAGATGCTCTCTTAGCCCAGAATAAAATTTTGACCCAACAAATTGAAGCATTGAACTAGAAAATAGAGAAATTACCTCAACAAATGCACACAGTACAATCTATTCCTAATAAATAGATGAGTTGTGACGTGTGTGGAGATGATCATTCAAATGAACAATGCTCTTATTAAGGCAACATTCAACAAGAAACTAATTATATGAGGGTCCAAGGTAGTAGTCAAGGCAGACAAGGCAATCTTCCTAATCCCAATAATTATCAGAATAATTTTTGCACAAGGATGGAGAGGGAATCAAAATCAGAATAAGAATTTTGGGTGGAACCAAGGTGTTAGCTCATCTACTAGACAACCTGCATTTCAACAATAGTCATATCAGCAACCTCCATATCAACAGCAGCAACAACATTATCCTTCAGTGCCTGACAGAATAAGTAAATTGGAGAATACTTTAGAAAAATTCATGCAAGGTACTATGACTAATCAGAAAAATACTGAGGCAACTTTAGAAAAATTCATGCAAGGCACTATGGCTAATCAGAAAAATACTTAGGCTTCATTCAGAAATATAGAGATCCAGATAGGCTAACTAGCTAAGCAATTATCTGAGCAGCAACAAGGAGGACAGTTTTCAGCTAACACACAAATCAACCTCAGGGAGCAATACAATTCAATAACTACAAGGAGTGGTAAGGTTATAGGAGAAGGTATTGGTGACAATCTGGCTGTAGAGAAGGAAATCCTACAAGAAAAAGAAGATGAGTGTGAAAGAGAAAAAGAGAAAAATAAAAGTGAGAGTATAGAAAAAGAAAAAACTACTGAAAAAGAAAAGAAAAATAAAAAGAGTGAGAAAAAGAGGGAGAAAGATGATAGTCAAATACCACAATTAAAGGATTTACCATATCCTCGTCATCCTTCCAAGAAAGATAAAGAAAGACAATTTGCAAGATTCATGGATATTTTCAAGCATTTACAGATTAATATTTCATTTATGGAAGTTATGGAGCAGATGCCGACTTATGCAAAATTCATGAAAGAGTTGTTAACTAAGAAAAGGAGATTTACTACAGAAACAGTGGAGCTAGAAGCAGGATGCAACGCTATAATTCAGAAATCATTGCCTCAAAAGTCCAAGGATCCTGCCAGTTTCACTATACCAGTCACAATTGGGACATTACAAGTAAGTAAGGCATTACTCGATTTGGGTGCTAGTATAAATCTAATGCCTTTGTCAATGCTTAAAATAATAGGAGACTTGGAAGTAAAGCCTACAAGAATGACATTGCAGCTAGCTGACAGATCTCTAAAGATTCCTTATGGAGTAGCAGAAGATGTTTTAGTTAGAGTGGATAAATTCATATTTCCTGTTGATTTTGTGATTATGGACATGGAGGAAAATGAGGAAGTCTCATTGATCCTAGGAAGGCCATTTATGAAGACTGCCAAAGTAATTATAGATGTTGACATGGGCAAGTTGAAAGTTAGAAGTGGAGATGATGAAGTTAATTTTAATCTGTTTGAAGTTGTACAACAACCGGAAGACAAGAAAGATAGCCTCATAATAGATACTTTGGAGGAATTACCCATCTCAAGTGAAAAACAAGACAACAAGCCTGTTGCACAACCCCAAAGACATCTCAATCTGACTACGAAGGAAGTTGTTCAAACAAAGGTACTGAAACCTCCTGAAGCAGGTATGATTTATCCAATCTCTGACAGTTGTAAGGTTATCTGCACTGAGAAGAATAAATTCATTCTTACAAGGACAATCAAGGGATGGAGAATGCGTATATATCACCTTGATCACTCACCTGCATGAGCCCTAAAGCAAATAGGCGTCGAGCTGAAGATGTTAAACAAGCGTTCATGGGAGGCAACCCAGTGTTTTGAATTTTTTCAGTTTAAGTTTTTTTTTTGCATTTTTCTTCCTTAGGTTCTTTCTTTACAAGATTGTTCCAGGTACACAGTGAACTTCTCCTCAAGACTTTGAAGCCTTACTTCAATGGCCTGGGGACAGTCCAACTTTTTCGGAGGGGGTGAGAAAGTCTGCAGCTGAGACTAAGGCACAAGATAAGGAGTACATGACAAGTGAAGAAAATGAGGGAGGAAATTTACTTTTTTTTTAATGTTTTTAATTCCTTTGTTTTTAATTACTTTATTTTAAATTTTGAATTCTCTTGTTGTCCCATAATTTGTTTTAGAGTCATATATGAGATTATTGCTTATTGTCTAATTCAAATCTGGAACGTGAAAAATCATTTTGATTGTTTCCAATAACAAGTGATTTTGGGATGATGAGTATGATAGTGAAAAGGAATTAATTAGGAGAATTAGGAATTAACTAAATTGGAGAAGCTAGTAAAAAACTAGGTGAGTAGAGTACCAAAAACAGATAAATTGAGTGTCAACACTTTGTGATTGATAACTGATATTGGTTTATTCTTTGATGTGATTACATATTGGCAAGACTTGAAAATGATAAAGGCAATTTTTTTCTTTGTAATAGATATAACCCAGAGTCAAATAGTCAACTCTGCATTAATTTTAGGACATCCATTTGAACTCCTTTTGAGCCAAAAATATATTGTTTCTTAAACAAAACCCTTAAGCCTAAACACTATTTATCTACCTTCCTATATTTGAGAAAGGAAATGAGTATGAATGTCACTATTTTTCTTATTGTTGGGTATTGCTATTGATGTCCTACAGGTATTATTGGGGTGTTATTCTTAAAAAAAAAGTGTAAAGAAAAAGGAAAAGCAAAGCTTAAAAGTTGGCAAAACCAAAAAGGAAACATGCAAAAGCATGAGAAAAGAAAAAAAAAGTTCAAAAGGGGGAATAATAACTTGTGAGACTATATAACTCACTGTCATTGTGTTAGGGACAAAAGCATGAAGTTTGAAACCTGACTTGAGGAATTGTTAATTAAGAATCATTCATATGAGTTGAATTTCTCAAATATTTTTGTATATCCCAGAAAAACCAATAATTCTTTCTTAGCCCAACCCCATTACAAGCCTCAAAAGACCTTTTCATTTAAGTCTTGCTTAACAAATGTTGATTGCTTGAAGATTATTATCAATATTGGATTGTCTAAATTAAGTGATTGAATGAGATAAACACTTACCTGTGAGAATTAGAGATGAATATATATAACTCTATTTGAGAGATCATGCTTCTCTGAGGATAGTTGATGACTAATTATTCTTTGTTTGTTTCTATAACTTGAATGTTTATGTGTTCTATTTTCATTTGGAATTGTGAGCATCACCTCTGAAAATTTTTATGTTGTGGTTCTGGAAGAGAATGTGATAATAGGCGATGGTTTTGTTTTGGAAAAACTACTTTGCTTGGGACAAGCAAGATTCTAGGTTAGGGGGAGTTGTTAAGTGGTAAAAAGTTGATATAATTATGCCTTGAATTGTTATGAAACCACTTAACTTATGTTAATTCTAATATATTTTTCTCCCAATATAGGATGAATTCGAGAATACCTTGATACAAGAGTAAGGAGCACAATTTTCAGCATAATTAGAATAAAATTAAAAGAAAGAAGAACGTTTAAGCGAATGAATGATGCGAGACCCGACCCAAATTCTCTTATAAAAAGATAAGTTGTGTTTTGAGAGAAGGAAGCAGTCTTGGAGGAGAGGAGGCACGACTACTGTTAGAGTTTTGTCTAATCTTCATCAATTCTTCACTTCTTCATCAATTGGAGCATTGTAATGGCCAACATGAGTGGCTAACTTCATTCTCTTAGGATTCGGTGCACTTCCTTTGAACTCTTTTGTATCATTGTGATATTTTGAGATCTTAATCTATGCTTTGATGTTGTTATTCTTATCCTTTATGCTTTGGAATGATTTATTCTTGATTGTTTGAGGTATGATTGGAAAATATAGCTTGAACCCTAGATCACGGTAAGAATATTTGTTACGTTAATTGTCAGGAATGGAATGAATGTATCAATTGCTTAACACCCTAACCCTAATGCTGGAAAATCTGTTAATTGTGTGAGGAATCAACATTTATTAGGTTTTCTTATGAATTTCATGTGTGAGGAATCAACATGGATTATTTGAGTAGGTGGCATCAACATTGTTAGGTTAATTGACGTTCTTAATTGACATAGCCATTACAAAAGAGGGATAAGGAAGGAAGTCAATCCTAAGTACCTTTAATTGATATTTTCTCAACAATTTACAGTTCTTTGTCATTTAATTTCAATTCAACTCTTATTTGCAAAACTCAATCTATTTTAATCTACTTAGTAAGCATAATTGGGAATTTCCATTGAAACCGTTCATCGTGGGATCGAGTTTTATTTAATCGAAATACTATACTGCGATTGATAATTTTGGTATGCTTGTCAATAATTCAACACAAGGGCAAAAGAGAAAATTATTTGTTCAAAACAAGAGTCAACAAGAAAAGATGTTGAACGTGCATTTGGAGTCCTTCATGAAAGTAATAATGGGGAGATTAATGACAATATGAAACTGTATGCAAGAAAAGAAGGTTCTAGCTTAGTCTTGGATTTTGAAGGCACTACATGGCCTATTGGATTACCCTAGAACTGAAAGCACTGAGGGGAAGATTGATGGCAATGTAAAACATGTCCCTACATTCCCAAGAGATGATTTTGATGATGATTCAAGTCAACAAAATTCAAACATCAAGAAAGCCCAAGATGATTCCTGAAGACTAGATAGAGTCTTAGAATATTGGATATGGAGGTACAAGTTGATGAAATGATATTATGCATAAGCCTGCAAGGTACAAGTGTGATAAAATTTCGTAACATGACATTTTTCACTGTTATAATCAATTATGATGCATCAAAAATGGAAAAACGATTTTCTCTTTATCATAATCGATTATAATGGTAACATAATCGATTATGGCAGTTTAAATTTGAAAAATATATCCATTTTTGAAGAATAAATGTTTTTAATACATCCTGATTTTTCTCTATGAAATTATTAATGATCAACTACTATTTTCTGATGCTATTTTTCTATTTAAATGAGTTTTTTATGAAAAATAAAAAATACACAATTGCAGAATTCAAAAATTCAATTTACATTTAATTAATTTTGAAAAAAGAATTATGAGTAAGGCAACGAGCACTTTTAAGTTTTCTCGAGAAAACTTTTTCATACTTGCATTCTGCGCTTTCATTGTCAATCACACTATGTTCTTGGAGTTATCATTTTATAGGCTTCTACAATTTGTTGTCTCCATTACCTAGGTGTGACTGTTCTTATTTTATTGTCTTCATCCTTTTTAGGGTTTAAAAAGTTGATGTTAAATTTCTTGTTTAAGGTTTAGGTGGTTGTCGTTAAATTCCCTGTTTAGGGTTTAAGTGGTTGTTGTTAAATCCCTTTTTAGGGTTTAAGTGGTTATTGTTCATCCCTTGATTTGTTCAGGGGAGGTGTTCATCCTTAGTGGGATTCTAAGGATGTGTTTTCATCCCTTTGATTTGTTCGGGAAGGTGTTTATCCCTGGTGTGATTTTAGGGAGGTGTTTTTCATCCTTTGATTTGTTCAGGAGAGGAGTTCATCCCTAGTGAGATTTTAGGGAGGTGTTCATCCTTAGTGGATTTCTAAGAAGGTGATTGTCTTTTTAATTAGTTTACTCTTTATTGATTCCTCTGCTAAGTTGATTGTAATTTGTAAACTGAATTTTAAAGATAGTAAATTGGGGTCACTCTTATTATTAGAGTTGACTGGGAACTGGATGTAGGGTTGACTATACCCGAACCAATATAAATTATTGTGTGTTTTTCTCTTCCTTATACCTCTATGATAACATCTACTTATTTCCTTTCATTTATCTCTTTGATTATATCGCTTCCGCTATATTTGTATTTTATATGATAATTAAAATTGAATTAACAATTTATTTGACATCTTAAATAAATAAATTTTTAATTTGACATCTATTTCAATTTGTGCATCTACTTACCCCCTCTAGATGTCATTTGTCTAACACTTCAATCTCACTTTGCAATTATGCATAGCCCAACACGTTTTTGGGATGCTCATACATTGAAGAACATAATTTATGAATGTATCATATTACACAATATGATTGTTGAGGACGAACAACACACTTATCAAAATCATATTGATTATGGTATTAGAGAAAATGAGATGTTAATCATTGATATATCTTCAAGTTCTCATCCTAATTTTAGATCTACATACTTTCAAAGGAGAACAATGGTTCAAGATAGAAATATTCACCACCAAATAAATAGAATTTTGATTATTTTTCAAATTTTCATTTTGAGCTCTCTAATTCTCTTTCTTTCCAATCTTTGTTTTCAATTCTCTTTATTTCCTTCATTTTTTGGTCACACATTATGGAAACTTAAAAAATCCAAGGATTAATTATTCACAATTATTTTGTGATTGGTTTGAGGTTAGGTCATGAATCACTTGAATTCGTTTTCTAATTGATGAAATTGAGGTGTTGATAAATTGGTTAGGTTTTAGGAAAGTTATATAACTAAAGTTAAAGCTAATTCAATTATAATGGACGTCCAATTCTTAATGAAGTTATTTAGGAAGTTATTGACTAAGCATAATTCAATCGGTGAATAAGAACACACCTATTTTTATATTATTTCGTCTAAACCCTAAACCCTGTAATAAAGACTAAGTCTAATTCTTAATCAATCAGTTTAATGTCATTCACAACTATTGAACATGAGTATTCCTCAAGCCATCTCATAACCTACAATATAAGTATTCTTTTTACTAGCTTCTCCAAGCTATTATATAAATCTCCAAGCTTTTAAACCAAAAGTATTCTTTCAATAATATGTCACTTTTAACTTATTGCACACAACAAAAGTATTTTTACAACATTAATATTTCTCTCGACTTAGATTCATCGTCTTAGAAGACGAATAAATGGTTTTTCTCAATAATGCTAGATAGCTCTAAGGGTGCACAATAGTAACAAAAGCTTAAGATACAAGTATCTCATAAACGAAAGAATGGAAGAATAGGATGTTTTTCTAGAAAATAATTCTCTTAAAATAAAATAAGAAACTGTGTCCTCTTTCTTTTTTATCTTCTATTTATATTATACTTTAAAAAAATTATCACTATCTTAACAAATAAATTTTTGAAAATAGTCTTTGTGTTTTCCTTTTATTGTCTTTCTTCTACTTCTTTTAAGCTTTATATGTTTTTGTTTAAGTATATTTGTGAAACTTTAATGTTCATGCATTAGATGTGTTCCTTGAGGTACGGGATGAGAATTAAATGCACTCTTAATACAACTGTATAGAGCATCTCTTTTGATGTTAGGACTTGGAAAGATGTTTTTCAAACCTTTTAAGGCACAAATAATCTTCTTAATGGTTTTTTTCCTTTTTCAAAGATATTTCCTATAAAACACTAATGCAAGGACTGCATTTTATAATAAGATACAACAAGAGTGTGTAATAATGGATATAATATAAGACACGATGGAAGTTTTATAAATACTAGAGAGATATTATCATATTATATTGATTGTTGTAACATCCGATATACGGATGACAATCAAATTCGTCCCGTGAGGATCGTCCCGTCTTCGCCACGAGGTTGACGGAAAAAGCTGAGTTGATCGGGTTCGGGTTTTTCAGCTTTAAGAAGTTGGGTTCGGGCGGAGATGTGTAATGCAATCCCCAACCCGCCCTGTCTCCGTCCCCGCTCCGACTTTATATTCAAGCCTAAATTCTAAAATATTAACCATTTGTCTCTTTGTCGACTTTTTTACTAAAACAATATTATTATATTATATATATATATATATATATATATATATATATACATAGCATAAGTTCGATGAAATTATTTATTTAATTGAACCTCTCATTAAATTATTTACTTAAGCTGAACCTCTTTTAATGTAGAACTTGGAATTTGGTTTCTCGTGAACTGAATTTCAACTTCAAACTTACCACTTTTTTTAAATAAAAAAATTAAATAAAATATATAATTAAAAATAATAAAATTAATATTAAAAATAAAATTTTAATTTTAAAATTTAAATAATATTTATATAACAAATAATAAAAATAATATATTATTTAAATATATTTAAATAATTATTAAAAATATTAAATAATATTTTTTTATTATATTTTTTTATATATTGTTATATTTTTTAATAGGAAATTTAAAATTTATATATTTTTTATTATATGAATTATTTAAGTTATAATTTTAGAAAAAAAAAGAATAAATAAAAATTTAATTTAGGTAATATATTAAAAAATTATATATTATATTATAAAAATTTATGAAATAGTTTTTATTTGATAAATTATAAATATTATATTAAAAAATTCATGCTAAAATTAATTTTTTTTAACTAATAAAGTAAAAATATTATTTAATTAGTTAAAAATTATTATTATTAATATAAAATAAACTTAAAAATAAAAAATAATAAAAATTGACGAGAATTTAATGTATAATATTAAAAATAACATAATTATTGATAATAAAAATTGAAAAATAAAATTATTGACAATAATGTTAAGAAAATTTTAATCTCAAAAGTGGTGTCCAGGTTCCACAACGAGAACGACGTCTATTACGTTTTGGATTTCGTCGATGTGGTTGTTCTTGAATTTTATGAGAAATTTGTGGAGGTTTTTCTTCTTCATAAACCTCTATTATTTTCACTCTATAAAAATCTTTCTACCTTTATTATTTTTCTTTAATATTATGTTCTATAATTTTTATTTTGCTACTAATAACTTATTTTTAATTTTACTTTTAATATTTTATATATTAAATTTATCAATTTTTTCTAAAATTAAAACTTAAATAATTCATATAATAAAAAGATATATAAATTTTAAATTTCCTATTCAAAAATAAAATAAAAATATAATAAAAAATTATTATTTATTATTTTTAATAATTATTTAAATATATTTAAATAATTTAATATATATTTAAATAATATATTATTTTTATTATTTTTTATATGAATATTATTTAAATTTTAAAGTTAAAATTTATTTTTAATATTAATTTTATTATTTTTAATTATATATTTTATTTAATTTTTTATTTAAAAAAAGTGGTTAGTTTAAAGTTGGAATTCAGTTCACGAGAAACCAAATTCCAAGTACAACGAAAAAAGAGGTTCAGTTAAGTAAATAATTTCATGAGAGGTTCAATTAAGTAAATAATTTCATGAGAGATTCTATTACGTGTATATATAATATAATAATATTATTTTAGTAAAAAAGTCCTCTTTGTTTCCTTTTCCTTTTTAATGTTATATATATATATAGTGGCGGATCTTCTTGGGAGTCTGAGGGGGCAGTGGCCCCCCAAAGTTTTGTAACTCCCATGTAATTAATGATTTTGGCTCCCCAAACATAATGAGTATTTAATATATTTACTTGTATATTTACAATTTTATCCTCCCAAACTACTCCTCGGTTTTGTAACTTTCATATAATTTATGATTTTGTTTTTCTCAAAATTAATGATAATTTAATATATTTAAGTATATATCTACAATTTTATCTTTTCAACATTTCATATTCTTTCTTCCTTTTATATTTATTTATTATTTATTAATAATATATTATTTAGCCCCCAAAATCAATGGTCAAGATCTATATCTATATATATATATATATATATATATATATATATATATATATATATATATATATATATATATATATATATATATATATATATATATATATATATATATATTTAAACTTAAATCCTGATATATAACTCTGTCTTTTTACATTATCCTTAGTCTTTTCACATTACATTTTTGTCTTCTTATAATACCTTTTTATCTTCTCATATTACATAACTTGTTCCTTCATAGGGATGATAATTAAACTTGTCCCCATCCCAAGTTTGACGGGGAAAACCTAAGTTGACCGGGGCGAGAGCGGGGCGGGTTTTCCCCGCTTTAAAAGTCAGGGGCGGGGATGGGTAATTCAATCCCCATCCCGACCACGACCCGTCTACTGCCCGACTTTATATTTAAATTTAAATTTTAAAATATTAATATTTTAAAAGTATTTCCTTTTCTTTTTCTATTACATATAAGGTCATTTTTTATATTTCACCAATTTTTATTTTTCTTCTACCCACTTTCTAATCTTTTTGTCTTTTTTAATCTTTTATATCAATTAATTTATTACATTATCTTCTCTCTTACCTTTTAGTTTTTCACATTTTTTTAATCTCTCCTGTCAATTTGTTTCTTTTTCAATCTTTTCAACCAAAATTTGATGAACACAAAGTTTTTTTCTTCTTTATCTTTTTCTAAATATTTTACATAAATCTTAGTAGTAACTAATATTATTTTATTTATAATTTATATTTATTAAATTTTATTATGTCATATTTTTTTATCTTATTATTCTTATTTATCATATATCAAATTTTATCTTAATAAAATAATTATTTTTTAAAGGATTAAAAGGAATTGATAATTTAAACTTTTATTACTTGGAACTAATTAAATAAGAATTAACTTATTAAATATTTCCTTATAAACTATATATTTCATATTTTTAAATGACAACTTAAAAATGAATTAACTTATATATATAATCAAATGTTTGAATATAGTATTATAATAATAAGATTATAAGCATTCAAATATTTGAATAAAGTGTTATAATAATAATAATAATGTTATAAATATTCTATATATATATATATAAATAATTAAATATTTCTTTTTACATACATATTTTAATATAAATATAATAAATTAAAATGTATATTTAATTAATAATAATTATAATTTATAAAATTATAAATATTTATTTATATATAAAAAGTACATAATAAAATTAATTTATTATAAATATAATTATCTTTTTAAAAATAATATAGATTGAGAACGGGGTGTGGGGGATAGAAAACCCGAAACCCGAGTAGAAATGAGGATAACAACTTAATTTTTAATCTCGGTAGAGATCGAGGACAAGAACAAAGATAGTTAAAAAAGTTAGGAATGAAAAACGGGGATACAAAATCTGCACTCGTCCCGTCCCGTTGTCATGCCTAACTCTGAAGTAATATTTCATCTTCAAATTTTCACTCTCCCTCCCCACTCACTCCACTCTGCTACAAACATTTAAAAAAAAAAAAAAAAAATCAAAACCTATGAACCCTTATTGCCCATGTCACGCTACCACGGTTAGTTACCATTTGTCATCGTTAGCATCATCATCGTTGTCACATGTCCTTTGCAAGAACCATGATGACCCATAACTCATGGCATTACAAATATGCTCCTTTCTCATCTCACAACATCCCTTCAAGCCCAATCCCAATGATCTTCCTCTATTCATCTTAGCACCTTCCCTCTCCCACCTCTCCCATAATGATGTCCACACCTACTTCAAGCTCATGTACCATTTCCCACTAACCTCATTTTTTTTTTTCAAATTTTGTACAATAGTTTGTGTGCATCTTCAAGTCTAATGTTTTTTTTTTTTGGATTTTGTTAATCTTAAGTTAGTTTTTATTCATTTTAGATTGAAAAAACTTATTTTGTCCTGAATCATTAACATTATACCGTAAATTATATATATTTGAAAAAGTTTTTTTTACATGATTTAGTTCATTTATATTTTTCAATCTTATAATTTTTTTAAGATATTTAATTCTAAAAAAATCTATCAATATCCAAGAAATTATTATATTTCAAAGATTTTTTTTTAAGTGTAAGCATTTTTCTTTAAATATTATAGCATCAGTGGCTTTAATTTTTGTAACACTAAATAATAATAAAAAATTAAAAATATATTTTCATATATCTTCAATTATTCAATTCTACTTTAGAATATGATAATTTACTTATATAAAAAGTAATCAATTCTAAATTATGATTGAGGAGATTTTACAATTTTATTTTCGTCAAATTATTTATTTCTATTAACACATTTTTAATTAAACTTAGGTTCTTTATAGATTTTAAAATTAATTTTTTTAGCCGAAACATAATTCATTTTTAAATCCATTGTCTTTACACCTTTTATTTTCAATGAAAGATGACATTTTAATTGTTCAATACTTCTCATATTTTTTTACATTTTTATATAAAATTAAAATTATAATATATAAACTGCTTAATATAAGTATATAAATCAAGATTTATTAGAATAATAAAACTTGCCAAAAAAATAAATTTGATGGTAGTATCGATAAATGCTTATATTTTATTTTTAAAATTTATTCCTTTTTTCTGAACTGCACAAATTATTTTGACAATTATAATAATAAAAAATATTTTGAAATTAATTTCTGAATTGAAGAACACGCCAACAGAAAGACAATTGACAAATGGTGCTTGCGAGTAACATCAATTGTCCCGTGATAGAGGTCGAGTGGGCCGAGTCACAATCAAATCGTGACGTTTGAGTGCATTACTCTTGTAACGACCCTAGAAATCGCTACTATAATGATGTCTTCACAAAGTAGTAAACTAGTAAATAACGACATCTATTTTACATTATATTACTGTAATTGTAACATAGATTGAAATTCCGATTCACTAACGGAACCTCAAAATATAGTAACATAATTTATTTATATATTATACATATAAAAGTAGCTCCCTCGAAGCTATCCTACTGAACTATCCCTGCTGTCCAGTAGTTACATCTCCATCTCTCAACTCCTGATATGCTCCCACATAAAAGTGATCATCGCAGTCCCATCCACATGGAAAAATAGGGGTAAGTATTAAATCATTTGATATAATAAAACAGATATAGAAGTAATAATTATATATTATGATCAATTACGAAATTATCAACACACTAAGACACCTTCCAGAAGTATACCCTAACTATGCCCGAACTCATAGGCTATCATATGTGGGCACAATGTGATCGGTACCCGCAGTACCATTCTGACCACCCTCCACACAAAGTAGGATTACTGACACCCTTCATCACTCATACTGGAGTACCCCTCCGAGCGCGCCACCGATCATCCCCCATCGACTTCTCACCACCCGATCTCGTAGTCTACCCGACCCGACCAATCGGTGAAGTCCGGGACCTCATTCGGAATCCTCCGACATAGTTATTACACTAATGTACTCTGTACCACCCCGGTACCATTCAAACATAACAAAAATTATTCACATTTGCCGGATTCTGGACCACCTGTCCTCACGGCTCATTCGGGTCAATAAAAATAGGATTTGACCGATTCGGCACCAACCCTCCGGCTCGGTCTAGCCAATATATAACGTCTCGGGATCGATTCGGGCATCGGCCCTCGGGCTCGGCTCGACCCATACACGTCACAACACACTACTTTCATTCTCTCTCTCTCTTTATATATATATTTTCCTAAAATCATTTCCGAAATCATTTTCGAAATTATTAAATTACTATTTTTCCCTTAATCTTTTCTTAAAATTCCATGTATGTCCCTAAATGACTATTTTACCCTTGGTCATTTTTGAAAATTCCTTCCATGTCCCGAAAATGACTATTTTGACCTTGGACATTTTCAAAAATTCCTTCCATGTCCCAAAAATGACTATTTTACCCTTGAACAATTTCAAAAATTCCATTTATGTCCCTAGGATGTAAAATGATTATTTTGCCCTTGAATATTTTCAAAAATTACATTTATGTCCCTAGAATGTAAAATGACTATTTTACCCTTGATCTTTTAAAAAATCCCCACCATATCCCTTTCTTCTTCCTTCGCCCGATAATGAGTGTCAAAATTTGCGGATTTTGGCAGATTTCAAATTACTCGAGTTTTAGACAACCAAACTAGTCCCAAATCGAAATTAAACATGAATTATATCTAATTTAAGTTGAAAACAACAATTTTACCATATAATTCATCCTTAATTTCAAGAATTTAATCAATATTTAAAACTTTGCAAAATATGAATAGTAATCACCTCCAATACGCCATTTTCAAAATCCAGGTTTCAAATTTCTCAATTTCAATCACCCAAATTAGTTCCAAATCAAAATTAAACCATAAACATGTTCAATTTAAGTTAAAAACAACAATTTTATTATATAATTCATCCTTAATTTCAAGAATTTCAAAAACTTTCAAACAGTGAACAGTTCATCAAAATCAGAAACTCTTCAAAATCAGACATTCAAATAATTCATATCTCTACTCCTATTCCTTATTCACAGAGTACCCAGTAATTCAATTTCATATATTGAATGAATTAAACTTCCCCTTACCTGGTATGGTATTTCTACCGAAGCTTTCCCACTTAATTCAAGTTCTCTCCTGTTTCACCAGATCCTGCACGAGTAGAGTCTCGTTGCTTAGAATTTAGACAATAGAAGAAGAAGAATGAGGAACATGTGATATGGGAGGAAGAATTTCCCGCAGAAACCATTCATCCCCCTTCGAACATATAAAAGAAAAAATTTTACTGTGCATGAGGAAAACTTTGTTAGAAGTTTTCTTGCACAGTAAAAAACATACGTCACAACTCTTAAGTAAAAAGAGTTGCACTCTGACTAATAACTATAGCTTTTAGCCTAGTGATAAGCGCTCAATCCTAACAATTGATATCGAGAGATTGTTGCGGAAAATCTATGGAAGAGGTAGTTTACCCTTTCCAATAATGACTTTTCCAAATTTTTCATTTTCTCTGAAAGAAATGAAAGACAAAATCATTTCTTATAAAAAACATTAATAAAAAATATTATTATAAAAATTATTTATTTCACATTGATAATACCAAAATAAAAAAGTTCAGACTTAAAGAATCAAACTAGAAAATTAAATATAAAATTTGATTTAGTTTGTTTTCAAGTTACTAAAAATAGTTTTTAGAAATCAAATTAAAAAAAAAACTGTTTTTGAAAATAAATTGAAAAACAAAACTTGTTTGATAATTTTATTTTTGAAAATTATTTTAAATGATAGAATAAAAAATCATGATAAAATTTGGAAAATAATTTTGATAGTTTTATACTAATAAAAATGAATGATTTAATATAATTATTGGATGAAATGTTGATATCATAAATAAAAAATATACATAAATTTTTTTATCTGTTTTGGTTTTTTAGTTTTTAATAATTAAAAATAAAAAATAAGTTTAACAAAACATTTACCAAATAAGTTTTCTAACTTTTAAAAATTAAAAAATTGAAAACTATTTTTTTTTAAATAAACAAACAAGCCCTGAATTTTTATTTTAACCTAATTTTATTTATAAACTGAGGATCTAAATTTTGGATTCCAAACCACCACATACACAATGAAATCAATTTTAGGGGACAAAAGAAAACATGAAAGCAATTGAGGAGACAGAAAGGTATTTTAGCATAAATAAATAAAATCTGTCCAATTTAATATTTTCACATAGCATGTAATGAGTTAGATATAGTTATATGATAGCAACAAAGTGCAACATTATTACGAGAGAGTAAAAAGGACTGGTTCCAAAATATAAAAACTAAAAAATAAACTTTTTAATTGGGAGGGCCAAATAAAAAGATTTCAGTTTAAAGGAAAATATATTTAACTTATTAAATACGATTGTAATTTTTTGTAGAACCACAATATTTTAACTTTAAATAATAAGAATTAAAAAAAATTATTCATAAAAAAATTAAAGTCTAAATACAATTTTTCCTTTATTTTATATTTGACTTTATCTATTGTCATTATTTAAATTTAACTTTTACAGTCTTCATAATTTTATTTTATTTGAATGAACGATTATAGAGTAAATAAAACTTCATGTAAAGTTGAAACACTTTAAGAAAGATTAAAATAAAAATTTCAAAAGACTAAATTAAAATAAAAATCAAAAATTATATTTTGATCATATTTTATTCTTATGTCTAACCAATATTTTTTTAAGGAAATATAAAGAATAATTTTGTACACTGTTACTATTATTCTTATGTTATTTGTTATTATGTAATAAAATTATATATATATATATATATATATATATATATATATTTGTGTTATTTTTTAATAATGTATTAAAACTATATATATATATATATATATATATATATATATATTTTTATCTCTAAAAATAAATATGGTTGTTGAGTGAGGTATACTAGTCTCATTCTATTTATTATTTTATATTCAAATGATCCTACTTATGTTATCTCTAATTATTTGTTCTTTTTTATATTTATTTATCTTCAACTAAGCATTAGTCCTATTATATATATATATTTATATATATATATATATATATATTTTATTATTATTATTATTATTTATGTATTAGTTTTATTATATTTATTTCATTTATCTATAGTGATACTTTATATTTATTTATTTATCTCTTATTACACTGAACCTATTTTATTTATCTTTAATTATACATTGGTCCCATTTATATTTATTTATTTATCTCTAGTACTTATCCTCATTTGTATTTATTTATTTCCTTTCAATTATCCAATATATATATATATATATATATATATATATATTTGTGTTATTTTTTATAATGTATTAAAACTATATATATTCATCTATCTCTAAAATTTATTAAAATGCTTAATGGAAAAATAATTCTGCATAAAAGATCAACATAATTTTTTTTAAAAACAATATATAAAATAGATATTTTTATCATCAATTATTTTAGGATCAAATAATATATTATTAATAAATAAATAAAATATAAAATAAAAAATATAAAAATATAAAAATATAAAAAGTTAAATTTATAATATATAACATATATATTTAATGATGACTAAAACTAGGAGATAAATTTATGAATTATAAAACTTTAGGATATAAGACCTTTCTACTTTCACGAAGATCTAGAGTTAAAAATAGACATTTAAATAATAATTTATTATATTATAATATGTGTATATAACTATAAATAAAAGATATAATGCATATTTTAATAAAAATATATAATTAATAATAAATACATTTAGATTAATAATATAACAAATTCAATAATATTTAAAATGTATAATATAATATCTCAAAATTTATCATATAAATTTTTTTAAATACAATATATTGAATTATAATATTTTAAGTAATTTAAATATTTTTATAATAAAAGACCAAAAACATTATTGTTAAATTATTATTAAAAATAAATAAATAAAATTATTATTATTATTAGTAAAAAATATAATAAAAAATAATTAGTTATTAATTAATTAAAACTTAATTGAAAAAGTAGGAAGTTTGTCTCTTTTAATAGATAAGCATGCATTTAATGACAAATTAAAAATAAAAATATAGTTATAAATGCTTGTAGGGAGGGAAAGGGAGGAGATTTAAGGGGAAAATAGAGAAAGGCGAGAGAGATGGGAGAGAGAGAAAGGGAAAGAAAGAGAGAAAAAGTGAGAGAAAGAAAAATAATTTTAGGAAAATTTTGATATATTATGTACAATATTGAGGTATGAAAGATATTTATCATTTTATTTATTTTATTTTTAAATATGCTTGTTGAGTGAGATATCCGTAGTCTCATTTTATTTATTATTTTATATTAAATTATGCACTGGTCTTATCTATGTTATTTCTAATTATTTGTTCTTTTTTATATTTATTTATTTTCAACTAAGCATTAGTCCTATTATATATATTTATTTATTTATCTTCATTAGTTCTATTATATTTATTTTATTTATCTTTAGTTATACATTGGTGGTGCTTTATATTTATTTATTTATCTTTGGTTACACTAGACCTATTTTATTTATTTTTAGTTATGCACTTGGTCTCATTTATATTTATTTATTTATCTCTAGTTACGTATTTATCCTCATTTGTATTTATTTATTTCCTTTCAATTACGCACTGTCCTCTTTTATATTTATATTTATCCTCAGTTTCACATTGGTCCTTGTTTATTAATTTATATTTATATTATTTAATTGTTTTTTAAATAATAATATTTATTTTTGAAGATTTGATAATACTTGTAGATGAAGATTGGATCTAAAGGATTGAAATGAGTAAATATCACTTAAAGAATGATTAATTTTAGGTTCATTTATCTTGACTAGTCACTACAAGAATTCAAAACATCATAATATAAAATAAATTGAATATGTTGATAAAATTGAGAAGTTGATTTTATATATTATTTTGATATTATATTATTTTACATAATAATTGTTTTCACTTCCATATTGTTATTTCTTGTGCATGTTATAATTAAAATATTAACCAAAATATATGAAGACATCAAGATGGAAGACAAGTATCATTGATAAATCAACCACTTTTAAAGAAAAATATTTGTCAATTTTAATCATTACTTCTAATATAGAAGCAATATAAACTTGCAAAGTTCATATATTTATACATATAAATATATAAACATTTATCTCATGTATTACATTTATCAAGAATTAATAGAAAATATTCATCTCTTAACATATAGTTAAATTAACAACATGATAAAGATGGTTGTCACATTAGATAGTATAAAAGCAATATTTCATATTTGACCTATGAAATGAGCCTATCATGAGATCTTATGAACCTTAAAATATAATTTCATATGATAAATAGTATGAGGAACAATGAGTTGACAGAAATTGTACAAGTTATCAGAGACATAATTTTACATTATTAAGGAACCAAAGACTTGAAGGAACCAATGAATCATAAGGTTTAGTTGAATTTAGGAGAAACAAAACTCCACAATTCTCTAGATGTTGTAACCCAGAAAAGGCTGAATTATGGATTAAAGAATTGAAAAAAATATTTCGAGTTATGAATTGTCCTAACAAACAAAAGATGAATTATGTTGTGTTTATGTTAATAGGAGAGACGGGATATTGGTGGGATAATACCAAAAGATTATTAGAAGGCGAAAGAATAATCATTACTTAGGAGATGTTTAGAAAAA
Source organism: Sphenostylis stenocarpa (assembly GCA_963425845.1). Taxonomy (NCBI): domain Eukaryota; kingdom Viridiplantae; phylum Streptophyta; class Magnoliopsida; order Fabales; family Fabaceae; genus Sphenostylis; species Sphenostylis stenocarpa. The sequence continues at coordinate 54,787,464 of OY731406.1, forward strand.
AATTTTAGAAAAATATTTTCTCAATTATGTGAGGAGAGCAAAAGAAATAGAGTTTATGCAATTGAAACAATGGGATATGATAATAAGGGAATATGTCTCTAAGTTTGAAGAATTAGGGAAATATTTTGCGTTCATTTATCATTTAGATGAAATAATGAAGTGTATAAAGTTTGAGAGTGAACTTAGGCTTGAATTGAGAAGAGCAATCATAATATTAGAAATTTCTAATTTCCCTACGTTTATTTCCAAGTGTAAATTTTTGGAAGATTCTAAAAACAGTCAAAATAACATACCAAAATATTTTGAACCCCAATCAAATAAAAGGTGATAAAATGATGGAAAATCCTGCAACCGCTCCCAATAAAGATCTCAACCTAACCAATTTTCTGCAAGAAATTCTAATAAACCTATCAATAATCAGTTTAAGTGTTTTAAGTATGTACAAGATCATTATGTTAAATACTTTCATCTTAAAGAATCTGTCTATTTTAAGTGTGGAAAACCTGGTCATATACTCTCTGAATGTCAGTAAGAAAACAAATTCTAATTCTTCTACACCAAAAACAAGACTTCTTACAACAGGGAGAGTATACTCAACTACTTGAACTAAAGTCTCTCAAAATAATGATCTGAACCAAGGTAAAACTTTAAATGTATTGTATGATTCAAGAGTACCTCATTCATTCATTTTGAATGATTGTGTTCAACACCTTGAATTGTCAACTTCTTTTCTAGACACTAGTTTGATTGTTTCAGCTTCCAAAAGTAAGTTTGTAATTACCAAATAAAATTTGTCTATATGATCCTCTATTCATTGAAACTAGAAAATTCCTTGTAAATTTAATTTGTCTACCTTTATCTCAATTAAATGTAATCTTAGGTATGGACTAGTTATCTTCCAATCAAGTCTTTTTGAAGTGTGCAGAAAAATTAGTAATATGTTCAAATTTTGAGGATCTTTTGAATTCCTCTACAAACACAATAAGTGGGCTTTTGAAGAATAAAGTTTAAAGATATTTGTTATTTTTTTCTATGGAAGTAGAAAATGAAGTCAATTTGAGACACTGATTGAATTGTACATAAGAGAAATTGTGAGATTACATAGAGCTCCATCTAGTATTATATTCGATAGGGATCCTAGGTTTACTTCTAAATTTTGGAGAGTTTACACCAAGTCTAAGGGATTGAGCTTCATATTATCTCAACTTATCATCCTCAAACTTATGGAGTTAGAAATGATCATCCAATCCTTTGAAGATTTATTAAGAGCATGTGTGCTAGAGGATTCTAGTAGTTGGAATTGATACTTGTCATTGATTAAATTCACTTACAACAACAATTTCCATTCTAATATAGGTATGACACCCTATGAGGCATTATATGGGAGAAAATGTAAAACATTATTATGTTGGTTTGAGACTAGAGAAAATTTAATCTTACGTTCTAACATGATTCAACTTACCACGGAGAAAATCGTAATAATTAGGAAAAAATTAAGAATAACTCAAAGTGAACAAAAGAATTATGTTGACAAAAAAAAAATAAACCCTTTGAATTTTAATAATATGATCATGTATTCTTAAAAGTAACACCTACAATTGCAGTTGGTAGAGTGATGAAATCAAATAAACTTACCTCCAATTTATCGGTCCTTGTCAAATTCTCAAAAAGATAGGTCTCGTTGCTTATTAAATTTCTTTACCTCATTTTCTTTCTAATCTTCATAATGTATTTCATATGTCTAAGTTAAAAAAATATATTGTTGATCTTTCTCATGTAATAATGCTACATACATTACAATTAAAGAATAATCTTACATTTGAAATAATATCTGTATAAATTATCGACAAGAAGATCAAGCAGTTTAGAGGTAGACAAATTCCACTAGTGAAGTTTGTTTTGAATGAAATCATTGGAGATGCTACATAAGAATTTAAAAAAAAAATCAAAAAGAGTTACCCTTATTTGTTCTAGTTAATAAAAACCTCAAAATTTCTATAATAATGAGAAAATTTAACACCTCAAAATTTATCATGTAAAATTTTCTAAATATAATATATTAAATTATAATATTTTGGATAATTCAAATATTTTTATAATAAAAGATAAAAAAATTAATGTTAAATTGTTATTAAAAATAAATGAAAAAATATTATTATTATTATTATTAGTAAAAACATATATAAAAAATTAGTTATTAATTAATTAATAAAAATAATTAAAACTTAATTAAAAAAATAGGAAACTTATCATGATAAGCATGCATTTAACGAAAAGAAAAGAAAATAAAAATAAAAATATAATTATAAATGCATGTGGGGGTGGGGAGGAGACTAGGGGGAAATAGTGAAAGAAAAAAAAAAAAAGAGAGAAGCTAAAGAGAAAGATTGAAAGGGAAAGAATGAAAAAGTCGAGGAAGAGAAAGAAAAATAATTTTAAGAAAATTATGATATATTATTAGTTTTTATTTAATAGAGAAAAGAGATATTTATTATTTATTTATTTTATTTTTAATTATGATTGTTGAACAATATGTTTTTAACCTTATTTTATTTATTATTTTATATTTATATTGTTTTTAGTTACGCACTAATCTTATTTATTTTATCTCCAGTTACATATTGATCTTATTTATTTTATTTTTAGTTATGCATTAATTATGTTTTGCATTTATTTATCTTTAATTACGTATTAGTCCTATTATATTTATTTTATTTATCTCTAATTACACATTGGTCTTATTTTATATTAATTTATTTATTTATCTCGAGTTATGTATTTGTTCTATTTTATTTTTTTTCAGTCATGTATTGGTTCTATTATATTTATCTCCGATTCTTGATTACATTTATATTTATTTATTTATCTTTATTACATCCTATTTAGTATTTGATTTATCTCCAACGATTACGCACTAATATTTATTTATATTTATTTACTTCTAGTTACATACCGATCTTATTTGATATTTATATTTATCTTCAATCTCGTATTGGTCCTTGTTTATTAATTTATATTTATATTATTCAATTATTTTTAAATAATAATATTTATTTATTAAGATTTGACGATATTACACATGAATGTTGAATATTGGGGATTGAAATAAGTGAATATTACTTAAAAAGTGATTATTTTTTACTCATTTATCCTTATTAGTCATTACAAAAATCAATTCAAATATAAAAAAATGAAATATATCAATGAATTTGAGAAGTTGATTTTATATATTATTTTGATATTATATTATTTTACATAATAATTATTTTTATTCCGTGTTATTATATCTTGTGTACCTTACAACTAAAATGTCAACCTAAATATAATTGATAAATCAACTACCCTTAAATTTGTTTTTATTAATTTTAATAATTATTTTTTATATAAAAACATTATAAACTTATAAAGTTCATATATTTATATATATAAATATTTATTTATTTTTATAAAAATTTAATAAAAAATAATCAACTTTTAAATTATAATTAAATTAACAATATGATAAAAATAGACGTGTAACATAATATTATATATATATATATATATATATATATATATATATATATATATATATATATATATATGAATAAAACTAGAGACTACATGTGATTTTGGGTTGAGCTCAAAATACCTAAAAGCTTATAATCAATTTTTTTTTTCTAAAGCAGAATAAACTCTAAATATTAAAAAAATAATATTTTTTATTATTTTTAAAAATTTGTTATTTTTTTATTTTTTTTTTCAAAATCACTCTTAAAATTTGATTATTTTCTTTCTTGAATAAATATAATTTAAAAAATAAAATAAAATAAATAAAAAATAATTAATATAATATTAAATTTTATAAATAATATAATAATATTTTAATTTAATATATTTCAAAATTTTCAGTTTATTTTTCTGGGCACGGTGTTGATTTCTGAATTTCAAACAATTTGTATTTATTGCGAACATGATCTCTCTTTTGTCATGTCCAAAAATGATTTCTAACAACTTTCTTTTGTATTATTTATGAGATATCAACTAATATGGGCCCTTGTATGGTCCGAAAATATCAGGCGCGTATCAGTAAAAGATAACCTCATGCGACCTACCAGTTTGTTAAAGTCAAGGAATGGCTTGTCATTAATTAAGGTAATGATAGATCCACTTAAAAAAATAAAAAGCTTAAAAATTACTCTTTATCTTTATTTTATATATATATATATATATATATATATATTATAATTTAATAATTTAAATATTAATTCATCTTAATTATTATATTACTTATAAATAAATAATAAAATAGTTTTTTAATTCTTATTTTTCAAAAGAACTTCTCCTTTTTATATCATATCTATAACTCTCTTTTATCTTTTCAAAATGTATAATTTTTTAAATTAGTCTTTGACGATGATAGACTGAACTAAACAAAATTGAGTTACACATCCAAATAATAATAATAATAAAGTGTTGCAAAACCGACGATCAGTTATAACTTTGTTTTGAAAATTATAAGCTAAATTAAATTTATACACAAATTTAAAAGATAAGCAATATACAAGAGATATTTTACAAATTAATTTACGTATAACCTAATTCTAATTATAAAGAAGATAATTTGATTTGATTTTCTTCTTCTTTTTTCTCATAAACAAATTTATCTGAACATATTTAATTTTATAATAAAATATGTTACCATTAATTATTGAAAGGCTGATGATATAAGTAATTATTTTTTAGCTTTAGATTTTCAAGGGGCATAGATTTAAAATACTGCGAGCTACTTCAATTATTTTATGTGGTGATATGATAGATTTAGTTTTAAGAATATTGGATTATTTAATTAAGAATATTCGTAGATTGTTACATCAAATCATGCAATATAAAAGGGTGTATCTGGAGAGGATAATCATTCACCAATCAGCAAAGGGTGTTATTAAATAAAACATCCATGGCCACGTGCTATAAGATAGCTAATAGACAATGCAAATAAAGAAAGGGTTGGCTGTTTTTGATTTTTAGCCAAAACTAAGTGTCATCAATTTTCTCAGTCCCATTCCATGAACATGGCCAACAACTTGTTTTGATTTGAAAACCATGATAGCTTGAAGTAATGCTTATGAACTCTCATGGTTTCAACAAAGTGAAATAAAATAATGTTCTTGCCTCTTTATCACAACTTGTTTTAGTAAATTATTAATTGCTACTACAACTTTCATTTAGTTGACCACAGCATCTCATATTTACTCGGTTTAATTCAATGTTTGTCTCTAATATAATTAAGTTGTAGTTGTTTTTAATGTTCTCATTATTTTAACACGTGAATCTAGAAGAATATCTTAATATTTTCGAATAACTAGGTTGTATCTTGGTCAAGTTAGATTGTAAGAGCAAGGACAATTCTCGAAAGTTAAATTTGTGACATTGTTTATGATATTAATTATTAAATTAATTACTACTTACTATTATGTTAAAAGATATAATAAGTAATTAAGATATAATGTTTTTATTTAATATAATAATTCAAACCTTTTTTCTCTCTTTAATCCATTCTCCAATCCAAATCATCTAACTTTTATAAACAACAATTGATGTAATTCTTGAACATAAATTTGTTAATGTATGTAGTTTAAAAATTCTTAGATTTTATCTTTTATGAATAATGTTTTCTGAACAAGAATCATGGCTGCCACGTTCTTGTTGTCACCAGCTTCCAAACTTATAATGTCTTTGAACTCGTAATTTTGTCGTGAGTTTGTAAATACACATCTTTTGATCTGATACAGATAATCTGCTCTGAATAAGAAACGTATAGCTGGCACCAGATTTTTTTTTTCAGTCGATACTTAATATTCATATATCATCTCACATGTTTTAACACATGCAATTTTTAAATATTTTGTTATTTATACTATTGGAACTTAAAAGAATATACAAGTAAAATCAAATATACTTAGTTTAATGTTATGTTTGGACAACAAAATTTAAAATTTCAATCATTTTAAAATATTTTGTTTGGATAAATAAATTTAATTTTTTTATATTTTAGATTCTTAGTTTGAATATGATAATTTAATTTCTTCTATATAAAAAGTAACAAATAAAAGAAATATTATACATTGTCATATTTGAAATAATTAATTTAAAAAAGAGACAAGTGAGAAAAAAAAGTGTACATTCTTGTCTCTTTGGGAGAATTTGAAATTTTATAATTTTAATTAATTAAAATACTAATTTTTCTTAGAATTGAATTAATTAAGACACGTGATTGATTAGGATCTAATACAAGTTGAAAAATTATTATTAGTATTGAATTAATGGTCTCTAAGCTTAAAGAATCAGTCACTAAAGTAATGAAAGACTTACACTAAAAAAATTTTATGTTTTTAATAGAAATTTTATTCAGCATTAATCACAATTTAAACTCTCGTTCAAAGTGTCGTTCATAGTTGGTCTAACCGTCGATAAAACATGTGGAAAACAATTTATCTACGGTTTTAACTAATTCTTGAAAACATATTTTATCGACAGTTCTAAAGTCCCGTCAACGTTAACTACTTTCCCTGACAGCTTTAAAATCTCTATAGCTTTAAAATCTCCCATCGATTTGGAATCTGTCTTTGTTACGTTCCGTCTCTAACTCGTCCAAAACGGGACGATTTGGAATACATTGCCCACAAAAATACAATGTATTTCTATTACTGCATAAACTACTATAGGAGAATTCAATTTATGAAAACCATAGTTTCCATGGCATATCTATTATTTTCACTGTCCATATCAGTCAAGTCAAACTGGCACATAGTTGTGTGAGCTAGGAGTTTCAATTATTTGGTTTAAGTACCAATGAGCCATCCATATCCTTATCATGCTCATTTCTGGAATATTCCACCTTAGTGGAGGATTCATCTTGGGACCCACCCCTTTTCTTGATTAGATTTCCTCTGTTTGGTGTTCGTTTTTTTCTCCTTGAACCCTATGAATATGTTACTTGGAATTCACATATAATTGAGGAATTTTTCACAAAGGTTGCAATTGCAAGTAGAGACATTTCTAACAGCCTGTACTTCATTACAAAACATTTTAAATTAAATATATACAAATATTTTAAATTCATGATATTTATTATTTAAAATAAATTGATAAGTATTAAATAGTAAAGTAACATGTTTTTGAAAAAAAAAAAAACTTATTATTGTGACTCATATAAATAAGATTAAACTTGGATTTTGGATTTGAGGGAATAAATTCTTCTACTTCACTTTTATTACCCATTCTCTTGGTGGACTTTAAAGTAAGGAGAGTTGACTTCAACCTCTAATATTTCATTTTGAATTTTACTTATAATCTCAAAATTGTCTTGTTTTAACTATACTTCTGACATATGCCTTATTTTAATATTATATTAATATTATTGTGTAAGAAAACTTCGTAACGACAGTAATTTTTTTTTCTTATATATGCATACTGAAGCGGGGGAGGAGGAGAATCAAAATTTTTCTCTCATCCTTCTTCTTCTATTGTCTAAATTTCAAGCAACGAGACTCTACTCGTGCAAGATCTGGTGAAACGGGAGAGAACTTGAATTAAGTGGGAAAACTTCGGTAGAAATACCATACCAGGTAAGGGGAAGTTTAATTCATTTAATATATGAAATTGAATTGTTGGGTACTCTGTGAATAAGGAATAGGAGTAGAGATATGAATTATTTGAATGTTTGATTTTGAAGAATTTCTGATTTTGATGAACTGTTTACCGTTTGAAAGTTTTTGAAATTCTTGAAATTAAGAATGCATTATATAATAAAATTGTTGTTTTTAACTTACATTGAACATGTTTATGGTTTAATTTTGATTTGAAACTAATTTGGGTGATTGAAACTGAGAAATTTGAAACCTGGATTTTGAAAATGGCGTACTGGAGGTGATTACTATTCATATTTTGCAAAGTTTTAAATATTGATTAAATTCTTGAAATTAAGGATAAATTATATGGTAAAATTGTTGTTTTCAACTTAAATTAGATATAATTCATGTTTAATTTCGACTTGGGACTAGTTTGGTTGTCTAAAATTGAGTAATTTGAAATCTGCCAAAATCTGCAAATTTTGACACTATTACTATGCGAAGGAAGAAGAAAGGGATATGGTGGGGATTTTTTTAAATGTTCAAGGGCAAAATAGTCATTTTACATCCTAGGGACATAAATGGAATTTTTGAAATTGTTCAAGGGTAAAATAGTCATTTTTGGGACATGGAAGGAATTTTTGAAAATGTCCAAGGGCAAAATAGTCATTTTTGGGACATGGAAGGAATTTTCAAAAATGTCCAAGGGTAAAATAGTCATTTAGGGACATACATGGAATTTTAAGAAAAGATTAAGAGCAAAATAGTAATTTAATGATTTCGAAAATGATTTCGAAAATAGTTTCGGAAATAGTTTCGGAAATGATTTCGGAAATGATTTCGGAAATGATTTTGGAAATGATTTTAGAAAAATATATATATAAAGAGAGAGAGAGAATGAAAGTAGTGTGTTGTGACGTGTGTGGATCAGACTGAGCCTGAGGAATGATGCCCAGAATCAGTCCTGAGACGTTATATATTTGGCTAGACTGAGCCGGAGGGTTGGTGCCAGAATTAGTCAAATACTATTTTTATTGACCCGAATGAGCCGTGAGGACAAGTGGTCTAGAATCCGGCAAATGTGAATAATTTTTGTTATGTTTGAATGGTACCCGGGGTGATATAGAGTACATTAGTGTAATAACTACGTCGGAGGATTCTGAATGAGGTCCTAGACTTCACTGATTGGTCGGGTCAGGTAGACTACGAGATCAGGTGGTGAGAAGTCGATGGGGGGATGACTGGTGGCGCGCTCGGAGGGGTACTCCAGTATGAGTGATGAAGGGCGCCAATAATCCTACTCGTGTGGAGGGTGGTCGGAATGGTACTGCGGGTACCGATTACAATGTGCCCACGGATGATAGCCTCCGAGTTCGGGCATAGTTAGGGTATACTTCCGGAAGGTGTCTTAGTGTGTTGATAATTTCATAATTGATCATAATATATAATTATTACTTCTATATCTCGTTTTATTATATCGAATGATTTAATACTTACTCCTATTTTTCCATGTGGATGGGACTGCGATGATCACTTTTATGTGGAAGCGGATCGGGAGTTGAGAGATGGTGATGTGACTCATTGGACGACGGGGATAGTTCAGATGGGATAGCTTCGAGGGAGCTACTTTTACATGTATAATATATAAATAAATTATGTTACTATATTTTGAAGTTCCATTAGTGAACTGGAATTTCAATATATGTTACAATTACAGTAATATAATGTAAAATAGATGTTGTTATTTACGTGTTTACTACTTTGCGAAGACATCATTATAGTAGCGATTTCTAGGGTCGTTATAATAGTGGTATCAGAGCGGTAGTATCCTTGTAAATCTGTGGGGATGGGTACTGACCCTATGATAAGTCCGTTGTGATTATACTCTGATATGTGAGTGTGTGTGAATGTTTGCTCTGTATTGATGGTTGCATTTGATATAGGATGCCACCGCGACCTCCTACTCCTACTCCTACTCCTACTCCACCGAGTGTAGATGCCCTAGCCAGGGCAATGGAAATGTTGGCAGCTGCCATGCAGCAGCAGGCTACCTACCCGCAGTGGAGGCCAACTATGGCATCATCCTCTGCTGGATTTCACCAATCAGAGCAGATGGGACTGACTGAGTTCATGAGGCATAATCCGCCTCGTTTAAGAGAAGATTTGGGTCCAGATGCAGCAGAGAAGTGGTTGCGTGAAGTGGAGAAGATTTTTGAGGCTACCTTATGCCCGTAAGACAGGAAATTGACATTTGGAAAATACTTACTAGTGGATGAGGCTGAGTTCTAGTGGTCAGGGACTCAAAGGATGATGATTGCACGTGGGGAGGTGTGTAATTGAGAAACCTTCCGTGAGAGGTTTTTGGAGAAATACTTCCCTGACAGTGTTAGATTTCGGAAGGAGACTGAGTTCCTGAGTCTGAGACAGAGTAATATGACGGTGCATGATTACGCCGTACGATTTGAGCACTTATCTCGTTTTTACACAGGTACATCTTCAGAATAATGGCTTTGTAGGAAGTTGGAGGAAGGCTTGAGGGCTGAGATCAAGCTCATGGTGGTTCCTTTCTCTATCAGGAGATTCCCAGAGCTGGTGGAGAAAGCGAAGACAATAGAGAGACTCCAGGAGGGAGGAGTCAGAGTGATGAGGACCCACCCAAGTGGGGTCCCAAGTGGGAGTAGTAGATCAGAGAGGATATGCCTTATTTACGCCCCGGTCCTCCAGGAGTGGCGGTGTTATCCCAGACACCTCGATCATCGGGATTTGTATCCGGGTAAAATGTTTTCAATGTGGAGGCCCTCATTACGGGAATCGAGTGCCCACGAATGCCTTCACTAATCCTTCCCAAACTTCTCGGGCAGGTCTTTGCTACACTTGCCGAAGCCGGGACATATGGCTAGAGACCGTCCACGTAAGCCCAATGTTATAGTCTCGAGCTAGGGCATCATTAGCACCCAAGGGAGTGACGCGAAATCCGAGTGTTGCGGGATCGGGTGTTTGCCTTGTCGGGAGCGGAGGCATCGAGGTCGGAGAATTTAGTGCAAGGTGTGTGTTTTATCTCCGATATACCTCTACGAGTTTTGTTTGATTCGGGTGCTACCCATTCTTTTATTGTTGATAATTGTATGGATAAACTTAAGTTACCTGTGTGTGACCTACCCTATGAATTGAGGGTATCTACACCAGTGATTGGACTGGTGGTGTCTTCCTATGTGTGTTTAAGGTGCCCGGTTGTCGTAGAAGGACGAAAGTACAAGGTGAACTTAATCGGTTTACCTTTGAAGGATATGGATGTGATCTTAGGGATGAATTGATTATCTACCAATCACATTCCGATTGATCGTGGACGGAAGATGTTGGTACATCCAGAATTAGGAGATGAGCTTATTACATCGGCTCGGCGAGGTTCGAGAAGAGCTACGAGAGGGAGCTCGGTGTTATTTGATTCGACTCGGATGGATGAAATGAAGGATAATATCCTGGAAGAGGTACCAGTTGTGAGAGAATTTTTCGATGTGTTTCCGGATGAGATACCAAGGTTGCCACCTCGAGAGAGGTCGAATTTGGGATTGATCTAATTCCTGGTTCGAGCCCAATCTCTATGTCACCATACCGTATGGCTCCAGCAGAATTGGCTGAATTGAAGAAACAGGTAGAAGATTTGCTTGGAAAAGAAGTTCATTCGCCGAGTGTATCTCCCTGGGGCGCTCATGTATTGCTAGTAAAGAAGAAAGATGGGAGCTCCAGGTTGTGTATTGATTACCAGCAACTAAACAAGGTGACTATCAAGAACAAGTACCGTTGCCGAGGATTGATGATTTATTAGACCGATTACTGAGGAGCATCAATCTTTTCTAAGATTGATTTGAGATCCGGATAACATCGAATCTTGGTTAAAGAAGAGGATGTACGTGAAGATGGCGTTCGAGTCGAGATATGGCCATTATGAATATGTGGTCATGCCGTTTGGAGTAACAAATGCAATTGCAGTATTTATGGACTACATGAATAGGATCTTCCGTTCTTATTTAGATAAATTTGTTGTTGTTTTTATAGACGACATTCTTATTTATTCTAGAACTCGAGAAGAACACCAGGAACATCTGAGGGCGGTGTTGGCTGTGTTAAGAGAGAAACAATTGTATGCCAAGCTTTCAAAATGTGAGTTTTGGTTAGAATAGGTGCAGTTTTTGGGACATGTAATATCGGCAGAAGGGATATCTGTAGATCCTGCCAAGGTAGATGTAGTGTTAAAATGGGAACCCCCTAAGACAGTGACGGAAGTGCGTAGCTTTGTTGGACTTGCAGGATATTACCGGAAATTTATAGAGGGTTTCTCTAAAATAGCAGCTCCTTTGACACAGTTGACCCGTAAAGATCAACCTTTTGCTTGGACAGATAGATGTGAGGGATCCTAGATTTACTTCAAGATTCTGGCAGACTTTACAAGAGGCATTAGGTACCCGACTTAGGTTGAGTTCAGGCTATCACCCCAGACAGATGGACAGTCAGAGAGGACCATTCAGTCACTAGAAGACTTGTTGAGGTCTTGTGTGTTGGATAATCTAGGAAGTTGGGATGATATCCTTCCATTAATAGAGTTCACGTATAATAACAGCTACCATGCCAGTATCGGAATGGCACCATATGAGGCTCTTTATGGGAGGAGGTGTCAAACACCTTTATGTTGGTATCGGGATGAGGAGAAAGTGTTGATTGGACTCGAGCTACTCCAACGGACTACGGAGAAGGTCCGGGAGGTACAAGAGAAGCCGAGAGCCGCTATGAGTAAACAAAAATCATATGCGGACCAGAGGAGGAGACCTTTGGAATTTGAGGGGGGAGACCATGTATTTTTGAGAATCATACCTACTACTGGAGTAGGAAGCGCAATTAAATCTAAGAAGTTGACTCCCAAGTTTATTGGCTCATATCAGATTTTGAAGAAGGTAGGTCCAATGACATATCAGTTAGCGTTGCAACCTCATTTGGCGAATCTGCACAATGTATTTCATGTATCTCAGTTGAGGAAATATGTACATGACCCCAGTCATGTCCTGGAGTCGAACGATGTGCAGATTAGAGACGATCTCTCCGTTGATGTGAGACCGGTGAGGATAGAGAATTCTCGATTGAAGCAACTTAGAGGTAGAACTATCTCAATAGTGAAGGTAGTATGGGATCGAAATCCGGAGACTTCACTTGGGAGATGGAGGATCGGATGCGAGAATCTTATCCATATTTATTTCCAAGTAAGTTCATTTTCGAGGACGAAAATTTTTGTGGAGGGAGATTGTGACGTATGCCTTATTTTAATATTATATTAATATTAATGTGCAAGAAAACTTCGTAACGAAGTTTTCCTCATGCACAGTAAATTTTTTTCTTATATATGCATACTGAAGCGGGGAGGAGGAGAATCAAAATTTTCCTCTCATCCTTCTTCTTCTATTGTCTAAATTTCAAGCAACGAGACTCTACTCGTGCAGGATCTGGTGAAACGGAAGAGAGCTTGAATTAAGTGGGAAAACTTCGGTAGAAATACCATACCAGGTAAGGGGAAATTTAATTCATTCAATATATGAAATTGAATTGCTGGGTACTCTGTGAATAAGGAATAGGAGTAGAGATATGAATTATTTGAATGTCTGATTTTGAATAATTTCTGATTTTGATGAACTGTTCACCGTTTGAAAGTTTTTGAAATTCTTGAAATTAAGAATGCATTATATAATAAAATTATTGTTTTTAACTTAAATTGAACATGTTTGTGGTTTAATTTTGATTTGGAACTAATTTGGGTGATTGAAACTGAGAAATTTGAAACTTGGATTTTGAAAATGGCGTCTTGGAGGTGATTACTATTCATATTTTGCAAAGTTTTAAATATTGATTAAATTCTTGAAATTAAGGATGAATTATATGGTAAAATTGTTGTTTTCAACTTAAATTAGATATAATCTATATTTAATTTCGATTTGGGACTAGTTTGGTTGTCTAAAACTCGAGTAATTTGAAATCTGCCAAAATCTGCAAATTTTGATACTATTACTGAGCGAAGGAAGAAGAAAGGGATATGGTGGAGATTTTTTAAAAGATCAAGTGTAAAATAGTCATTTTACATTCTAGGGACATAAATGTAATTTTTGAAAATGTTCAAGGGCAAAATAGTCATTTTACATCCTAGGACATAATGGAATTTTTGAAATTGTTCAAGGGTAAAATAGTCATTTTACATTCTAGGGACATAAATGTTATTTTTGAAAATGTTCAAGGGCAAAATAGTCATTTTACATCCTAGGGACATAAATGAAAATTTTGAAATTGTTCAAGGGTAAAATAGTCATTTTTGGGACATGGAAGGAATTTTTGAAAATGTCCAAGGGCAAAATAGTCATTTTCAGGACATGGAAGGAATTTTCAAAAATATCCAAGGGTAAAATAGTCATTTAGGGACATACATGGAATTTTAAGAAAAGATTAAGGGCAAAATAGTAATTTAATGATTTCGAAAATGATTTCGAAAATAGTTTCAAAAATAGTTTCGGAAATGATTTCGGAAATAATTTTGGAAATGATTTTAGAAAAATATATATATAAAGAGAGAGAGAGAGAGAGAGAGAGAGAGAGAGAGAGAGAGAGAATGAAAGTAGTGTGTTGTGACGTGTGTGGGTTAGGTCGAGCACGAGAGGCGATGCCTAGAATCGGTCCGAGACGTTATATATTGGTTAGACTGAGCCGGAGGGTTGGTGCCAGAATCGGTCAAATACTATTTTTATTGACTCGAATGAGCCGTGAGGACAGGTGGTCCAGAATCCAAGCAAATGTGAATAATTTTTGTTATGTTTGAATGGTACCGGAGTGGTACAGAGTACATTAGTGTAATAACTATGTCGGAAGATTCTGAATGAGGTCCCGGACTTCACCGATTGGTCGGGTCGGGTAGACTACGAGATCGGGTGGTGAGAAGTCGATGGGGGATGACGGGTGGCACGCTCGGAGGGGTACTCCGAGTATGAGTGATGAAGGGCGCCGGTAATCCTACTCGTGTGGAGGGTGGTCGGAATGGTACTGCGGGTACCGATCACAATGTGTCCACGAGATGATAGCCTCCGAGTTCGGGCATAGTTAGGGTATACTTCCGGAAGGTGTCTTAGTGTGTTGATAATTTCGTAATTAATCATAATATATAATTATTACTTCTATATCTGTGTTATTATATTGAATGATTTAATACTTACCCCTATTTTTCCATATGGATGGGACTGCGATGATCACTTTTATGTAGGAGTAGATCGGGAGTTGAGAGATGGTGATGAGACTACTTGGACAACAGGGGTAGTTCGGTGGGATAGCTTGGAACTACTTTACATGTATAATATATAAATAAATTATGTTACTATATTTTGAAGTTAGTTAGTGACCGAAATTTGATATATGTTACAATTACGAGAATATAATGTAAAATAGATGTTATTTACTGTTACTATTTTGCGAAGACATCATAATAGTAACGATTTCTAGGGTCGTTACAATGTTTAAAATAATATTATTAAAGTTAATTTTTATATTGAAAATATTATCCTATTATTTTATTTTTTAAAAATATTTTAATAAATAATATATATATATATATATATATATTAATATTTTGATACGATGATTAAGGTAATATTATTATAATCAATTTTTATATTGAAAGTATTATCTTATTATTTTATTTTTAAAAGTATTTCAATAATAAATGAAGAGAGGTGAATATATTTTAATTATCCTCGATACTCTTGAAACTATGTATTAATTTATGTTTAGTGTATCACACTACAAACAACATCGTACTCTGTAGATTACAGTTTAATTTTTGAAACATTCCACTGAGTTAAATTGGGATAGTTAGATAATAATTTTCGACCTTTAACAAGAATTCATCTTGTAAAAGTTTATTTAAAATATTACATATAATATCAATCTTAATGTAAAAGTTGATTTAAAATTTTATATATAATATGAATCTTAATGTAAAAGTTGATTTGAAATTTTATATATAATATGAATTAAAGTATGTATTTCCATTAATTATGCATTTAACGTATATTTATTCTTTGCAAGCGTTTTTTTAATAGACTCTCTTGATCAAGATCATTAAGAATAGTCAGAGAAATATTAGTTATTACTTAAAATAGACTTGTTAAAATATTTTAAAATAATAAGTAAATAAGTTGTAATGAAAAAAAATAAATAATAAAATTTAAAGAGAAAAACTAAAAATAAATAATAAAAGATAAAGAAAAAAAAACAAAGATAAATCATAAAAGATAAAGAGATACCAATAAATATAATAATAACAGCTTATTAGACATAACTGAAAAACATATTTTCTTTTTGAGATTAAAAAGGATGACAATATTTGATAGTGATGATTTAATATAATTTTAGAAACTGAAAATTAAAAAATTATGAAACACTTAGTAATTAAAGGATTATAATCTCATAAAAAAAATTAAAATTAAAGATAATTAAAAGTTATGAGATTAAAATAGTGAAGAAAAAAAATGAAACTAAATTAAGTTTAAAGATAAAATATACAGTTTAAAAAGATTGTAGAGATTTTTAAAAACAATTTTTAGTTCTTTAGTTTAAAAAAAGTTGTTTGATATTTGTTTTTGAATTTTTAAAACTAAAAAAAATAAAAATTGATAAAATATGTTTTCTATTTTTAATAATGAGCACTAATGTTTTATTTAATAATTATATTAAATCACTTATTTTTTATTATAAAATTATTAAATTCATTTTTCAATATATTTTTACAATTTTTAGTTATTTATGCCATATTGTTTTTGTTTAAAATAATTTTTTAAAAATTATTATTTTTTATTTATTTTAAAAACAATTTTTCAAAATTAATTTCTAAAATCGTTTTTAAAAATTAAAATTCAAAATTAAATCAAACAAATTCTTAGTTTCTTAAATTTATTTTCAAGAGACTTAAAACAATTCTAAAACTTTAGTTTTTCAAAATATAATGCTTGGAACTAAATTTTCTTTTTCCAAACTTAAGGTCTCATTTTCCTTTTAAATCTCTAAGACCATGTTCTTTCATATATATATATATATATATATATATATATATATATATATATATATATATATATATATATATATATATATATATATATATATATATATATATATATTTATAAAAATTAATAAAAAAATAAAATAAAATATTTATTTCGTATTGTAGTTGAAATTAGTATTTTTATTAATTTGGTAAACTTAATTGCATTTGTAAGAAGGTAATACTATAAATATTAAAATATTTTAGCTGTTTGGAAAATTTATAAATAGAAATTTAAAATGAATAATTTTTATAAATATTCATTTATAATACAACTTTCTATATGGTCTCTAAATTTAGAATTCTCTAGCTCTATTATATTTTAGATTTGGAACTGATAGGATAAAGATTTTAGATTTGGAAGTGATAGGATAAAGTTTAAATCATAAGGAGAGATTATGATTGAAGAGAACTTTAAACATACAATAAGTTATTTTATTTATTTTTGTGGTTTTGGTTATTTCTAATTTTAAAGGGAATTTTAGACAGTAAGATATATTCTGGTTACATGTTATCTAGGTTTCAGAATCAGAGTATTTATGGATTATATATATATATATATATATATATATATATATATATATATATATATATGTGGGAAGTTAGGATTCAGAAATACTTAGATAAGAGAAGTTAATTATTTAAATAATAACATGTCTATATATGAAATGTATATGTTCTAATGTGTTATAATGAAATTAGAAAGATATATTTATATTGTTTTGATGTTGTATATGTTTGTATTGTATGTTTGTGATATAAATAAGGTGTATCATGGTATGGGTATTGGCATGGAAAAAAGGTTGGAAATTGGGGAAAACCTCTCTTGGCTCCATTTTTGTTTAAGCAAGACTTATATTGCTTTAGCAAAGACAATGTGATGGAAAAGGTAGCCTAAAGTGGTGACAATTCGCTCAAATTAGAGTCAAATTAATTTAAGTCAAACCCAGATAGGGACTTATATATATTAGTGTATGTGAGACTAAATTGAACTAAGGATATGACCTATAATTGACTGAGATATGTGTGATTGTGAGTACTCAGAGAGGTACTGTGTGGTTTTATTGATAATCCTCGTCAAGTAGACTAAAGAATCAGTAGATGAAGATCTGATATGAGGATTAGTGATAACTTACCCTTATTAATGTTAATAGTCTTACTTTGTAGGTAGGAAAACTAGAACGATACTGATATTCAAAGAATATTTGGTGTAGTATCAATTTTAACATGATCCATCTTTCTTAACATGATCGATAGATATTAGTCTCTAACTTTAGAACATAGTGTCAGTCTTTCGAAAGATGCCTATAAGAGTCAAATGTAGGGATGGCAAAATGGGCTAGGTCCGGTGGGCCGCCAACCTGCGGGACGGGCGAGCCAGCCGCGACCCGCCTAATTAATAAAAAAATAATTTTTTATTGTAATAAAATTAATTATAAAGATAATATATAAAGTTAACAATTTTAAAAAGAGAATTAAAAAGTTTCACTTTCACGAGAAATATTCTCCTTAGTGAAACAACCTTCTCTCTTGTTCTCCTTGTTCATCTTAAGCACTGATTATTTTTATCCTTATGATTTGAATTAAAGGTGTAAGAATTACTCAACCAAGAATAATGTGAAGTTTTATCTCTTAAACAAATGACATCTAGAAGGGGGTGAATAGATGCACAAATTAAAATAGATGTCAAATTAAAAATTTATTTGTGAGTCAATAATTTGTTTGAACACAGATAAAACGGAAGCGATAATATAATAAGAAAAAGAGAAAGAGATAAGGAAAAGAGAATAACACACAATATTTTTACTGGTTCGGGTATAGCCAACCTACATCTAGTTCCCAGTCAACTCTTAACACAAGAGTGACTCCTAATTCACTATCTTTCAAATTCAGTTTACAAATTACAATCAACTCAACAGAAGAACCAGTAAAAAGTAAACTAATTAAAAAGACAATCACCTCCTTAGAAACCCACTAAGGATGAACACCTCTCTAGAATTCCACTAGGGATGAACACCTCCTCTGAACAAATCAAATGATAAAAAAAAACACCTCCTTAGAATCCCACTAAGGATGAACACCTCCCTATAATCACACTAGGGATGAAAACCTCCTTTGAACAAATCAAAGGATGAAAACACCTCCTTAGAATCTCACTAAGGATGAACACCTCCCTAGAATCACACTAGGGATGAAAATCACCTCCTTTTCACCAATACAAAAAGGATGAAGGTAATAAAAATAAGAACAGTCACACCTGGGTAATGAAGACAACAAATTGTAGAAGCCTGTACAATGTCAATCTCCAAGAGCAACTGTGATTAACAATGAAAGTATAGAAGACAATAGAGAAGAGGGTTTTCTCAGAAGGTGTAAAATATCTCTGTTGCCTTGCTCAGAATTCTTTTCTCAAAACTGATTGAATATAAATTGTATTTTCGAATTCCGTAATTGTGTGTTCTTGATTTTTTATCAAAACTTAATTAAATAGAAAAATAGCATCGGAAAATGGTTGTTGGACATTAATATTTTTGTGAATAAAAATCAGGATATATTCAAAAATATTTATTCTTCAAAAAAGATATATTTTTCAAATTTGAATTGTCATAATTGATTATGTTACCAGTATAATCAATTATGACAGAGAAAATTATTTTTTTCCATTTCTAATGCATCATAATTGATTATGAGAGTGAAAAATATCACGTTATGAATTTTATCACACTTGTGTTTTGGAGGCTTATGCATAATATTACTTCATCAACTTACCTCCATATCCAGTATTCTAAGACTCTATCTAGTCTTCAGGAATCATCTTGGGCTTGCTTGAATCATCATCTTTATCAAAAACATATCTTGGGCATGTAGGGAAATGTTTTACATTGTCACCAACATCATTATGTCATAAATTCAGTTTGTCCTTAATTCATCTTGAATGTAGTTGACTTGAATGTATTTGACTTAAATCATCATCAAAATCATCTCTTGGGAATGTAGGGACATTTCCATCAATCTCTCCCTCATTGCTCTCATTATCAAATAAAAAAGATATAGGTATTTGAATTTTTTAATATAAAAATTATAAATTTTATAAGTTTTAATCACTACAAGAAAAACATCAAATAGTGACCAAAAATTCGGTCACTAAATGTGCAAAATCGAGTTATCGATTTTAGTGATCGAAATAGTGACCAACTGAATCGGTCACTTATTTCCTTGGTCACCGATTTTAGTGACTGATTCGATGACCGAATATATATAACCAAATCGGTCACTGAATCAATGAAAAAGTTAATTAATAACAAATTTAATTATATCTATTATTTATTTTCCCTATCTCTTAATTATATTTTTTAGAAGTTTAACTTATTATTAGGTGATTTATTGTCATTGTCAGGATTCGAACCCGATACCTTAGAGTTGGAGATTGAAACTCCAACCATCGAAGCTACTAGGATCTTTTGATAATAACTTACAAATAAATTATATTTATATACAAATAAATGTATATCCAGTACAAATATATAAATATAAAATCTATAAATAAAAATATATTTATATATTATTGATATATTTAAATATTGATATATTTAAATATTGATATATTTATATATTGATATATTTATATCTTTATATATTTTTACATATATTTATATTTTTATATATTTATATCTTCATATTTATATATAAAGATATTAGTTTTCTATACAAATAATATTATAATATAGTATATTATACTATTAGTATAGTATACAAATAATATATTAGTATAATATAGTATACAAATGATTAATTTTGTAATTTATATACAATGAAAATAATATAATGGTATATTAGTATAGTATAGTATATTTGTATTCTAATTTTTAATTAAATTAAAATTATGCTAATAATGTATATTAATATATGAGGGGATAATATTGATATATTGATATATTTGTATATATATATATATATATATATATATATTTATATATTGATATATTTATATATTAATATATTTATATATTTATATTTTTATATTTTTATATATTTATATTTTTATATATTTATATTTTGATATATTTATATATTGATATATTTATATATTTATTTATATCCTTATACATTTATATCTTTATATATTTATATATTTGAAAAAAAAATATTAAATTTTAAAAATAATATTATATTTTTAAAAATAAATATTAGAAAAAGATTTAAAAATATATATAAATTATATTTACATTTACAAAATATTAAAGATATATGTTTATATCTTTACATATTTTTATATATATATATATATATATATTTATATGTTTATATTTTTACATATCTTTACATATCTTTACTAATAGCGGTTGCACCATCGCTCGAGCGAGATTAGAGTCGCTCAGCTGAAATACAACCCGAGAATGCCACTTTTGTGCGAGGCGTTTAGCTCGGCGAGAATATTTTCGCTCAAGCGAAATACGCTTTTAGATAGCGGTTAGAAGGGGAACCGCTCTTAAAAGCTCACTTAGATAGCGGTTAAACTGAAACCGCTATTATATGGTTTCAATTATGATCGAGTCGAATGCGGTTATGACCGATCATAATGAAAACCTTTCGAAATTTTCTATTATATTATGTTTTTAAATTTTCTATTAGAGAAAACCTTTCAGAATTTAAAATGTTAAATACTTTTAAATATTAAAATTAACATAATAAAAAATTAGGAAAAAAAATTAATCCAAAAGAGTTCAAAAATGTATTATAATATTGTCAATTTTGAGTTTAATTATATTATTCATTCTCAAAGGAGAAAAATATATTGTAATTATTTTAATTTAATAAAATATAATTTAAAATTTTAATACTAAAATTAAAAGATTAAATAATAATAAATTTAATTCTTTAAATTCAGTAGTTAGAAACTAAAATTATAGTTTCTCTGTTTTAAATAATTAAAATAAATATTTAAAAATAAAAATCAAAACTAGTATTATCTTAAATTTATTAAAAGTGTAATTAAATATCTATTTTCTTAATTTTATTTGTTTCAAACTTCTCAATTCTACATTTTTGTAAGTTCTATCATTATATTATCATCCTCATCTCCTCCCATGTTCTACTTTATCTTTACAATAGTCAATATTCTTAACTAATTTATAGTTTTAATTATAATTTTTTAGTATATATTTTGAAATTAATCAATTCTAATCTATTATTTGAAAAAATAATCAATTCTAATCAATAATTTAGAAAACTAATCGATTATAATTAATTATTTGAAAAAATTATCAAATATGATCGATCATTTTGAAAATATAATCGATCAGAATCGGATTTCGCTTGAGCGAGTAGTCTCGCTCAAGCGAAATACACTTCGAATATCGTATAAGCCTTAACTGCTATCTAATATACACTTCGGATAGCGGTTATAAGAGAACCGCTATTATATCCCTCAATTATAATCGATCATTTCAAGTTATGATCGATCGAAACGAATTTCGCTCGAGCGAGAGTAGTGTCGCTCAAGCGAAATACAACCCGAGAATGCCAATTTTGTGCAGGGCGTTTCGTTTGAGCGAGAATATTAGCGCTCAAGCGAAATACATTTTAGATAGCGGTTCCACAAGAACCGCTCTTAAAAGTGCACTTCTAATAGCGAGTTAACCATTAACCGCTATCTAAATTATACTTTAGATAGCGGTTAAAGTGGAACCGCTATCATATCTTCTCAATTATATTCTTCTTTTCTTCAATCATAATGAAAACTTTTTGAATATTATGTTTTTAAATTTGCTATTAGAGAAAACCTTTCGAATTCAAAATGTTAAATACTTTTAAATATTAAAATTAACTTTATAAAAAATTAGGAAAAAAAATTAATCCAAAAGAGTTCAAAAATGTATTATAATATTGTCAATTTTGAGTTTAATTATATTGTT
This sequence comes from Sphenostylis stenocarpa, assembly GCA_963425845.1. Lineage (NCBI taxonomy): Eukaryota > Viridiplantae > Streptophyta > Magnoliopsida > Fabales > Fabaceae > Sphenostylis > Sphenostylis stenocarpa. The sequence continues at coordinate 54,810,110 of OY731406.1, forward strand.
CATTCTCAAAGTAAAAAAATATATTGTAACTAGTTTAATTTAATAAAATATAATTTAAATTTTTAATACTAAAATTAAAAGATTTCGTTGCATGAGGTTTCTTCACTTAAAAGATTTTGCAAAATGCCTCTACAAATGTTTTTAACAATTAAAAACAAAGTATTTTGACAAAAGCTTTCTCAAATGCCTCTACAAAGTATTTTTAACAATTATATTGAGTTTAATTCTACAAATTAAAAGATTAAATAATAATAAATTTAATTCTTTAAATTCAGATAGCTAGAAACTAAAATTATAGTTTCTCTGTTTTAAATAATTAAAATAAATATTTAAAAATAAAAATCAAAACTAGTATTATCTTAAATTTATTAAAAGTGTAATTAAATATCTATTTTCTTAATTTTATTTGTTTCAAACTTCTCAATTCTACATTTTTGTAAGTTCTATCATTATATTATCATCCTCATCTCCTCCCATGTTCTACTTTATCTTTACAATAATCAATATTCTTAACTAATTTATAGTTTTAATTATAATTTTTAGTATATATTTAGAAATTAATCAATTCTAATCTATTATTTGAAAAACTAATCAATTCTAATCAATAATTTAGAAAACTAATCGATTATAATTAATTATTTGAAAAAATTATCAAATATGATCGATCATTTCGAAAATCTAATCGATCGAATCAAATATCGCTCGACGAGACTAGACTCGCTCAGCTAAATACAACCGAGAGTACTAATTTTGTGCGTAGGCGTTTACCGAGCGAGAAGGTTGTCAGCTCAAGCGAGATCTGATTTAGATAAGCGGTTACAGAAGCACGCTCTTAAAATCTCACTTAGATAGCGGTTAACCCTTGAACCGCTATTATATGGTTTCAATTATGATCGATCGTAATGCAATTATGACTGATCATAACTATTTTAATCGATTAAATCTCGTTTCAATCGATTAAAACAATTTCACACAATGCTTTAATCGATTAAAACTTATTTTTATCAGTTAAAATAACTTGAAAAGTTTTAGGAGAAAGTTTTGTAGATATTTCAATCGATTGAATCGCTGAAACAATCGATTAAATCAACTTAGAAGATTTTTGTAAAGTGTTTTAATTGATATCCAACTATTAAATTATTCAAGATATTAATATAAATTTAAAATATCAATTCAGTAATTAAAATAATTTTAATTTTTTATAAATACATTGAAATACATTTTTGTTAACATACAAGTAATATATATATATATATATATATATATATATATATAACATTAATAATAATAATAATAATAATAATAATAATAATAAGTAAAGTTATTTTTCATTATAACATTAATCATCAATAGTAAAAATTTATTAAATAGAAAATATTTTGAGAAAAGTATGCATATGTGGAAAAATAGTTTTAATTAGATAAGATTTATATAAAAAAATAAAAATAGGATAATTTTAATTAACAAAATTGATTTTTTTTTAAATTAATGATTTAAGATTGACTTTATAGAAGATTAATTTATTGTTAATTCTTAAATTTTAAAAATACTAAAAACAGATAATTTAGTTTTCAGAATTCTTAAAAGATTTATTTTAATCTAAAAGTATAGTTTTCAGTGATAAAATTAAAGTAAAAGACGAAATAAGTAAATAAATAACAACTATTCGAAAATGGCACACCAATTTTATTTATTTATTTTTGTTTACTTTATCATGGATGGAGATTTAAGAAAAAGAGAAGAGATAAATTATGAAAACAAAATAATTGTAAAGTATTTCAAAGTAAAGATATTCGTTAGATTAAGTAAGTTTATGATCCAATTCAAATTGATTTTTTTGTTTTGTATTTTTTTAATTTAACCCTAGGTTGGGAAACAGTTTTATATAAAAAATTATGATCTAATTAATTCAATCAATCTAATCAAGGTTGAATTGAAAAAATATAAAAACTTAATCTAACCCAGTTCAATAATTTTTATTTGGATTAGATGGCAAGTTTCGTCAAATATACACCCTTTTTAAATCATAAAAAACAGTTAGCTCTAATTACTTCTTCATATATATTTCTCTATTTTTTAACTAATAAATTGTGAAAAAAAAAATGGTGAGATGCTACTAGGGGTGTCAAAGTGAGTCAACCCGGCTCACACGGGTTGGCTCACCACGGGTTGAGCTGAAAATAGGTGAGCTCAACCCGGTTCACTTTTTGGCGAGCCAGAAATTTTATAACCCGGCTCAACCCACCACGGGTTGGTGGATTAGGTGGGTTGACTCACTAACCCATGTTTTTTTAATTTTTTAAATTATATAAAAACTTCGGATGTAGAAACTTATGTTTTCTTCTTTTCTCTCTCAATATCAGTATCTTCGTTATTAACTGAAATTGACTCATTGGATTTTCCATTAATAATAAAATCATCACCAATACAATCTATATTGACGCTTTGATGTATTGTTTCGATTCCATACTGTAAATTAATTTAAAAGAAAGAAGTAAAAAATTCATATATTAAAGAGATATACGTATAAATCAATAACAAACAACAAATAATGTATAGATGCTACAATTTTCAAATAAAGATTCATCAATCCAATAGTTTAGGTTATGAAACAAATTTTTACCTTTGAAAGCAATATAGTGGTTTAAGTTATGAAACAAATTCTTACCTTTGAAAACAATACAATGGACATGGTGTAGTGGTGCGGTGGACAGATAATAAGATAAGTGACCAAAGTGCAGCGACAAACGTAATGATGTAGCGAACAACTGATAACAAGTTTAAGTGAGGGTTTGACTTGTGGCGACAACCAACAATGTAGGGTAGAGGTAAGACATGATAACATCAATTAGGGTTACTAAAGTATTATAATTATTTTAAAAATTTAAAATAAATGATTAATTAAGGTTAGTATGTTATTATAATTATTTTTAAAATTTAAAATTAATGGTGGGTTATGGCCAACCCACTATAACCCGGCTCGAACCCGTTTAACCCGTGGATTAAGTGAGCCGGATTCATTTTTAACCCATAATCAGTAGAAATAAAAAAAATCAAACCCAACCTAGCTCGAACCCGTGGTGAGCCGGGTTGGCTCACGGGTTAGAACCCATATTGACACTCCTAGATGCTACCCTTGAAAATATGGCAAGCAAAACCTTTGCTACTATGAAGCTTCCAAATATTATGAGAAAATTATTCTTTTTTTTATTAATTAGCATTAATACAATAAAAAATAAGTTTTTTTTAAAAGAAGTGCATAATTTATTATTAGTCATTCTCTTAATGACTACTATATTTATCTTATTCTTAGCTTTTTATCACACCAGAATTTCTAACTAAATTACATATGTTCATATACTTGTATTAGTTAATTGGAATAGACCATGTTAACGTTAGTAATTAATTTATCATTTGATTTCTACTTAGATAGTTAGTTAATTAACTTGTAAATAAATTGTAATTAGGTAAAGTAATGGTTTGGTACATAGTACATGATTATGAGATTCTAAATAAAGTATTGATTTATCTTCAACACTTTCATTTGTTAAAATATTTGGCAAGACAACTTTGCCACTTCAACCTGATGTGGCTATTCAATGAATAGTGGGACAAATAAATAAAGATAAGAGCAACAACTGGAATCAATACTTTCATATCATCAAAGACTACTTGCATGAATGATTTTGCTTTCCAATTTTAGTTTAACTTGTTAATTTAAAAACTCCACTTTCAATTTTAAATTTGTTTAATTCAAGAGATAATGCTGTAAAGTACAAATTCATTTTTTCTTAAAAAACAGAATAAAAATTTGTAAGAGTAACGTAGTATTGGAAGATCAACAGAGATGAATCCAGAAAGGTCCAATGTTCCACTCTCGTATAAAACCCTCGCATGCTCACACAATTTGCATATGCAAATACGAGAAGAAAAAGAAATATATACATTTCTTCTCTTTATGGCAGATCCCACCCCTCTCCTCTGCCAACCCAACCTACCATCATATCACACACAAGAACAACCACCGTCACCAACCAAGAAGCACCACCCATCGCTGGGATCCACGGTGGAACTCTGCATAGGCGAGTTCAACTGGTCCCAGTTCCTCCAATCCGTCCTCGTCTCCGTCGCCTGGCTCTTCGACGCCCAACAGACCTTCATCACCGTCTTCACCGACGCCTTACCCTCGTGGCACTGCACTCGGGCCGATAATGCCTGCGCCGCCGCCGCCGCCGCACTCTGCGACCTCCCCCGGGAGTCCTGGGCGTGGGACGGACCCGCGCACGCGTCCACCGTGTCGGAGTGGGGTCTGGAGTGCGCGAACACGGTAATCTCGGGGCTTCCCGCTTCGAGTTTCTTTGTCGGGTGCTTGGTGGGAGGATTCGGGCTGGCCTCGCTGGCTGACTCCTCGCTCGGGCGCAAGAACATGCTCTTCTTCTCCTGCCTCCTCATGGGCATCACTTCTCTTCTCGCCACTCTCTCGTCCAACATTTGGATTTACTCCGCGCTCAAGTTCCTCTGCGGCTTCGCTCGCGCCACCATTAGCACTTCCGCGCTCGTGCTCGCCACCGAGATCGTTGGCAAACGGCGGCGCGGCCAGATCAGTGCCATCGGCTTCTTTTGCTTCACTATAGGTGAGTACGCACGCGCGGATCACGAGGTGGTGAGTCATGCTTTGTCATACATTGTTCATAAAACTGTATTATAATTTTTCACCTACTCCTGTATATATATATTTTAATTAATTTAAAAATAATAATAGTAAAATATGTTTTTATTAAAATAATTTATCTTTCTAAATATATATATATATATTACTTTTATTTTCTGTGATGTTAATCTTTCTTACTAAATATTTGGGAATGAATTAAAAATATCATTCAATTTTAAAACTTTTTAAAAAAATTAAGAATTATTATTTTAAAACAAGGAAGTATGAATCATATATATCAATTGCCTGGGAAAACAAATTCATTCATCAATTATATCTAAATTTAAAAATAATTAAAATATATTGAAACAAGTGTATCCGTAACACTTCTATCTATGCATCATGTGGTTATAATAATAATAATAATAATAATAATAATAATAATAATAATAATAATAATAATAATAATAATAATGATGATGATAAAAGCACTGGTCCCAACCAAAGACAAATAAACACAGCAATCGTATATGAACAATCTTATGGAAAAAAATATTGGGAGAACTCAATTAATTGATTATTGATAAAATAATTGTGAAAGAATGTATGAAAAAAAATTAAAATTAAAATTATATTTTAAATGAAGTTGTTGGAAGGTTCTTTGTTGAAAAGAAGTTATAAAATAATCTTTTTTTTTTCAAATAAAAATGTAGGTTGATTGGAAGGGAAAATATTTAAGCCAATGGACTCCATGCTTTTATATTTACATGCACTTCTATTACTGGTACACGTGACAAGAAACACAGTTTTCTAACAATCATTGATTGTTATTGAATAATAATAATAATTATTTAACGAATTTTAAGACATAAAAAATATATATTAATTGTTTCTCTTTAGGAAGTAGAATAATTTAAGTTATTTGTAAAATTAAAAAAATAATAATATATTGGCAAATTTTTTATTTTTTTAAAAAGAGAGCATTTAGATCCAATTTTTATTTACTTATCATCCGTATGTTTTGTGGTGTGGATGTGTAGGGTTCTTGTCCCTACCAGCCATGGCTTACCTAAACAGGAGTTCGTCGTGGAGGAACCTTTATCTGTGGACATCTATTACAACAATTATCTACTGCATATTGGTGAAGGTGTTCGTTATGGAGTCCCCCCGGTGGCTTCTAGTGCGAGGAAGGAAAGAAGAAGCCGTGGCCACGTTGAAATGCATCACATCAGTCACTCAAAGCAACCTCGACTTGGCCATTAATAACATGTCCCTCAAGGAAGAAACTTGGAACGTGGATTTGTTCTCTGCCCTCAAAATTCTGCTACAAAACAAATGGTCTTTGAGAAGGCTTGTGTCAATTATGGCTATCGGAATAGGGATTGGATTGGTGTATTATGGCCTCCCACTAGGCCTTCAAAACTTGTCCTTCAACCTATACTTGAGTGTCACTTTCAATGCCTTGTCCGAGTTACCCTCTGCATTGATTGTGTTCTTCTTCATAGACATGTTCAATAGGAGAACTGCAATCCTTCTCTTCACTATCCTCAGTGGTGTTTTCAGTCTGATGTCAATCATTGAAGTGAAGCCATGGAACAATCTGCAAATAGGGTTCGAGTTGATATCATTCTTCAGTGCTTGTTCTGCGTTTAACGTGTACCTCATTTACACCACCGAATTGTTCCCAACTTGTGTGCGGAATTCAGCACTGTCTATGGCAAGGTTAGCAGTGGTGTTTGGTGGCGCTGTCAGTCCAATGCTGGTGAGTGCTGGAAGAGAGAACAAGTTTCTGTGTTATGGGGTTTTTGGGTTGGTGATAGGTTTTAGTGGGGGTTTTGGAATATTCTTGCCAGAGACAAAGGGGAGAGCGCTGTGTGATACAATCGATGAAGAAGAAAACAAAGAGAAAATGGCTGGTAACATGTTGGCTTAAATCCTGTGGATTTTGAGAAACATTGAGCAATGTGTTGATTTAGTGGACTTGCCCTATTGACAAGTGTGAAGATGTTTGTAGAATCAAAGTGGTTCCAACAACAATGCGTGGAATTTATGTTAGGGCGCTTCTATTTGCTCATAGGAGATGATCCAAAATTCAATCATAGTAAAACAAATCAAGAATGACTCAATAAATTTTGAGTCATTTGTAACAACTTTTTATAGAAAAATATTTTTTTAAAATAACCACTTATTTAAAAAAAATGTTTCTTCACTTATAATAAAAAGGAACTAATTTAATTCAGGTAAAAGCTATTTTGAATAGTTTTTCACACAAATAATTTTTTAAAAACAAATATATTATGAATGTGAACATGTTAGCTTCTTTTACAAAATAGTTGTGATATAATATTGTACAAAAAGTATAAATTCAAAACAAAATGTAAATATATAACAACTAAATTGACACCCCAATCCTATTAATAATGTGTCAAATGTTAAAATCATATAAAAAAAATACAAAGAAAATGAAAGGATAAAACTAAAACTCACGATAATCAACAAAGTTGAAATTCAACAAGTGAAACTTGTTCCTAAAAAATCCTATTGAACACACTTAGATAAATTATCAAGCCAAGCCTGTTATCAAAACCTAAATTTTCCAATTTTTAGAGCATCTAATGTTACTCATATTTTAAAAAATAAATGATAAAAATAAAAAAGTAAGTTTCATGATTTTTTTCTTTCTTTCTAATATAATATGTATATAATAATAATAATAATAATAATAATAATAATATCATGATTATTGTTTAAGTATGTATTTCAAATAATTTTGCTCAATAAAGAATAAAATACATTAAATATTTATGTTCAAGTTATTTTAGGTTTAGATAATTTCGGGAGAATTTTTTTTTTGAATCCTTTGTTAATCACACTTCTTTTTCTTCTCACTGGTACCTTCTATTCTATGTGTTTAAAACTCATTACTACATGTTTTTATCATAATAAGTAATCAAGCAGCTTGATAACTCTAATGTTATAAAATTTGAATTGCTTTCTCCCATTTCAAAAAGAGTTAATAAATCAAACAAGAAAAAGAAAAGAAAAAGAAATATAAATATAGTAAAGTTTTAAAGTGAAAAAAAAATGAAAATGAAAATGAAAGCTAAGTTCGAAGAAATAACATTAATGGTGGAGTAAATCCATCAAAAACATACAGAATTACATCATAAATAGTTAGTGATGGATTTTGGGACGAAAAATAAATCATCACAAATTTAGATAACACAAACACTAATACACGATTCCTCACAACTTATAAAATAAAAACTTAAATATTCTTTTCATCATATGGTGACTGAAATATACGTTATATAAAAATTAATTTCATCACAAATTGTAACGAATTTAACCGTCAAAATTTTATCTCAACCCAAAAATTTAAATAAATTTTAAATTTGTTAAAATATCAATATAATTTTATTATTTATTTATTATAGAAAAATTAATATTATTTTTTATTTAATTACAAAATTTCAATATTTCTTATTTATAATTTTTAATAGGATAAAATAACATTTTCAACTAATATTATGATAAATATTTATTTTTAGTACAATTAAAATATTTATCTATTTTTTAATAGTATACATATAATTTAATAATTTATGTAATATAAAAATAATAATTTAATAAACTAACGACTTTTTTAATAATAATAATAATGATTAAAAATTTAATAAAATAATTAATTATGTATGAAAATAGACAAAAATATTTTATTAGTATTTAACAAATATTTATTATAATTATTATATTATGAAAAATATATTGTATTTTTTATAATTAAATATGTTTTTCCTTTTTCAAAAAATTTGATCTTAATTCTTTCTCTATACTTAACTTTAACATTTTAATTATGTTTTTTAGCTTAATAAAGTTGAAAAAAAGGGATTAGTTTTAGTATATTATATACCTAAATTTAATATTTAACAACACTTTTTATTGTTTTAAAGTTGTTAAAATTGGAGGACTAATTAATCAATTTTTAAATGTATGGACTAAAACTAAATTTGAAAAAAAATATAAAAAATATTTAACCTTAATATTTACTACAAACATTTATTTGTAGATGCTTGCCAATTAATTTTGCAAAAGGCTTATGCTCGTGGGAGAAGCTTGGCAAATCTTTAGTGGCATTGTAAGGGTTCATATGGAAGAGTAGATGAAAATGTGTTAAAGGAAGGTTAGGCAGTTGTGGAAGATAACATTGATAAGGGTGAAGAACACGTGAGTGATGAGCTTAGGGTTGATAAACCCCTTGACAATGCAATTGCTTTCAAATTCTGGCGAGAGGGTAAAATTGACAAGTGATGAAGTAAGCCTTTGGTAGAGATGAATCAAGGAGTGGTTCAAGAAACTTTACTTCAGGTTTTACTGTAAGGCAAGCAAAGTAATGGAAGGCTTGGAGATGAATCATGGATGATGCGGCGATAGATTAAGTGGCGGAAGCTTGTATGAATATGGAAATAAGTTCTTGTTATTTTTACTCTAAAATATATTTAATAATCCTGGAAAATCATTTTTACTGTATTTTATTTTAAAAATTTGAGTTTTAAATTTTTTAAAGAATTAAGATAAATTAAAAATAACTCGCATGACGAGGTCCATTTAAAAAAAATCTAAAAAATCTTTAAAAAAATATAACTATTGAGATTTAGTTTTCCATAAGTCAATGTAAAAAATACGAGTATTTGACATTTGAATTCAATACGAGATATCTGATTTCTTAAATAAACACTTTAACAAATCTAAAGTCATTACCATTAATAGTTGATTTTCATATAAATCAATAAGAATTGAGGGATTAGTTCAACATAAGTCGACTTACAAATATTAAAGTTTTTATAAAAATTCTTCTTCAAAATACTAAAGTAATTTGAAGTTATAGTATTAGATCTTATTAAGTACACAATAGTATTTAGGGTAACGAATAACATAAAATTTATCTTGATGTCTACACATATTTTGTTTCCCTTTGCTTGAGCCAAAAATTAGTATGTTTTTGGGCTATGAAGCCCTTACGAGTACTAGTAACCCTATATTTTCAAAGAGTTAGATCATAACTCGTTGTAGGAATAGAAACCACCGAAATATTAACATAAATAATTTCAAATTCATTAAAGAAGAGTTAACATATTTATTATTTTCTTAATCAAAAGAGTCACATATCTATTACTTTTCGTAATCAGAAGAGTCACCTTCCAACATTTTGATAAATGATCTACATAAAGAAGAAAACATTTTATAAGAAACAAAAGGAAAGAAAATAGTATGGTAAACAATAATATATCTTAAGACATAAAGAACACTTCTCTAGAGCAAGACAAAGAAGGAATGTAACGAGACAAGGGGTAAGCAAGCCAAAGGAAGCAAGGAAGGCAACATAGGAGGTAAGGGGGGTAATGAAGAATGAGTGTGAAAAAATAAGTAAAATGTGCATAAATGAGCAACTTTGATTATAAATATTTTCAATTCATAATAATGTAATCAATTAGCAAGAAAATGCTTGAAAACTACAATAATCACATAGTAATGAATACTTTATTCCCATAATAAAGACAATATTAGAAAAGTATAACAAGTGATGAACATTATTCATCTCAATGTAACTTATTCACCCTCATATAAATATATTCCACCTGCGTAATACTCTACTTCCAAGCTTGAGGAATTTATATATGTACTCAAATAAAACAATTTAGAATAATATATCAACATGTTAAAATACAACGAGAGTCCTTAAGATATTAAGGATAAAATATTTCACAATCTACAAGCAATTATCCAAACATTATAATTGTTGTATGTGATTCCTCCCTCTATCATCTAAGTGCCCAATGAAAGAATTACTCGACAAAGCTCGAGCCCATCATTTGCCTTCACTAATCCAGTAAAACACTTGACATACATCATGGGGCCAAAAATAGAGTTTTGGTCCATTCTTACCCCTTAGTCATGACTGAAGGCTATGTTCTAGTATGCTAATATGTTCCACATCGTTTAGGATGTGAGACTAAGGCTAGTCCATAAACATTTTTTTTTCCATTGAGGTCTCTTCTAAGAAAGAAATCTTGATAATTTTTATGGTGTAATTTTTATGATTAAAAGAATTCTAGACAATTGTTAAATTTGTAATTCAAAAGTCACCAAAAACTACCGTAATAGATGCACAATACAAAAATTCGAGCAAGAAAACTCAAAGATATGAAGGCTAAAAAAGTTATTGATCATTTAACCTTGGAGACTATTCTTTGTAAAAATACTTCCAAGGATATTTGGAATTCAGTGAAAAACAATGTTAAGGTTTTGCTAGTGTGAAATATGCATAACTTCAAACCTTGTAAAGAGATTTTGATGTTTTCCAGATCTATTACTAGCTTTTTTAGGAGGATTATGGAGATCATAAACAAAATAATGAAGAAAAAATTCAAGATGTTATTATAGTAGAGAAAATTTTATGTTCCATGACATTTAACTATGTTGTTTTCTCTATTAAGGAGTCAAAAGAGATATATATCCTTTACCTTGATGAACTATATAGTTCGTTGTTGATCCTTGAACAAAAAATGAACTGAAATCAAATTAGAATAAACAAACTTTCAAAGCTTCTACGAATACCCTATTTAACAACTCAAGACAAAGGGGAAAATGTCGATAAAGAGGAAGAGGAGAGGGGATAGAGGGCACAAAGACGACAATAAAAAAAAGGGAAAACTTATAGGTTTGTTTAGGATGATTCACCATAGAGATGCAACATCAATGAGACGTGAGTCCAACCTACATTAGAGATTGACATCACCTTCAACCCAAAACCTTAATACATTGAGTTATGAGTCTTTCTTACTTATATGATGATCAACTTTCTCATTCTTATTCAATATGGGACTTGACTCTCACTTGAATTTCCCAACAATCCCCCTCAAGTATGAATCCCATCACATTCGTACATCCCCCTCAAGTTGTTGGGCCTTTCAAAGAGGATTCACCAAGGAGAGACGACTCCAATGATATATGAACTCAACCCACATAAGAGATTGACACCACCTTCAACCAAAAACTTTAAGACATTGAGTTATGAGTCTTTCTTTCTTGTATGTTGCTCAATTTTGTTATTCTTACTCCATATGGACTTAGACTCACTTGGATTTCCCAACAATCTCCTCCTCAAGTGTGAATCCCTTCACATTGGTACATCTCCTCGAGCTCACTAGTGACCTTTCTTATACCGTCATTCATCATAACGGGACATGCTTACCTGACCTACCATCAGGAAGACTTTGGATACAGGTATCAGTCTTAAAATGTCGGTCACTACACAAACCATCGACTCTAATACCACTATTGGATCTTTTAAGAGGGGATTCATTGGGGAAATACAACTTCAATGAGACATGAGTCCAACTCACATAAGTGATTGACACTATCTTCAACTCAAAACCTTAAAGCTTTGAGTTATAGGTTTTTCTTCCTTATATGTTGTTCAACTTTCTTATTCTTACTAAACGTAAGACTTGGACTCACATTTGAATTTCCTAACAATCTCCCGCTCAAGTGTGAGTCTCTTCACATTGGTACATCTCCTCAAACTCACTAGTGACCATTTTTTGTATCGTCGTTCATCATAACAGGGCACGTTTATCTGATACATTATCAATAAGACTTTTAATACAAAGATCACTCTTAAACTGTCGATCACCATATAAATCATCGATTCTCATACCACTATTGGATCTTTCGAGGGGGACTCACTGAGGAGAAACAACTCTAATGAGACATGAGTCCAACCCATATAAGGGATTGACACTACCTTCAACCTAAAACGTTAAAACATTAAGTTATGAGTCTTTCTTCCTTATATGTTGCTCAACTTTCTCATTTTTATTCAATGTGGGATTTAGTCTCACACTTGGATTTCCCAATAAAAATAAAGAGGAAAACAAACATGTCAATGTTAATAATGAAAAATTTCATTACAAAAACACGTTTTCACTCTTTCATATACTAGGAGATTTCACTTGGAAAAGAAAATGTCTTATACTAATAGATTCAGGTCCACAATGATGGGTTTAAATGTACGAGATCTTGTAGCACTTAACAATGAGGCCCTATCGATTAATATTATACAAAAAAAAAAAATTCATCATAAACACTAATATAAGTAGTTTTGTTCTTCATAGAGAAACTTAGGATTTTCGATCTCAGGTAAGATTGGTTCAGGATCATGGGATCCTTTTCTATCAGATAGGAAGGGTTGTTTCACAAAATGTACTTCATACCAAATCTAAGGTAGAATACTTTAAATGCCATAAATATTTTTACTATGCTTTTGAATGTCATAATCACCTTCTTAATGATAAAGAGAAAGGGAAAAACATATATTTTGTGAAAAAAGTGAAAGAAAAAGAAATCTTCTTAATGAATGTCTAGGAAGAAAACAAAATAGTTTCAAGAAATTTGGTATATTGATTTAAACTACATTAATGACATGAGTGTGTATAAATATTAGTTCTCTTATTTAAATAAGGGATTTTCACGTTATTATTAATTTTGGTGATTTTGCTTTGTAAAAGAGAAGGGTAAATGTGATATCAAAATAAAATCAAGAATGATTTTGTGGAAACAATATCTAATGTAATGTACATCTTTGACTTGAAAAGTAACTTGTTGAGTTTAGATAGTTACAAGAAAATGATTATATCATTACTATTAAACAAGGTGCTTGTGATATCAAAATAAAAACCAAGAATAGTTTTATGAAAATAGTGTCTAATGTAATGTACATCCTTGACTTGCAAAGTAACTCATTGAGTGTTGGTCAACAACAAGAAAATGGTTATTAAACAAGGTGTTTATGAAATATATCATCTTATTAGTGGAGTTATTATTATTGAATAGATGAGTTCCAACATGTTGTTTTTATTGAAGATTAAACCATTAAGTCTTACTTGATAGCTAAAATCAAAGACTTATCATTGTTATGATATTTTCATTATATTATAGCTTTGAAGGATTACAATTTCACAATAAGAAGAACATGATTATATAGTTTGCTCAAATTCAAGCTTCTTCCTAGTGTTAGGATTGCATTGTTAACAAACAATATCATTTTCAATTTTCTAATAACAAGTCATGGCTAGAATTGGTACCCTTAAGTATTTACAGTCTAATATGTCAATTTTCTAATGAAGGTAAAAATTATCTTATTATCTTTACTAATGATGTTTTAACGAAAACTTGGGTCTAACTTTTACATGTCAAATATAAAACATTATCTCGTATTCAAGATTTTTAAAGCACCACCAATGTTGAAAATTTTCAAGAGGAGCAACATTGGTATAATAACCGAGAAATGGGGAGAACAAAAGAATATTATGTCATATGTTTCTTTTTCTCATTAAGTATAGTGTATTTATTCACAAGTTTCATATATCATTATTCCACTAATAAAAAATATAAAGAGAAAAATCATTTCTCTTATTCAAAAGAAATGATAACATGTTTAATAACCACTACCTAACAATCACATACGAAACAATGGCATGTCCAATAATTAAACTATTACATACCAATCATCCCACATAATCTCAAAGCTAAAATATCCTTTTAAAAAAATATTTTCATGAAAACTTATCAAAACTAATATTAATTTATTTTCTTAACAGTCATAAGTTGTAAATTATTTAGGATTTAATATTAAAATTAATTTACAAATATTTTATTTTCTTATCTTTAAAATACTTTTTAAAATAAAATCATGATAGAATAAAATTTTAAAAATAATAATATGAATCATAACAATATTGTTATAAGTAATTCTTGAGACTTGTAAATTCTTATTTCTAAACAAAATAATATAATGTTTTAATTAAAAAACATTTCTGTATATAATTATAAATTAATATGTATTATAAAAATGTTAAAATATTTTATCTTAAAAAAAATAGAATAATCATCTCAAAAGTATTCTTAAATTGATTTTATTTATTTACAATGCATAATACCTTAATCAAATTATTTTAAAATGTTTTTCAGTGTAATTTGGTATTTTTTATAATTAAAATGAAATCTTTTTAGTTAAAATACTTTGTTTCTAAACTATTTCAGAATTTGTTTTCTAAATCTATTCCTAAACGAAAGAGGCAAGTCTTAGAGTTAGTTTGTAACAATTAAAATTAAGAAAGTATGAGGATCAGTAGCTCAATTAAAATAGTTTATGTACGTATTTAGAAATTTTCAAACAGTTTAAAGTTTTGTAATTTAACGATATTTTTTATTACACCTGACACCACCAGAAATGTGAAAAGAAAAAGAATATATTTCCTCTTCCTCCTTCGAAAAACCCTTAAACCCCGACCTCAACTTCCATTTTCTTTTTTTATGAATTCATCTTCGTAGTTTGATCCCCACTTCATCTTTTCAGCGCAGTCTCGTTACTTCTTCAGGTTTGTTTTGTGCTTATTCCCTTTTTGATTTGTATTCATTTTTCTTACTTTCGTGTGTGAATCTCATTCCCCAAGACCTGTTACTGTGGACCTGAGTAGAGTTACTTACTTATTTCCCCCTTTTATGAGGTTTTTTCTCCCTCCCCCTAATTTACTTCGACACGCCCTTGTTTATTTGTTGTTCATGATGTTTCACATTTTTCCATTTGCAATATATTTGATTTTGCCCACCAACTGTTCGATATTTGGTCTTAACGTGGAAAACCATTTTGCCTTGCCCTCAAAATGTGATTTAGGGGTCCAGTATTCCCATTTTTTTGGTCTCTTTGTTAGACCTCACTTGCCTACAAACTATTTTTCGTCCAGTGTAACCTTAAATTGATGTGTGTATATTGATATGCGTGTTAATAGGCATATATAGATTTTTAGTGTGAACTATGGATCCAATTTAATGTTCAATATGTTAAAGTAGCATTTTTTTTTCATCCATCATCATCATCAATTTTGTCGGCTACCAATGTTACATTTCACTGTTAACTAGCCAATAGCACATTTTGGCAGGCTGTCCCACGATGAATATTTTGACTTCTCTGAATATTTCCCGTACTTCCTCCTTTTCTTTACCCCTTATCTGTGTGTTTTCTACTAGACTTGCTTCATCATGTGGATATATTCCAAATCTGCAAGGGTATATTGTATCAGTTGGTGTCTCGAATCTTAGGATTATGTACTAATATAATATTGAACTTGTAATGAAGTACGAATACTTAGTTGATCAACATTTTCACTTTGTTTTAGGGTTTTTACTAATTATCATTTTTTAGTGAGTTGGCCTTAATCTGGATGGCCACCTTGGGCTTTGGCCTTGGCCTAAGTGGGATAAGGCTGAAGATGATGGCTGGCACATATTGATAGCTCTATGACTATAAACTCAACCACCCAATGCCTACATGTGTGGGTGTAAAATAGGAGAAGCCAAGTTTGCCAATGGATTTTTTAACTTTCAGAGTTGCATTTTCTTCTCTCAGACGTGCATGCTAACCTAAATGATTTGATTTTTCAATTGTTTCTTGATCATACGCAATGATACATTGCCTGGAAAACCCCTGTGAATGTGATTTAAGATCATATTTGATTTGATTTTGACAACATTGTTTGCATGGGCATTCCTTGTCATCTGGTTTCTTACATTGTACAATCAATATGATTGGCAATGCAGCCATGTTTTTGTCTAGAACACTTGGACGAACACTCTTTGCTGCTGCTGCTAGATCAAAACATTATGCCACTACAGCTGCTGCTGGTGGCGGAGAAGTACGCAACCCCCTTCAAGAGTTCTTTGAGGCAGACAGGAGCCCTGATGATGACAAACCTGTTGTTTATGGTACGGGTCGTGCACCTCTTGTTTTCATGTAGATTTGGTGTGAAAATTACATTGATTTTCAGGCAATAGCCACAACAGTACAGCCAAAATTCTTGATTTTCTCTGTTGAGCTTTGAAGGTTGTGCCATTTTTGTTCTAATAATGGTTGTCTCTTTTTATTTTCTTTCTTAATGTTTATTACTAGGTCGGAGTTGGAAGGCTTGCGAACTGCGCCTGAAATCTTGGGATGACCTTCATAAGTTGTGGTATGTGTTGTTAAAAGAGAAGAACATGTTGATGACTCAGCGTCAAATGCTTAATGCACAGAACCTACGTTTTCCTAACCCAGAGCGCATCCCTAAGGTATCACCTCGCTTTGCACTTGTTCTGCCCTACACATGCATTGCTCATGTTAACCGTACTTACATGGATGAATGTTGTAGAACAATCATAGTGGTATTGCTCTCTGATCTTCTTTTCCTGAACTGTTCTTGGTATAGAACTATGATTAGAGAAAAATTGCATTTTGAATATTAACTATGTATGGGGAACGAAAAAAAAAACACGTTTTTTTTTTATTGATTTGTTTGGTATCTGAAATTAGGTGAGGAAGTCAATGTGTCGCATCAAGCACGTACTTACCGAGAGAGCAATTGAAGAACCAGATCCCAGGAGGTCTGCTGAGATGAAGAGAATGATAAATGCTCTTTAATGACTTAAAATGGACCTGTTCCTGTGAAGGCATTACTCGGTATCCTGTTACAATAGGACATCTACATTTTGCAGATATAAGTTGCTAAGATAAAACATTAAAAAAAAAAAAAATCTTTCCAAGGAGTTTACCTGGGAATGATTTATATTTGGTTCTGTATGAGTTTGTCTGGCGGGAATCTAATCAAGCATTCATTGTTCCTAGCTATCTATAACATTATAAAGTGTTAAGTGACTTACATCCTAATCATTTTGCTCCTTAAATTCTATTTCCTACCGTTAGATGTCCTTAGCAAACATATCATATTGTCATATTAGATGTTGTGCAAAGTGTTAGTAAGGAAGGCTTCTTCCTGCCCTCATGTAATAAAAATATTTTTTTTTCCTTAATGACTTTAAAACGGCAACCTTTAAAGTAAATAATTGTCTATTATAACATGGACCAAATTAGACTGACAAAATTAGATTGACACCTCCTATCTAGGATGATAAATCTGCGTTGTTTTTTGAACCGCCAAAAATAAGATCGGATGGGTTGACTTCGTACTCAGAATCGATTACATATTTTAGTGGTTAATAATTTTTTTATATATACAATTATTGAATTGTAATTTCTAAAAACTTATATTTTTAATTATATAAATAATTTTTAAGTTTTTAGTTATTAATTAATATTTTTATTAGATAAATTTAAAAAATATTATATTTATAGATCAAAATAACTAATTATAATCAATAATTTAAATTTAATTATTTTTTATAATTTAAATTATAATATTATAATATATTTACATATTTTAATAATATAATACAAAAAATATGATATTTTTAATTATAATTTTTTTAATTTTAATATATAAATTATTTTAAAGCGATCAATAAATTAACTTGTTTCATCTTGTCTTTATCTCACCGAGTTGGTAGAGTTGAGCTAAAGCAGTTAGTGGAGTGAGCTAAAACGAGTTAATGAGTTAAAAAAATTTACCAACTTGTTTCATCAATCTTTAGGCAAGTGGATTCATTGGATCTAACTTGTTTTGTCTCTTCTCCTATGTTTTATCATCATTAGTTTCGAACATTTTTTTACATTATTTTAGGTAGTCTTGTTAACTATTAAATAACCATACTACCCTCTTCTTTTATCTCATTCTCTCTAACTCAAACCTCTTTCCCTCACCCTTCTTTTCCTTATCATTGCTATGCTTCTTTCTCTCATAGATCTCACCTCCTTTGCCACCAAATCCCTCTAGTCACACTCCCTTACTATAGTCATTATTTTCTTCTTCAATATGTCTCACCTCCTTTACTACTAGAGATCTTCCTCCTTCATGCTCCTTTGTCCCACTTCTATTTCCTTCGGCAAATCTCACCTTCTCCACCATTTTGCTTCCTCAATGTTGTCATTGCTTCCTGTGGAAGATCTCATCTTTTATGCCACAAGACCTCCTCGATCACATTTTCTCGTTGTCACCGTTGCTTAGATGTTATGCAATTATTTACAAAATTATTAGGTGACACCAATTTTTTGACGGGGTAAACTTGATGTCCTTATTTATGATTTCTTGTGCTTAAGGTGCATTTCCTTATAACAATTTTTCTTATGTGTGCAAATTTCTTGCTTTATATAATTCATTCTGATGATATAAAGACCTTTATGTTCTTTTGTTGCTTTTTGTTAGCAATTGCAAAGAAAATGATGGATTTTCTAATTTAAGGTTTGACAATAATGGACATATTAAATGTCACGTGCCATGCAAATACTATTGGAGTTAACACAATAGATGACATTATGGAGGGATTAAGTTAAAAATTGAATTGTACCTACTAAATAAACATACTAAAAGTTATCGACATAAGTCATTACATTAACATTGAGAGTGAAGACATGATAAATCTTTAAAAAGGGAACTAAATTGTGGATAATACAATTGTTGTGTAAGTTTTCTAGTTAGTAGCAGATGTAACATTTGAAAAAAAAAAATTATATACTTGAGTCAAATCAATACTTTGAAGCAATATTAACATCTTTTTCTTTGTTTATTGAACTTTGGCATAATGTGGTAAGAGTAAACTTGTTTTCTACATAGTGAGAATGACCTCAGGAAATATGAGACACCATATCAAGCTAAGAATTCTTCAACTAAAATATATCAAGTTTAATTTCTAAATCGGAAACTTGTAATTAGTTTTGGATTAGACTGATTTAATATAAAGGTACATGTGCAACTCTTAAGTCAAAATTTAATAAAGTCATTTTTTTGTTTAATAAAATAGAGGCAGAACAACAAAATAAAAATAAAACAATATAAAGTAAATTATAAGAATTATTATTTATTTAATAATGACTTTGGTGTAAAAAAAAATATAAATAAATAATAAGATTATATAATAAAAATTATTTTAAGTGTTTAATGTAAAATTAAAATTGAAAAATATAATATAATTTAATTGATTAATAATTTTTTTAAAAAGACAAAAATGATAAAAAATTAGTAAAATAAAAATAAAGAATAGAATGCCCACATATATGCTACGCCTTTGATTTCAAATGATAATAATAGGTTGGAGTGGACTCACAACTATTATTGTTCATATTAAATTTTCAATTGTATACATTATGACATGTAGAAATGTTTGGTTGGTAAAATAATAAGCAGTTGAAAATGTCTACTACAATTAGGAAGAATCATTCAACAAATTGTCCAACCTATTGCAAGTCATGTCACAATTTTTTATTTCTGATTTTTATTACTGATTGATTACATAACAACTATCTTACGACGAAGATAGTGTATACTTTAAAAGACTCTATTGGACCTTCAAGTCATGCGTTAAAGACTTTTGGTTTTGCAAACCACTAATATAAGTGGATAGCACATTTTTGAATGACAAATACAGGGGCACCCTACTACTAGTTTTTTGCAAAAGTCAGAAACAACAACATACTCTTCATTGCATTTGTAATTGTTAAAAGTAAAACTACATATGCTTGATCTTTTATTTGTTTTTCTTAAAAAACCTAAGGAGGTATTGTGACGTATGCCTTATTTTAATATTATATTAATATTATCGTGCAAGAAAATTTCGTAACGAAGTTTTCCTCATGCACGATAAAATTTTTCTTATATATGAATATCGAAGCTGGGAGGAGGGGAATCAAAATTTTCCTCTCATCCTTCTTCTTCTATTGTCTAAATTTCAAGCAACGAGACTCTACTCGTGCGGGATCCGGTGAAACGGGAGAGAACTTGAATTAAGTGGAAAAACTTCGGTAGAAATACCATACCAAGTAAGGGGAAGTTTAATTCATTCAATATATGAAATTGAATTGTTGGGTACTCGTGAATAAGGAATAGGAGTAGAGATATGAAGTATTGGAATGTATAATTTTGAAGAAAGTCTAATTTTGAAGAATTTCCGATTTTGATGAACAGCTTCATCGTTTGAAAGTTTTTTTGAAATTCTTGAAATTAAGGATGAATTATATACTAAAATTGTTGTTTTTAACTTAAATTGAACATGTTTATGGTTAAATTTTGATTTGGAACTAATTTGGGTGATTGAAACCGAGAAATTTGAAATCTGGATTTTGAAAATGGCGGACTGGAAAATTCGCAAAATTCGCTCAAGCGAAAAACACGTCGCTTGAGCGAGAATACCTGGAAAATTTGGGATTCTCGGGTCCTTTATCGCTCAAGCGACCGGTGTACTCGCTTGAGCGACGAAGTCTTCAAACAAAGGTGACTCTCGGGTCATGTCTCGCTCAAGCGATCGGTGTACTCGCTTGAGCGATGAAGTCTTCAAACAAAGGTGACTCTCGGATCATGTCTCGCTCAGCGACGGTGTACTCGCTTGAGCGACGAAGCCTCAAACAAAGGGGACTCTCGGGTCATGTCTCGCTCAAGCGACTCAGTGTACTCGCTTGAGCGACGAAGCCTTCAAACAAAGGGGACTCTCGGGTTCCATCTCGCTCAAGCGACCGGTGTACTTGCTTGAGCAAGCGAAGGAAGAAGAAAGGGATATGGTGGGGATTTTTTTAAAAGATCAAGGGCAAAATAGTAATTTATTGATTTCGGAAATGATTTTAGGAAAAATATATATATATATATATATATATATATATATATATATATATATATATATAAAGAGAGAGAGAATGAAAGTAGAGTCTTGTGACGTGTGTGGGTCGACTAAGCCCGAGGGCCGATGCCCGAGAATCGACTCAAATACTAATTTATTGACTCGAATGAGCCGTGAGGACAGGTGGTCCAGAATCCGACAAATGTGAATAAATTTTGTATGTTTGAATGGTACCGGGGTGGTACAGAGTACATTAGTGTAATAACTATGTCGGAGGATTCTGAATGAGGTCCCGGACTTCACCGATTGGTCGGGTCGGGTAGACTACGAGATCGAGTGGTGAGAAGTCGATGGGGGGATGACTGGTGGCGCGCTTGGAGGGGTACTCCGAGTATGAGTGATGAAGGGCGCCAATAATCCTACTCGTGTGGAGGGTGGTCGAATGGTACTGCGGTACCGATCACAATGTGCCCACGGATGGTAGCCTCCGAGTTCGGGCATAGTTAGGGTATACTTCCGAATGTGTCTTAGTGTGTTGATAATTTCGTAATTGATCATAATATATAATTATTACTTCTATATCTGTTTTATTATATTGAATGATTTAATACTTACTCCTATTTTTCCATGTGGATGGGACTGCGATGATCACTTTTATGTGGGAGCAGATCAGGAGTTGAGAGATGGTGATGTGACTACTCGGACAACAGGGATAGTTCAATGGGATAGCTTCGAGGGAGCTACTTTTACATGTATAATATATAAATAAATTATGTTACTATATTTTGAAGTTCCGTTAGTGAACTGGAATTTCAATATATGTTACAATTACGATAATATAATGTAAAATAGATGTTGTTATTTACTTGTTTACTACTTTGCGAAGACATCATTATAGTAGCGATTTCTAGGGTCGTTACAATAGTGGTATCGGAGCGGTAGTATCCTTGTAAATCTGTGGGGATGGGTAGTGAACCTATGATAAGTCCGTTGTTATTATACTCGATTGTGAGTGTGTGAATGTTTGCTCTGTATTGATGGTTGCGTTTGATATAGGATGACACCGCGACCTCCTACTCCTACTCCTACTCCACCGAGTGTAGATGCCCTAGCCAGGGCAATGGAAATGTTGGCAGCCGCCATGCAGCAGCAGGCTACCTACCCGCAGTGGAGGCCAACTATGGCATCATCCTCTCGCTGGATATCATCAATCGGAGCGAGATGGGGCCGATCGAGTTCATGAGGCATAATCCGCCTCATTTTGGAGGAGATTTAGGTCCGGATGCAGCAGAGAAATGGCTGCGTGAAGTGGAGAAGATTTTTGAGGCTACCTTATGCCCGGAAGACATGAAATTGACATTCGGGAAATACTTACTAGTTGATGAGGCTGAGTTCGGTGGTCGTGGACTCAAAGGATGATGATTGCACGTGGGGAGGTGTGTAATTGGGAAACTTTCCGTGAGAGATTTCTAGAGAAATACTTCCCCGACAATGTTAGATTTCGAAGGAGACCGAGTTCTCGAGTCCGAGACAGGGTAATATGATGGTGCATGATTACGCCATACGATTTGAGCACTTATCTCGTTTCTACACGAGTACAACTTAAGAACAGTGACTTTGCGGGAAGTTTGAGGAAGGCTTGAGGGCCGAGATCAAGCTCATGGTGGTTCCTTTCTCTATCGGAGATTCCCGGAGCTGGTGGAGAAGGCTAAGACAATAGAGAGACTCCGGGAGGGAGGAGTCGGAGTGATGAGGACCCACTCAAGTGGGGTCCCGAGTAGGGGTAGTAGATCGTAGAGGAGGATGCCTTATTCACGCCCCAGTCTTCCACGAGTGGCGGTGTTACCCCAACACCTCGATCATCGGGATCTCGTATCGGGGGTAAAATGTTTTCAATGTGGAGGCCCTCATTATAGGAATCAGTGCCCACGTAATGCCTTCACTAATCCTTCCCGCACTTCTCAGGCGGGTCTTTGCTACACTTGCCGAAGCCGGGACATATGGCTAGAGACTGTCCACGTAATCCCAATGTTATAGTCTCAGCTGGGGCATCATTAGCACCCGTGGGGAGTGACGCGAAACCCGGAGCTGCAGGATCGGGTGTTTGCCTTGACAGGAGCGAGAGGCATCGAGGTCGGAGAATTTAGTGCAAGGTGTGTGTTTTATCTCTCGATATACCTCTACGAGTTTTGTTTGATTCAAGTGCTACCCATTCTTTTATTGTCGATAATTGTATGGATAAACTTAAGTTACCCGTGTGTGACCTACCCTATGAATTGAGGGTATCTACACCAGCAATTGGACTGGTGGTGTCTTCCTATGTGTGTTTAAGGTGCCCAATTGTCGTAGAAGGACGACAGCACAAGGTGAACTTAATCGGCTTACCTTTGAAGGATATGGATGTAATCTTAAGGATGGATTGGTTATCTACCAATCGCATTCCGATTGACTCGTGGACGAAGAGGTTGGTACATCCGGAATTAGGAGATGAACTTATTACATCGCCTCAAGCAGGTTCGTGAAAGAGCTACGAGAGGGAGCTCGGTGTTATTTGATTCTCGACTCGGATGGATGAAATGAAGGAAAATATCCTGGAAGAGGTACCAGCTTGTGAGAGAATTTCCCGATGTGTTTCCGGATGAGATACCAAGGCTACCACCTCGAGAGAAGTCGAATTTGGGATTGATCTAATTCCTGGTTCGAGCCCAATCTCTATGGCACCATACCGTATGGCTCCAGCTGAATTGGCTGAATTGAAGAAACAGGTAGAAGATTTGCTTGGAAAAGAAGTTCATTCGCCCGAGTGTATCTCCCTGGGGCGCTCTCGTATTGCTAGTTAAGAAGAAAGATGGGAGCTCCAGGTTTTGTATTGATTACCGGCAACTAAACAAGGTGACTATCAAGAACAAGTACCCGTTGCCGAGGATTGATGATTTATTAGACCAAGTTACAGGGAGCATCAATCTTTTTAAGATTGATTTGAGATCTGGATACCATCGACATCTGGTTAAAGAAGAGGATGTACTGAAGACGGCGTTCGAGTCGAGATATGGCCATTATGAATATGTGGTCATGCCGTTTGGAGTAACAAATGCACCTGCAGTATTTATGGACTATATGAACAGGATTTTCCGTCCTTATTTAGATAAGTTTGTTGTTGTTTTTATAGACGACATTCTTATTTATTCTAGAACTCGGGAAGAACACCAGGAACATCCGAGGGCGGTGTTAGGCTGTGTTAAGAGAGAAACAATTGTATGCCAAACTTTCAAAATGGGAGTTTTGGTTAGAACAGTGCAGTTTTGGGACATGTGATATCTGCAGAAGGGATATCTCGTAGATCCTACCAAGGTAGATGCGAGTGTTAAAATGGGAACCCCTAAGACGGTGACGAAAGTGCGTAGCTTTGTGGGACTTGCAGGATATTACCGGAAATTTATAGAGGGTTTCTCTAAGATAGCAACTCCTTTGACACAGTTGACCCATAAGGATCAACCTTTTGCTTGGACGAGATAGATGTGAGGAGAGTTTCCAGGAGTTGAAAATAAGATTGTCTAGTTCCCAGGTGTTGGTGATCCCAAATGTGACTCAATCTTTTCGGGTATATTGTGATGCTTCTATTCAGGGGTTAGGTTGTGTATTGATGCAAGATAAAAGGGCGGTGGCATATGCGTCGAGACAACTTAGAATTCATGAGAGGAATTATCTCATTCATGACTTAGAACTAGCAGCAGTGGTGTTTGCTCTCAAGATGTGGAGACATTATCTTTATGGAGTCGATTTGAAGTTTTTAGTGATCACAAGAGCCTGAAGTATTTATTCGATCGAAAGAGATAAATATGAGACAGAGAAGATGGATGGAGTTTCGAAGGATTATGACTTTCGGTTACTTTATCATCCAGGAAAGGCGAATGTGGTGGTCGACGCCTTGAGTAGGAAGGCGGTTCGGATGTCAGCAATGATGATGGATGAATTGAGATTACTTGAGAAGTTCAGGGATCTGCATCTAGATGTAGAGTTTCGTGATACTAGTATTAGTTGTGGTAGCATTACCATTACTAATGATTTTCTCGAGATGATCAGAGATAGACAACAAGGTGATATGACATTGAAAAGTGTTATAAATCGGTTAGGATTCGAGCGAGACCATTAACTATAAGATGGGTGAGGATAATATTCTGAGATTTAGAGGAAGGATTTGTATTCCTGTTGACCAGGAATTGAAGAGAGCAATACTAGATGAAGGTCATCGGAGTCGTCTAAGTCTACACCCTGGTATGACTAAGATGTATCAAGATCTGAAGAAGGTTTATTGGTGGTCCGGTATGAGGAGAGATATTGCAGAGTATGTGGTCGCTTGTTTGACTTGTCGGAAAGCAAAGGTGGAACACCAAAGGTCGGGATGAATGCTACAGACAAATGGAGATACCTGAATGGAAGTGGGATAGCATTACCATGGATTTTGTTACCCATTTACCACGGACAATTCGAGGGTACGATTCGATCCGGGTGATAGTGGACTAGATTGACGAAGAGTGCACATTTCCTCCCTGTAAATCTGAGGATATCTATGGCTAAACCGACACAACTATATATTCGCGAGATTATTTGATTACATGGGGTACCATCTAGCATTATCTCGGATAGGGATCCTAGATTTACTTCAAGATTACGCGAGACTTTACAAGAGGCATTAGGTACCCGACTTAGGTTGAGTTCGACCTATCACCCCCGCACGAGATGGACGGTCGAGAGGACCATCCAGATCACTAGAAGACTTGTTGAGGTCTTGTGTGTTGGATAATCTAGGAAGTTGGGATGAGATCCTTCCATTAATAGAGTTCACGTATAATAACGACCTATCATGCTAGTATCGGAATGACACCATATGAGGCTCTTTAGGGAGGAGGTGTCAAACACCTTTATGTTGGTATCGGGATGAGGAGAAAGTGTTGATTGGACCTGAGCTACTCCAGCAGACTACAAAGAAGGTCCGGAGGTACAAGAGAAGCCGAGAGCCGCTATGAGTAAACAAAAATCATATGCGGACCGTGAGGAGGAGACCTTTGGAATTTGAGGGGGAGACCATGTATTTTTGAGAATCGGACCTACTACTTGGAGTAGGAAGGACAATTAAATCTAAGAAGTTGACTCCCAAGTTTATTGGCCCATATCGATTTTGAAGAAGGTAGGTCCAGTGGCATATCGATTAGCGTTGCCACCTCATTTGGCGAATATGCACAATGTATTTCATGTATCTCGGTTGAGGAAATATGTACATGACCACGGTCATGTCCCGGAGTCGGACAATGTGCGGATTAGAGACGATCTCTCCGTTGATGTGAGACCGGTGAGGATAGAGGATTCTCAGCTGAAGCAACTTAGAGGTAGAACTATCTCAATGGTGAAGGTAGTATGGGATCGGAAATCCGGAGACTTCACTTGGGAGATGGAGGATCGGATGCGAGAGTCTTATCCATATCTATTTCCAAGTAAGTTCATTTTCGAGGACGAAAATTTTTGTGGAGGGAGATTGTGACGTATGCCTTATTTTAATATTATATTAATATTACGTGCAAGAAAACTTCGCAACGAAGTTTTCCTCATGCACAGATAAAATTTTTCTTATATATGAATACTGAAGCGGGGAGGAGGGGAATCAAAATTTTCCTCTCATCCTTCTTCTTCTATTGTCTAAATTTCAAGCAACGAGACTCTACTCGTGCGGGATCTCAGTGAAACGGGAGAGAACTTGAATTAAGTGGAAAAGCTTCGGTAGAAATACCATACCAAGTAAGGGGAAGTTTAATTCATTCAATATATGAAATTGAATTGTTGGGTACTCGTGAATAAGGAATAAGAGTAGAGATATGAAGTATTGGAATGTATAATTTTGAAGAATGTCTAATTTTGAAGAATTTCGATTTTGATGAACAGCTTCATCGTTTGAAAGTTTTTTTGAAATTCTTGAAATTAAGGATGAATTATATACTAAAATTGTTGTTTTTAACTTAAATTGAACATGTTTATGGTTAAATTTTGATTTGGAACTAATTTGGGTGATTGAAACTGAGAAATTTGAAATCTGGATTTTGAAAATGGCGGACTCGGAAAATTGCAAAATTCGCTCAAGCGAAAAACACGTCGCTTGAGCGAGAATACCTGGAAAATTTGGGATTCTCGGGTCCTTTATCGCTCAAGCGACCGGTGTACTCGCTTGAGCGACGGAGTCTTCAAACAAAGGTGACTCTCGGGTCACGTCTCGCTCAAGCGACCGGTGTACTCGCTTGAGCGACGAAGTCTTCAAACAAAGGTGACTCTCGGGTCATGTCTCGCTCAAGCGACGGTGTACTCGCTTGAGCGACGAAGCCTCAAACAAAGGGGACTCTCGGGTCATGTCTCGCTCAAGCGATCGGTGTACTCGCTTGAGCGACGAAGCCTTCAAACAAAGGGGACTCTCGGGTTCCATCTCGCTCAAGCGACCGGTGTACTTGCTTGAGCGAGCGAAGGAAGAAGAAAGGGATATGGTGGGGATTTTTTAAAAGATCAAGGGCAAAATAGTAATTTATTGATTTCGGAAATGATTTTAGGAAAATATATATATATATATATATATATATATATATATATATATATAAAGAGAGAGAGAATGAAAGTAGAGTGTTGTGACGTGTGTGGGTCGGACTAAGCTCGAGGGCCGATGCCCGGAATCGATCCTGAGACATTATATATTGGCTAGAGCCGAGCCGGAAGGTTGGTGCCGAGAATCGGTCAAATACTAATTTATTGACCCGAATGAGCCGTGAGGACAGGTGGTCCAAAATCCGAGCAAATGTGAATAAATTTTGTATGTTTGAATGGTACCGGGGTGGTACAGAGTACATTAGTGTAATAACTATGTCGGAGGATTCCGAATGAGGTCCCGGACTTCACCGATTGGTCGGGTCGGGTAGACTACGAGATCGGGTGGTGAGAAGTCGATGGGGGGATGACTCGGTGGCACGCTCGGAGGGGTACTCCAGTATGAGTGATGAAGGGCGCCGGTAATCCTACTCGTGTGGAGGGTGGTCGGAATGGTACTGCGGGTACCGATCACAATGTGCCTACGGATGGTAGCCTCGAGTTCGGGCATAGTTAGGGTATACTTCGGAAGGTGTCTTAGTGTGTTGATAATTTCGTAATTGATCATAATATATAAGTATTACTTCTATATATCTGTTTTATTATATCAAATGATTTAATACTTACCCCTATTTTTCCATGTGGATGGGATCTGCGATGATCACTTTTATGTGGGAGCAGATCGGGAGTTGAGAGATGGTGATGTGACTCACTGGACAGGTAGGGATAGTTCGGTGGGATAACTTCGAGGGAGCTACTTTTACATGTATAATATATAAATAAATTATGTTACTATATTTTGAAGTTCGTTAGTGAACTGGAATTTCAATATATGTTACAATTACGGTAATATAATGTAAAATAAATGTTGTTATTTACTTGTTTACTACTTTGCGAAGACATCATTATAGTAGCGATTTCTAGGGTCGTTACTGGGTATGTTACCTTAGATAACTTGTGCTTAGTTTTGGATTATCACAACTCCAATAATACAACGTACACAGGACCTGAGAGTGGATGGACTCAGGGTAATTATATGTATGTGTACTGCATTCTTCACATTATACAAAATTTAATAAGATGATTTAAGAATGCAACTCTTAAAAGGGATCTTGTCAAAATGGGTAAGAACTTCTATTTAGAATTCTTTCTTTCATGTCATGTTGTCTATTTTATCTTAGTTGTTTTACTTTAATATGTAACATACACAATGATTGAGTCAAGAACAAACTACTCCTACAACATAATAAGGCAAGCTAGTATAAAACAACTACAAGAAAAAAACATTTTAGCGACCAAAAAATCGGTCGCTAATGTAAAAAAATCGGTCGCTAATCGGTTAGCGGCCAGAAGGCGTCGTCGCAAAAAGCCAAGTCACTAATGTGTTAGCGACCGATTTTCATTTTAGTCACAAAATAGCCACCAATTTTATTTCGATCGCAAAATAGTGACCGAAATTAATATATCAAATTGGTCGCTAAATCGGTGACAAAGTTAAAAAAATAGCGACCGATTTAAATCGATCGCTAACTCAATGAAAGACAAAGTTAAAAAAATAGCGACCAATTTAAATCGGTACGCTAAATCAATGAAAGACAAAGTTAAAAAAATAGCGACCAATTTAAATCGATCGCTAAATCAATGAAAAAGTTAAAAAAGTAGCGACCGATTTAAATCGATCGCTAAATCAATTAAAGACAAAGTTAAAAAAATAGCGACCGATTTAAATCGGTCGCTAAATTAATGACAAAGTTATAAAAAATAGCGATCGATTTAAATCGATCGCTAAATAAATAACAAAATTAATTATTTTTATTTATTTACATTTTTAATTATATTTATTATTTATTTCCCTTACCTCTTTTTATATTTTATTATCATTGTCGGGATTCGAACCCAAGTACCTTAGAGTTGAAGGTTGAAACTCCAACCACACGAGCTACTTAAGATTTTTTAATAATAACTTACAAATAAATTATATTTATATACAAATAAATGTATATCCAGTATAAATATATAAATATAAAATCTATAATGATATATTAGTATAGTATATTTGTATTAGTATAGTATACAAATAATATATTAGTATAGTATAGTATACAAATTATTAATTTTGTAATTTATATACAATGAAAATAATATAATGGTATATTAGTATAGTATATTTGTATTCTAATTTTTAATTAAACTAAAATTACGCTAATAATGTGTAATAATATATGGGGGATAATAAATTTAATCCAATTACTTTTATAAATATATAAATATAAATCTATAAAATTTTAAAAATGAGATTATATTTTTAAAAACAAATATTAGAAAAAGGTTTAAAAACATGTATAAATTATATTTATATATCCAAAATATTAAAGATATCCACATTTAAAAAAAATACTAAAAAATATTAAAAGTTATACTTTAAATTAATGAAAATATTTAAAAAAAGTTATATTTATTAAAGTATTAAAAATATTTTGTAATATATAAATTAAAAACATTATCATTAAATTTTTTAAAAATTATTAGTTTTGTAATTTATATACAATAAAAATAATATAATGGTATATTAGTATAGTATAGTATATTTGTATTCTAATTTTTAATTAAACTAATAATGTATAATAATATATGAGGAGATAATAAATTTAATCAAATTACATTTATATATATATATATATATATATATATATATCCTTTTTTAACTTTTTTTTTTTCTTTTTAAACTTCTCACATTCTACATTGTTTTTAAACTCTATCATTTTTACTATATTATCATCCTCATTTCCTCCCATATTCTATTTTATTTTATAATAATTAGTCTTCTTTTATAGAATACTTTATTTTCTATTTTTATTATTTATTTTCTTATAATTTAAAATAATTAATATTATTTTAGCATTTATTTTTATGATTTTTATTATAATAAATCAAATTAAATGATTCGATAATATCAATTAATTAAAATCATCACATAAAAAATTTAGATAACTACATTAAAATTATTAATTTTAAAAATACAAAATATATTTAAAAAAACTCAAATTATAGATTGAAAATAAAATAGAATAAACAAATACTCTTTACTTTATATTAGATTTAAATGTGTGCACAAATGTTGACCTTCTTAACTACAAAGAAACAAGTAGAAAAATATAAAGATAGTATTTGAAGAAGTGAATTTTGAAGATAAAGACTATTTTTATATAAATTTATTCTAGTATATCAATTAACAATAATAATACATAAAATTTAAAAAGTAAACTAAAAAAGTAAGTTTAAATTTATAAAAAAAATACATTACTAAAAGTATCATATTATATTAAGATTTTCATTATTTTCGTTAATTATAAATTTAAATATGTTTCATAAATAAAATTATAAATTTAAATGTATTTCCACTTTTGATCCATCATAAATAAAAATAAATAGTCTCTTATAAATGTTGTTTTATTTTAATCCATCATTAAATTTGTTTTATATACTGAATTTGATGACTTATCATGTTATTAAAAATTTGGATGAAATAATTATGTATAATACTTTTTTAGTATATTATGTTTTTAAATTTGTTAATAGAGAAAAAGTTTCAGAATTCAAAATGTTAAATACTTTTAAATATTAAAATTGACTTTATAAAAAATTAGGAAAAAATAATTAATCCAAAAATATCATAATGATAAAAATATTATAAAAAAGAGTTCAAAAATGTATTATAATATTTTCAGTTTTAGTTTAATTATATTTTTAATTCTCAAAGTAGAAAAATATATTGTAATTATTTTAATTTAATAAAATATAATTTAGATTTTTAATACTAAAATTAAAATATTAAATAATAATAAATTTAATTCTTTAAATTTAGTATTTAGAAACTAAAATTATAGTTTCTCTCTTTTAAAAAATTAAAATAAATATTTAAAAATAAAAATAAAAACTAGTATTATCTTAAATTTATTAAAAGTATAATTAAATCTCTATTTTCTTATGCAATTTTAGAAATTTTTTAATGAAAATCCAATATATAAAAAGTTAAAATTTTAAAAAGGCACAACGTTACTTTATATTAACTATTTTTAATATAAATTTAAATATATGTTGAATATAAATTTTAAAAAGGCACAACCTTAACTATGTTGAATATAATTTTAAATATATTTTTCATTTATTTAAATATGGTTTATTTTTAGTATTTATAAAATAGATTAATTTTAAATTTTTAATCTTTTTTATTAATTATGTTAAAAATAAAAAAATATTAATTAGTATACTTAAACTAAAAAATATTTTAACTAAAGATAAATATATTTTTATAAATAGTTTAATTAAATAATATATTTATTATCTAATGTATATTGATATAAATTGTTTTTGGTATATCAATTATATGACAAAAACCATGATTAAGTAATTAATAATAATAAAGCAATAAATTTAAAAATGAGATTAAAAATAAAGTATTATAAAATAAAATTGTAATAATTTGATTAAAATTGTATTTTTTTAATTAATTAAGTTAATGAGGAATTAAAATGTGATAATTTGATGTGTTTAATTTTTTTAATATAAATTTTTAAAATATAATTTAATTTCAATTGAAAAATAAATTAAAGAATATTTGTTATTAAAATTTTCTTAAACAATGTATTGAATAGTTAATATCATTCTAGTCTTAATTTATTACAATTTAAATTTTTAATAAATTTGATTTATTACAATTCATTTTATTAATATTGAGACCAAAGTTTATTTTTAAAGTATATTTTAAAAAATAAATTATTTTTTAAAAAATAAATTACTTTTAAAAAATAATTGTAAAAAATATTCTAAAACAATTAAAGTATATTTATAAAAAAATAAATTTAAATATAATAAAAAAATAATATTCATTAGCAACCGATTTCAATTGAGTCGCTATTTTCTCATTAGCGATCGATTTTAATTCGATCGCTAAATCGATCGCTAAATGATTTTTTTATTTTAGTATAGAATAGCCATCGATTTAGCGATCGAAATTTTGCAACCTAAAATATTGGTCGTTATTTCGATCGCTAAATAAAAAAGTGAAACCAAATCATATTTTGGTGGCTAAATGGGTCGCTAAATTGCGATCGAATTAACTTAGTCAGCTAAATCGGTTGCTAATTGTGACCGAATTAAAGTGGTCGCTAAATTGGTTGTTAATTGCGATCGAATTAAATCGATCGCTAATTGCGACCAAAATTAAATCGATCAGCTAATTGCGACCAAAATTAAATCGATTACGCTAATTTCGGTGGCTAAATATGTTTTTTCTTGTAGTGAAAACATCAGATTGATTAAATTTCTAACCACAAATGGACACTTGTATATAATGAAGACAGAAAATTTGGTCACTTTATAACTAACTTAGTAGAATCCATCAAATTAATCCTTAAGAAAATAAGGAATTTGTCAATGTCTTCCATGATCATCTCCATATACACAAGATGCAACAAATTTTTCATTGAATGAGGGAGACAAATCACTACAATGATTAATATTGATCATGTCTATTTAAAAGTTATATTAAAGATGTTGTAAGATGTTTGTATAAAATCAAACACTCATAGATGCTTAAATTTTTTATAGAAACAGCACAAGATTCTTGGTGGAGGAGATTGTTAACCCAAGAGAAGTTTGACCTGTTAAATTTTTTTTCATTAGACTAGATGAAGGTTGATGCAATTGTGGGAAGTTCCAAAAATTTTATCTACCATATTCTCATGTGTTTGTAGCGTGCAAATATACCCACAAAGATTTCAACATGTAGATCAATCTTGTATACAAATTGGATATAGTAAATAAAGTGTACAATAATTTTTTTAGGAAACTTAGACATGAAGATTATTAGTTATCCACCAATGCCTACAACTTTGCCCCAATCCAGCAATAAGAAATTTTAAGAATCATCCACGGTCATCATTAATTAGGACTAAAATAGATATATATAAAGAAGATTAATTAAGGAAAATGCTCTTATTGTCAAATTCTAAGACATACAAAAATTATTTGCATAACCGTAACCTTACGAGATTAACTTCCCATTTTGTAATATACTATTACAATTAATAAATAAATAATTATTCTACCTGTAGTTTTCTAATTTGTTTATGTACTAATTTAATACTTAAAATATTTACTCACTTTAATTTAAATTATATATATATATATATATATTACTCAAATTATCTAATTTTTATTTATATATAATTTTAACAAAATATTTATACTAATTCTATTTTATATTATATCCAAAATTAAATAAACTAATTTTTAATACAAATATTATATGTATTTATTATAAATATTATATATATTTATTACAAATATTAAATAAATACTTAAATATTATATATATTTAATAAGTTATAATATATATAATATAAATATGTGCTTATTATATATAAAAATATAAACAATTTTATTTAAATATATATAATATATATATATATATATATATATATATATATATATATTCAGCCGCGCCAAAAAAAATAATACAAAACGTTGCAAATTCAAGGTCAGGAGACCAAATTCTGACTGAAAGATAAACAGTGATACAATATGTTATATGGAGAAATAAATGGCCAAATAATATTAGGCCAAAAAAAATCTACTATATTTAACTAAAATTAAAATCATGGATAAAAAAAATTAAAAAATACGTTAAAACCATATTATCTTGTACCAGCGAAATTTTTTTATTAATTTTTTTCATCAATGCAAAAAAGTTTATTTAAGAATAGAAATGATAGTTTTTTTTATTATTTTTATTTATTTGAATTTGAGAGTAAAATTTAGATATAAATAAATGTGGGAGGAAGTTATAAGAGAATAAGAAATGAGAAAATGTGTGATTGAAGATGTTTTAAAATAAGAGAAAAATATATTTTTTATTAATTTTATTTAAGAGAAAATTAATAAATATATAATTGAAGGAAAAAGAATATATAAGATTAAAATATATAATACATTAAAAGATTACACCAAAACAGTTATAAAACAAAATCTCATATGATTATATAGATTATAGATTAATAACTATTGTTTCTTAACTTAATTTTATCAAGTTACTTAAATTTCTAAATTGAAGTTGGTAGCTGGTATTTATTTAGAGATTGTCATTATACTAATATTTTAAATGTAAATAAATTTAATTTTTCTTCAAATTCACTTGAAATTATATTTTCACTTAATTAAATAATTGAGATAACTAAATTCTGTATAGATTATAATTTGAAATATATATATATATATATATATATATATATATATATTAATAGAAAAAAATAAAACAGTGAATATTTAGAAAATTAATTACTTAATTTGAAATGGGGTTTAACACTAGAATTGGAAACATGTGTTTATATCAAAGGTTATATAAGTATTAAGCAAGTTTAGAAGAGCATTTTGTAACCAAATATAAATGTTGATGACCATATTTTAACTTCAATAGGATAATTTTTTTAACGCTATATATTGAAAATAGGTTATTTTTTTAATAAACTAAATATACAACTCCAATATTAGCTAACCAAATTTTACTGGGCAAACTTGTTCAAAATATAAATAAGATAACGTAAATCAAATTTAAATAGTTTGAAAAGGTAAATATTTTAAAATAATAAAAATAGTTAGCGTATTCGATTTAATTGATTTTGAATATTTACTACCTTCACATTTTTCATGGACCATTCAAAATTTTATGTATGAGATATGAAAATTAAAAATAACTGAAATAATTGTAGTTCTATATCAATATATCTATCAAATCATATATAAATTTATTTGAATTAATAATCTATGTAGTATAGATTTAAGTGAATAAATAATCTATCATTAACCAAAAAGAGAAAAAAATTACAAATATGAAATAACAAAATCAAATTTAAATAGAATTTAATAAAATTACACTGTAACAAGTTACGGGCATCATTATTAACTTACATCTGGATTGAAAATTATTTAATTTTTTATTTTTTATTAACGGATAACTAACATTATGAAGATAATTGAAATTAATCTAATAGAACCCAATTTAATGAACACTTTGCAAAGATATCATTAAATAAAGAAGATATATGATTAATTATCTTTCTAACAATAAAATCTCAAACAAATATTCCCCCTCCTTATAAAAATGTGTTCCCTCTGAAGAGTTTGCAGAATAATCAGAGTTTAGTTTCCCAGAAGATATTGAGGAAGAATGGACCCACAGCGTTTCTTCTACCGCGTGTTAAGGTTGAATGGTGACCACACCACACTGAAGTTTTCTGATGATATTTTAAAATTCGACATCAAAGTTCTGTATCAGTCACTCAACACATACCCACGACGCTTGCAGTATTGTTTTCCTTCTCAGTCCATACTCCGCAACAACTTCTTCCAAGAGGGTCAAAATTTTCTACACGCACTCTTGTCACGCACACACTTCTCCATTGATTCTCTTGAGGAAATCACGGAGAGTGTTGCCTCCACTGTCCGAGAGTTGTTTGAAGTTGGTGATAGGGTTGCTTCTGAGCACCGAGTTATCCCTTTGTCGGTGGAAATTTTCATATTGAATAGTGGCGTGCATGCAGTTACGAGACAATCCATGCAGTGTTGCAGAGCAACGGAGAATTGTTGTGTCTGCTTGGAGGAGTTGGATAGGAATGCTGAGAGCTTCACAACGCCATGCCATCATTTGTTTCATCTGCAATGCATTTTGCCTTGGCTGCAAATCAAGCATGTTTGTCCACTTTGTCGTCACCTTTTGCCCACCCTCCCAAATTGATCAGCTCTCAGAGGAAAAAAAAGTGTATTTATTATTTATCTTTTATAATTAAATAATATGAGAATATTGATTATTTAACAGATAAAATATGAAATTTTTTATGTAATATAACTTATTGGGAAAAAAATCAATTAGACTTGGAATCAAATTCTGAATTATATTCTTAATTTTTATGTTATTTTATATTTTTAAATAATTGATAATAATAATAATAATAATATATATTTCATGTAAAAATTCTAGATAATTATATTTTATATTTCGTAATATAATATATTTATTTTATAATAATATTTTTAATATTAGTTAAAATTTTAAATAAAACATTTTATATTATTAATATAATATAATTATTAAATATTATATTTTACGTTTATTAAAACCTTTGTAAAGATAGCTTTTAACAAGAGTCTCTTAAAAATAAAATTGAATATTTTATTATTGGTTAAAAATAAGAGTTGTTTGAAATTTGGTCAAAAGTTTTTATCCAAACAACTTTCTTTTAATTTTAAGCAATTTTCTCCACTTTTAAGCAACCCAGATGTGAGACCCACAATAAAATATTTACCTGGCATCTCCGTGAGGTTTTTAACTAAAGTTGCTTAAGAATAAAATTGAATATTTTATTATAGGTCTCATAATTGAGTTGCTTATAACATGGTCAAAATTGCTTATCCAATCAGTTTTTTTTTCAATTTTAAGTAACTTTCTCCAATTTTAAACAATTCAGATGTAGAAATCACAATAAAATATTCATTTTTATTCCTAAGTAACTCTTTATAGCAATTATCATAGGAGATGCTCTCTTGGTAGCAATTCCCTTTGAAGATACTCTTAGTATAATACAATTTTCTAATGTTATATATGATTATTTAATGTTATTAATATAATATTATTATTGAATATATTTAATGTATTTTAATATATCGTAATCAGAAACCTAAGAAAATAAAAAAATGTAAAAAAAAAACTACAGTACGGAATGAGTGTTTTTTCCAACATATAAATTATCGTAATTTTTTTTCATGGCGAGTGTCTAATTATTTTTAGAGATTTCCCAAAATCATCG
The DNA here is from genome assembly GCA_963425845.1 of Sphenostylis stenocarpa. NCBI lineage: Eukaryota > Viridiplantae > Streptophyta > Magnoliopsida > Fabales > Fabaceae > Sphenostylis > Sphenostylis stenocarpa. The sequence continues at coordinate 54,847,841 of OY731406.1, forward strand.
TGAATTGTTATTAATATTTGATAATTATATTATATTAAAAAATATAAAATATTATTATTATTATTATTTAAAAATTTAAATAATATTAAAAATAATATTATTATTAATGGTTTAAAAACATAAAATAAAAAATAAAAACATGAGACAAATCTTGACTGGTATATTAAAAGAGTCAAGTACCGTAATTAAATTAAGCATAAGTTTAGTTGGAGATTTTTTTTTTTTCCAATAACTTATCACAAAAAAAATTATGAAATACAAAACAAATACACTTATGGTGGAAAGGAAACATTTTTCAGTTTTGTGGATAATATCTTTTAAAATTACTACTCCATAGAATAACGAGTTTCATAAAACATTTTCCTCTTACCTATTATTTATTTATTTGTTTCTTAACAAATTAATAATGTCTTGTGGGACAAAATTTTACATTTTCCCAGTGACTCATGACATTATATGTTATAAACTTAATAAATAAATAAATTAATTAATTAAATATAATGCATGACTAAATCATTATTTGTATCGGATATATCATAATTTCTTAATAAGAATAAGAATTAATTTAATATAAAGATAATTAAAAAATCATAATTAATTTAATTAATTTCATAATCAATTAATATAATTATTTTCATATAGAATAAATTATATTTCTTGACATAAATATAATTAGGAATTCAATATAATATCTTTATTTAAAATAATATTAGTTTATATGAGTCTAACATAATTCTACATGCAATAATAAAAAATATATCATAATTGAGCTCATATAATCAATTATCTAATCCATAATAAACATAATACTCATCAACTATTTTTAATAATAATATCCTTATTTTCAACGTTTAATAAATGTTTAGGATAATAATTGTTTTGTTAAATAATCATAAAATTTGTGTTAAAAAATAACACTTTACAAATAATCACCCAACAAGCAGTAATGGTTATATTTTCATATTTTGTACTATAATGATTATTTAAACATTACAAATAAACAGATGAATCTTTTTAGGGATATTTGTTAAAATTTTGTAATATACTTTTTTATATATTTATAATTAGTTTGTTTCTTATTTTTTTTTTTACTTTTTCATATTTATTTATTATTTATTAATAATATATTGTTCTTAAAAAAAATCAATAATCAAGATTCGTCATCAATCACAATTGAATTTGTAGCTGAAACAAAAACTAATATTCAAAATTTGCCAACAAAGTTAGAATTCATCTAGAAGAATATTTTGTATAATGATAATTAAAGTGTGATATATGTAACAAAGAATATGGATGATTTCTATATTAAAATGCTTTTGATTCTGCATCGTAATGTTGACGACACTAAATAAAATTAGGGAATGAATACTCTGTTTTCTTATGACATTTGAGACATATTTATATAGAAATAATTCAAATATTAATAATAATGAAATTCTTTCATGTATAGGTTTTATTGGTCTAAATATTTGTGTGTATGTATAACAAGGAAAAAATAAACCACGGGCCACAAGAAATAATCAACTCCTTGACATTATGCACACTTAGATCTATATGAGAAGAAAAGAGATATACTCTACCATCTTTATTTGTTATGGCTCACGCTATGATTTTGTTTATTCAAGTATTGAATTACTTAAAAATATATTTGAATAAAGTAGAAATACAACTAGACAAGGTAAAAATTATCATATCTGATAAATACACGGTGAATATTACTAAAGATATGATGAAATTAACAATCCTTAGTATATTTGATATATGGCATTTGTGCACAGGACACAATGTCAAATACACTATAAAAAAAGTGTATTAGAAAGACATTAATGTTTTAAAAGCTATCTTATATATGTTAGAAAGGATTCTTAGTAGCAGTTTAAAAGATAATTTTTGAATTGTAAAATGATATAAGATAGACATTTGTATATTTGAAATTGTTGGACAAAAATAAGGATATAAAATCTATATGTTATTTAATTAATGTTTACAATGTATGTTTTTATAATATATATATATATATATATATATATATATATATATATATATATATCAACTAATTAATAATATACAAAAAATTTCCTATCATTATATTCATTAACTATAAGAATAATATTCGTAAATATTTTATAATTTAGCATCTTTATTATATAAGTAATTTACATAAATTATCATTAATTTAAAATTAAACAAACTTTAAAATTTCATCGAGTGACTAATCAAATTTATGATACACTTAATTCTAATTAAATATATACATTTATATACTTAATACAATTAATGTTACGTATCATTCCTAAATCTTAAACCTTATATCAATAATGTAGTGAGTAATTTCTTCATTCTTTGTGCAGTCAATGGTTCTAGACTTTCTTTATTAATATAATAATGAAATAATTGATCATTTTCTTTTATATTTAATATAAAATTTTTAAATAAATTTCTTGAATCTCATAATTAAGATCATCTTCGAGTTTAAAAGAACAAAATTTTAAACCCAAATGTTAGCTTTTCTAATTCTTTTACTCTTCTTGGTTCAACAACATCTTTACGAAGTTTACTACTAAAAGAAGCATAACAAAGTTAGAAAAAATAATAATAAATAGGATTGGACAATTTCTATGTCAAAGATTTTTTTTTTAATAAAACAACTCTAAATTTCATATTATATTGAAAATTTTAGCAATTTCAGAATAATAACTAATAATATAAGTAGTACTATGCAACAAATATGTAAGAAAAAACACAATTGTACGATGAGGACCAATTTTTCTTTCTTATTAGAGTTATTCTCTTTCGCAAGAAACCTGCATGATGAGATATTTCATGTTTGATTTTCATTTTTTTTTGTATTTTATAAGGGGTTTTATCTAATTTTTTTATAAAGAATTTTATTTATAAGTAAAAGAGCTAATTTTTCTGATTTATGAGAAAAATCAAAACTTATAAATATATCATTATCATATTTAGAAGGAGTGTGATCTTTTTATCGTAAAATCGAGAAGTATTGATGAAATTACTTAATAAACAATACAAAGTACCATGATATTTAAAATATTCACTCATTTCATCAAAATTATACTTTTCACCTTTATAAAAAAAATTCTAATTGATTTTCAACCTTTATTTTATTTAACTTTAAATTTTAAATTAAAAATGAAAATTATAATAATAATTATTATAATAATAAAATAATAATAATAATAATCATCATCATCGTGATCGTTCTCAAAAATAATAATAATCATTCTCAAAAATAATGAAATTCTATAAATTAGAAACAAAATTAATTTTTATTTAAAAATAAACTACATATGAATAATAATAATAATAATATAACAAATTTCATCAATTTGTTATATATCATATATACATATATATATATATATATCATCATATATATATATACATATATATATATATATACATATATATATATACATACATATACATATATATATACATACATATATACATATATATATATACATCATATATATATATATATATATATATATACATCATTCAACTAACTAATATCTAAAATATTGTTTTCATGCCATACTTTCCTAAAAATATTGTTCCTGCTCTATTCATCAATTTATAAGTCAACATTTTCCTCAACGTATTGTGTAAATAAATGATAACTAACACGACATGATAGTAGAATACATAGTTTGCATACATATTAACATGGACTCAAAGAATTACTCCTAACTTATTTGCCATAAAGTTTTATAAAAAAATATTATTTTTTATCAGTCATATTTTAAAATTCAAAATAGTCTTAATTATATTTTATCAATAATAAATGTGATTTAAATTAATAAATATAAAAATAAAAAAGATATAAATAAATAATACACATTTTTAATCAAATAAAAATATTTCTTAATACGCATAAAAAAATGAATATAAATGTTTAGCATTCTATGTTTTCACCTGTACAATTTTATTAAATAACTCTTCAATACCTTATAATGTGTTTGAATAAAAAATGTATAATTTTCAAGAAATTGAAAAGTGAATTACTCTTTTGAATTGTTTTATTTATTAAAAAATGGATTTGAATACCCGATTAAACATACTTGAAGAAAAAATTCTTCATTTAGAAAAAATTGTTAAAGGAAAAAATACTGAAAAAGATTTAGTATCTACTTTTACACAAAACAATATGATGGGAACTACGGAACGTATCCCATTAGTTTGTAATACAAAACAACTAATTACCTTAAAGGTATTAGTAAAATTAAACTTTCCTCATAAAGACAAATATCCTGCCAAAGAGGTTATAGTTCAAGCTCTCTTAGATACAGGATGTTCTGAAACAGTTGTATGCAGAACAAAAGTACCCACATACATGATTACCAAAAGTAAACATGTACAAAAAACCAGAACGATGTTTGGTCAAATAATGATAAATGATGAAGAGATAAGAAATATCTCTCTTCAATTTAGCACAAAGTGTGACCTGTTTGGTCAGAAAATACACCTCAAATCTATGCGAGTGGAAAATTTAGTCCCCTCCAAACAAAATATGATTATTGGTTTAGATTTTATCCTAGGCCAAGATCGAACTATCACTATAAACAAATATTATGTTATAATTAGTGATAGAACACAAATGTCTCCTATAATTAGCGGTGACAACCAAAAATACATAGAACAACCTATGGATGTATGTTCTTGTGATAATCCTAAATCTTCTGACATATGTGATTGTATGGAACAAGATTTAGAAAACTTGGATTATTACTACACAAATGATATTATGGAATCTTTTTCTTCCATAAAGATATAAAAAACAATCACATTTGACAACATCCAACAGATACTGGATAGGTTAAACAAAACAAGCATAATAGGAGAAGACCCTACGAAGTTTTGGGATCGTGACCTTGTTATGTGTAAACTTAATATAATCAATCCTGATTTGATTATAAAAACAAAAGACATACAGTTTAACAACTGGGAACAAGAAGAATGTCGATTGCATATTGATAATCTCTTGAAATTGAAAGTAATAACTCCTAGTGAGAGTCCTCATAGGAGTCCTGCTTTCATTGTAAACAAAGCCTCAGAGCAAAAAAGAGGTAAATCTAGGATGATTTACAATTATAAAAGACTTAATGATAACACAATCGATGATGAATATACTATTCCATCTAAAGATATTTTGATAAACCGCATACAAAATGCAAGATGGTTTTCAAAATTTGACTTGAAGAGTGGTTTCCATCAGGTAAAAATGGATCCAGACTCTGTAAAATGGACAACTTTCTCCTGTTCAAAAGGATTATATGAATGGCATGTGATGCCTTTCGGTCTTAAAAATGCACGTGCCATTTTTCAAAGAAAAATGGACAACATTTTTAAGGACATTAAATCCTTTACTTGCGTCTATATAGACGACATACTTGTTTTTTCCAAAACTAAAGAAGAACATTTTCTTCATTTAAAACAAGTATTATATAAATTAGAACACTATGGATTAATAGTGTCTAAAAACAAAATAGAAATCTGTAAAAGATTTATAAAATTCCTAAGAAAAAAAATAGGGAACGGAACCATAAAACTCCAACCCCATATTTCAAAAAAAAATCCAGGATTTTCTTGATAAAATGGAAGATATTAGAACATTAAGATCCTTTTTAGGACTATTAAATTATGCCCGAAATTTTATTCCAAATTTGGGTAAATACACATCTCCTTTATACAACAAGACTTCTATTAAAGGAGAAAGAAAATTTAATTCGGAAGACATAAGATTGGTTCAGAAGATAAAACAAATGGTAAATCAATTACCAATTTTACAATTACCATTAGACTCTGATTATTTGATAATTGAGTGTGATGGAAGCGAATCAGGATGGGGAGCCATCCTAAAGCGCAAAAAAAAAACAAATATTCTTCTAAGGTAGAAGAACAAATATGCAGATATGCCTCTAGGAGCCATCATGATGTATGTCATAATCACGGATTACAGCTGCAGTCCATTGCTCAATGTATGTTGGCAATAGTTGAGGATCTATCCCTCCTATGTTTAAAAGAAGATTAGGCATCTGGAAGTTAGGCTCTATCGGAAGCCTTTTGCCTAATGTTATGTATTGGTTGTCGCTAAAGACAACATTTTGTGGTGATACTCTAGGTGGAAAACCAACAGAGTAATTGTGTATACCATCAGGTTCTAACTGATAGTTGTGAGGTTGATAACTATTTTATCCCTCATTTATATTTACTAACCCTAATGTTGATAAGGGTTCTGAAATTATGGATACATTATCTAATGTATCACTATTTGTGTTGTCTAACTTAGACAATGATTCTTCGATTAAAGATACATTATCTAGTGTATCTTCATCATTTGTGTCTTCTAACCCTAATATGGGTAAGGGTTCTGAGACTTTGGATGCATTATCTAATGTATCATTTTCCTTATCTGAAAAATATTCATCTAAGAATGCATTTATAATGTCGTCCATCTTATTAATGATATCATCTTCTTCATTAATTTGGACATTTTCATTTATATGAGACAAAAAATTTAAAGTTCCTTGCCTGAACATGGCTATGATAGCCTGATGATGATTCCATTCTTCATCAGTCATGTCATCTTCATCTTCTTCACATTCTACAATATTCATCATCGAAATGTTTTCATTGTCAGGAATAGCAGAAGTGCTATGCCTATTTTCCACTGGCCTATCTTGTTCTAGGTCTAGTTGTGGAATATTTCTATAGTCTGTGAAACTTAGACTAAGTCCTCTAGATCTGTTATGTAAAATAGCAGATGAAGGGGTAGTAACGGGGGTATCTTCTTCCCTAGGTAAGTGTGTTTGCCACAAGTGTCCTTCATTTCTTCTTGTGAAGGCTTGAGCTGGCAAAAATTGTGTACCATGAGAGCTAATAGCTTCCTCTAATGGTCTTGTGTCTATCCTATACATGGAAGAAATATGGTTACTAATTCTTCCAATGAAGGTGATATCTAAGTGTAGATTTTCGCCCACCCAATTGGGTCCAAATCCTACTGTTTGTACTTCTAGACTTATGTGGTTAACAAAATTTGGAAGTGTAATTGTAAAGTTTGGTGCTAGGTATATCAATGAAAAAGGTTGATTTAAATTTACCTCTAAAATACCTATCACACTTTGTGAATCATTGTTTTGAAATCTGGAGTCATGTAGAACTATCAAAGCTCTAGCTCCAATCATATGTCTAGCCAAGGATCTAACTCCAATGGTAATTAATCCCATATGGACATATCTTCCTTGTTGACCTAGTAGTTGCCTACCAGTTTGTTGAGATATTAGAGGAATTATCTCATAAGTGTTATCTAGAAGATGAAAATCTTCTATTCTTCTATATCAGTAAAGGCTAGTCCTTTCTGAGCTTAACCAACTGATATTGTATAACTGCCTAGGATTCAAGGAATCTATCCTTGTATTTGATCCTATCTCAGTATTTTGTTGTATATCTACTAAGTCTTCCAAACGTCTGGCATTAGTAGATTTTTGCCTATTTAGGAATCTATCCAAGATTCTTGGATGTTGTATCAGGTTTTGACTCCTGGTTTGATGTTCCCTCAATCTTCTGGGGACTCCAGGAAATCTATGTGTTTGATTAGAATCTGTTGTATTATTCATATCAACAGTTTCTAATTGTGTTTGTGTAGAGTTAATAGGTCGTGTAAACATAATTAACTCACAATTTTATTTGTGGAAGAAGAAACTTCTTTGTTGGTCTGATTTTTAAGACCATTTGTAGACACTTTAACAAATTTCTGTGTATTTTTAGAAATTGTCTTAGTGTATGTGTTGGTTCCTAAAGACAATTTAGAAACATGGCTAATAAGATCATCTATCTCATTAGATTTGTTAGTGTTTTTGTTTAAATCTATTACACAATTTAATTTTCTAGACACTTCTTCCAAAAGTGTTATTATCGTGTTGTTTTGTCCAATCAAGATTGTGTGTGTTGTCTACTTCTAAAGTAGGCTTTTTGTATCCCATTGGAGGGGATTTTGCGATTTGTTCAACAGCTACCAAAGCTGTTTTATAGTCTTTGCCTAAAAAAGGTTGTGTAGTGCCTAAAAAAGGTTGTGTGGTGCTTAAAAAAGGCTGTGTGGTGAAAGGCTGTGAACCTTCCATTAAAATTTCTAAAATAAAATTATATAAAAAAAAGGCAGAAAGTCAGAGAGCAAGAAAGTAAGACAGCAGATAAGTGGAGATGGGATAAGGGGATCCACGGAATACACTGTAAAGCAATATTTATAAAAGAATATAGATAATCTTATAATCTTATGTCTCTTGCTCTGATACCAAGAAAGGGGGGGGGGGGGAATCAAAACAGAGATCAGGGGTTGGAACCGCCAGATAACTGCTCAGATACCCCAAAATAAAAGGTACAGAGAAAGCAGGAAAAACCAGTATGGGAAAAACATTGCTCAGATACCAAGAGGAGACAAAATAAGAAAACTGAGGGTATGAGCCCCAGAAAACTGCTCTAAAACCGAAGAGGGGGAAAGAAAGGAGGAAAGTAAAGTGATAGAAAAATAAATAAATTAAAACATGTTATAACTCTTTATCTCTTCTGTCGGTCAACGTGACTACTTAGCTCACAGAGAACCCGAAATCAGGCTAGCTAAAATGATGATTGTCCGAGATAAAGTCGGTTATAGCAAGAAAAGTGTTCACCATAAGATTATGAGATGACTGAATCTGGTAGAGCCGGTTAAACATCTCCTCATAAGCTTACGCATGAATGAAATTAAATGTAGAAAAGTAAAGACGGGAAAAATAAACACACAAGTCCATGATAAGATTATGAGACGACTGAATCTGGCATAGCCGGTTAGACATCTCCTCATAAGCTTATATGAACACAAAATAAAGTTGTACAAAAAATTATTTAAGCCTTTAAATTATTATCGCATCTTTTAATAAATAAAGCTTAAGATATTCGAGGACACCCTTATAAGAAAACTACTCCATGAAAGGGGAGCAGAGAAAACTTACTCGGGGGAGGGGAAGGAGAAAGAGAGGGGAGATGCTGAATATACTTCTCTTATTGATAGTATAATTTACATAAGCGGGAGAAGTAGAGAGAAGGAGGAGAGGAGAGAGGGAAGCTCTCAAGAGAATGCTTCTTGCCCAACATAAGGGTCTTATGAAGCATTATATAGAAAAACAAAAATATTAAACTAATGAAAAGTAATTTACATGTGGGACCCACTTTATGACTTATGGGTCTCAAAACTTAGCAAAAAAGCAAATGGAAACCTACGGAGGAAACTTCCTCACTAAAAACAAAAGTGAATAGTAACAATTTTTTTTTTTACATTTATCAAAAGACTGATTCAATCTTTCCGTCATTAACATGCAAGACTTAATGGGCCTAACAACATGTAACGGAAGAGGAATCGTGACAAGGTAGCAAGATATCATTATCTGCCATTAATCTTTGTCGTCTTTTGATACAGCCGTTATGATGTAAGGGCTTACGTTATGAGGAGCTCCTCGAAATCTTTAAGGGCAAACTAGTCTTTGAATGGCTAATGACGTAAGGGATTACGTCATTAGGAGTTACTCGAAATCTTCAAGGGTAAATTCGTCTTTTTTTGAAAGACCCATTGGTGAGGCGGGAGTTGTACAGTTCCGCCATTTGAAATTTTAAGAATGTCTTTTGGAAACTGACACAGAAGATATGTCTTCAAGTCCTTCTTCAACCATCTGGTCAATGAAGTTTAATTCCTCATCATCAGAGGGAAATGAAGCTCCGGGGGTTCCTTGTCCATGGACTCCGGTTTCTTCATAAATTTCTTTGAGAATCCTTTCTCTTTTAAAGTGTTCTACCAGAATCGGACTGGCTTCAATTGGGAAGGGATGAAACTTGTTTCCCATAAGCTGTTTCCAATAGAGCTTGGTATCAGCAGTTTCTTTGAGAAGAATAAAATCTGAAATATCTTTTTTAGAGAAATTTCAGTTAGATCCTTCCACATAAGCTTTCCAGAGCTGATATTGGTAAAGTTTATCTTTGTTTAGAGTAAGTCCCTTAAAGGGATCTTGCCCTATTGAGGTAGGTATCTCAGAATTTACCTCTGTGTATAACTTAACAATGTGTTTTGCTACGCTGTCAAGGGAATTAGGACTTTTTGGGGAAGAAGTAATTTGTAAGAGCACACTCATCATATGCTCAGCTTGTATCTCATTTATCACAGAGTTTATTTCTGGGGTTAATGAATGAAATCTTTCTATAGGAGGGATGGTAATATCTTGGAGACATCCGGCTTCTAACAGAAGTTGAGGGCTTAACAGAAGCTCTTGGTATAGTTGGTTTTTGAAGGTATACAAATCAATTTGTGCCCTTCGGATGACAAACTTTAACTGGCATGTACAATTTGTGGATACTATTTTACAGTATTCTGAGGATCCTAAACAAGGGTTCCTAGTGTTAAAGTAAGTCTGTATTTTGACAGTAAGTCCATTGGGATTTTGGGCTCCAGAGTGAACTTCAAACAGAAATTCTTGTATTACACCAAACTTGGCTAAAAAGATGTTTGGGTTAACCTGGGTAGGAAGACAACAGGCTCCTGCATAGGTTTGTGCTTGGGCCTTTAGTTCAAGCAAAAGGACCGTTTTTATTTTTTCTTCATTTATGGTTTCCAATTTCAAATCCATCTAGGCTTCTTCCTTGGAATAAAAACCTTTGTAATTAGACCAAAATTGGTCTTGTTTGGCCTTAGAGAGGTCTTTGTAGGAAGTATAAACTCCCTTGTTTGGCCCCGTAACTAGGGCATAATGTGTAAACCCCTTACCAGAAGGAGAAGTTGTGGAAGTCAACCTAACTTCCTTGTTATCTGCATTGCAGAAACAGTATAATGCGCTAATAATGCTTTGCTTCATTTTAGCGACTTGTTGCTCATTCTGAGTTGTGTGTTTTGGAATATTCCAAATATTATCAATTAAAACATTTAATTTGACATGTAGATTCCCAACCAGGAAACTGGTAGGAATTTGTAAGTATGGGTAACTCTTGTTTCCCATACTTCATGTATTTTTCCACCATAAATGAGGTTTTTGTGGGTTTAGGACCTAAAGGTCCTTTCCCTTTGTGTGTAGAATCCATCATTGCATTTCTTGTTCCTGAAAAAAAATCATTAGTAAACAAGTTATATTAACTTGTAGAGGCCATCAATGGTCTTTTGTTCCTGAAAAACAATCAGAAAACAGGTTATATCAAGCAACAAAATGTCTTATTTTCTTTAGTCCTTTTTCTAGACTTTTTATATCAAGCAATATTTATAAAAGAATATAGATAATCATAAGGCTTAAAAGAAAATCTTTTTGTTGATTTTATTAATTTTTGATTTTTATGTTTTTTTTTATAAATGATAAAAAGAAAACACACACAAACAGACAAGAAAGAGAATTAAAAAAATGAAAATATTTTTCTTTGCAAAGACTGCTGCAATATGCAACGTATTCCTCAACCCACAAAGGTAGCGTCGCGGGACTTAGGGTCTTCGTGGCACTCCCTGACCTTAACCTGCCCTACTACTGGCTAGGTATCCTAGCGAATATAAATCAGTTCAATTGCAAAGAATCATATTCAGGTAACCAAGAAAAACTTTGCTCTGATACCAAGAGAGGGGGGGTGAAATCAAAACAGAGATCAGGGGTTGTGCTCATATACCCCAAAATAAAAGGTACAGAGAAAGCAGGAAAACCCAGTATGGGAAAAACACTGCTCTGATACCAAGAGAGGGGGGTGGAATCAAAACAGAGATCAGGGGTTGGAACCGCCAGATTGTTGGAAAAAACAATAATAATAATAATCCTAATTTTGATTCTAACGATCAAACATAAACATAATCTCATACTGATAAACATGCTATAAACTGAATGCGAAAGCGTACCTGAATTAGCCATAATGATGATGTCTTTGTAGAGCACTATATTGATCTTATGATCTTCCACCTGAAGAGCACCTGTATTTCCCTCTTGATTTTCTCTCTTGATGGGGATAGAAAGAAAGGAACGGGACTGATACTTACGTTCTGTGTGTGTGCTCCCAGAAGGGGACCACGACCCTTTAAAATAACCAGAATTAGGTTAATTACTTAAGTTTTAGTATTTCCAATTTGGCCCCTCATCAAATTAGAAATTGTTCAATGGTCTCTACACAATTTTATTTTCATGACATATGCCTTTAGCCAAAACTTTAATTTAGCCATATCACTTTATTATTTGGCTTAATAAATAATGACTCTAACACATTTAAATTATGTATCATATATATACATGACCCAAATTTTGCCAACAATCTCTCACTGGTCACAAATATATATGTCCTTACAACCTTACAAATGTGTTAGACTTTATGAGCTCAAAATTGCCATTATATTCCTTTAGCATACTCCAAAAGTCTATGTCTATTAATCATATCAGGATATAGAACCAAACCAGCTTTTCATTGCATCATCGCAACTAAAACCAACAATGATTACTCATCCTAACATAACCAAATGACATAGATTCATCATGAAATGTGTAGCATGAAAAATTACGTGAAGGTGATCTGTACATGTCTATTTTCAACTGGTCCAAACTTTAACTTATCGAGATCGATATAATATCCTTAATGTACAAAGTGTAATGAATGAACGAAAAAACCGCATATCTATAGATAACCAAATATGTCCAAAAATCAATGTATACATATATGAAATTAAACATAGAACATAAAATATATGAAAGTGACTAACTCCCACTAAACCACAAATTCCTCAAACTGTAAAACACTCATGTGAGCAACATGCTCATGAAAGACCTTAGGCGGAAGTCCTTTAGTTAGAGGATATGCTATCATGGAGTTTGTCCTTAAGTGTTCTATGGAAATTTGTCCACTTTGTACTCTTTCCTTAATAATACAGCTGATTTATCGTCACAATATAACTTAAGTGGTCTTTCAATGCTTTTCACAATTTGCAGCCCTGTGACAAAATTTCTCAGCCATATTCCATGATTTGATGCCTCATAGCATGTTACAAATTCTTGACATCCTACAAAATCTGAGTCAGAAAACCCAGCGATCTCCAACTGGTCTGACCTCCTATATGTGAGCATATAATCTTTTGTTCTCTTTAAATATCTTATGACCCTTTTTGTTGTTTTTCAATGGTCTATTCTTGGATTGCTTAAATATCTGCCTAGAACCCCAATTATGTATGCTATGTCTGGACGCTTACATACTTGGGCATACATCAAACTCTCTACAACTGATGCATAGGGAATCTTTTGCATTTCCTCAATTTCCAAATTCCCCTTTGGGCACTGATTGAGACTAAACTTGTCTCCCTTTAAACTTGTGATACACACAATCATCAACAATATTCATCTTGAAGCCAAATGAGTTTCATACCTTCTGGTAATGGGACAAGCTCCCAATAACCTTATTGTCTTGCATGGACTTATACTTATCCTATTGCTTCAATCCACTTTTGAGAATTAGAACCTTGTATAGCTTGACGGAAGTTAACTGGATCATCTTCCATTATATCATTATTTTCCTCATGTTCCTGAAGAAATACCATGTAATCATCCGAAATAGCATTTCTTCTTTCTCTAGTGGATCTCTGTAAAGTTATTAGCTCATGATGCACAGGTTCTTGAGGATCTTGAGTTTGTTCTTCATGAACAACCAAATCATCTTGAGTAAGGAGTTCATCAATAATGCCTTGTGGAGGTTCCGAACTTACTTTATCAAAAGTAACTATTTGAATCGGTTCTGAAATTGTTACCGATTCTTCCTCCAAGATGAAGTTCTTAATCTTATTCTTCCCCCCAAACTCAATATCCTCAAAGAACGTAGCAGTTCCAACAATATATGAATTAAAAGACAAACTGAACTTATTGTTTCCAAATGAACACAAATAACATAATTTGTCCAAATAAGAAACTGAAACCAAATTTCGTCTAAATGACGGCACAACAAAAGTGTCTTTCAAATCCAAATAAAAAACCAGTACTCAATAACAATTTAAAATGTCATATAGCTTCCACCTCTACCGATTGACCATCTCCAACATAAATCCATCTTTCAGAATCAATTGGTTTCCAGTAGTTTAGGCAACCCTTTCTTTTCACGCCAAGCATGATATTTATCACATTTCTTCTTTATGTGTTCAGTCTTATTGCAAAAGAAACATTTATTTTCTTGAATTTGTTTCTTTTGTTCTGGACCCTTAGCAGCTTCTTTCTCGAGATCCTCTGATCTCTTTCTTTTGCCCTTAGCCTTGGAGGTGCTTGCAAAATGAGCACTTTCTGTCTTGTCTTGCTTTAGTCTTTCCTCTTCTTGTACGCAATGTGAAATGAGCTCATTAAGAGACCATTTATCTTTCTGACAGTTGTAAGATACCTTAAATTGATTAAAGGTTGTAGAAAGAGAAATCAACACCAAATGAATGAGTAAGTCTTCTGAGATTTCAAGCTTTAGTGCCTTGAGTTTAAAAACAATATTAGACATGCTCATAATGTACTCCCTGATATTTCTTTTGCCTTGATATTTCATGGAGATCAAGTTCTGAAGAAGAGTGCTTGCCTCCGCCTTGTCGCTTTTTGCAAAGCGCTGCTCAATTTCAGCAATAAATTCTTTGGCACTTGTGATGTTTTCAGAAACAGTGCCCCTAAACACCTCCGGATGTCGCGCTTAATGATCATTAGACTCATGCGATTTGAGCGATCCCACTTCTCATAATCTCTTTTCTCGTTCAGAGGTACTTGAATCCGTAGGAGTAGGGGGTTGCTCGAGTCCTTAACGCAAGATCCATATCCATGCAACCAAGAACAATATCAATGTTCTCTTTCCAGTCCTTAAAATTTGTTCCATTGAGGATCTGGAACAGAATTTAAATTGGCGAATACAGAAGCAATTGTAGCTGAATTTAGAACATGAGAAATAAACTAATTATGCTCACATTATATAAAAAATAAATAATATATATTCAAATAGTGGTTTAACCCATCTCAAGATACCCAATGCACCATCAATATCAAGTCTTTGGACAATAATATTAACTACTAGAGGTATCTTGTTGTAATAATCAAACATTAACAATAAAGCACGTCCAACAACAAACCAGTCTTTGGATTGATTTATCATCGACAAAGCAAATTCTTATAATTATCACATGTTTATCATTACAAGTGTGTATGCAATTTGGCCAAATATTAATCTTCCTTTGGGCTGACTAATACTCGCATGAAAATACACAAACACTAACATTCAATATTTTTCATGAACTGCCCAATTCAAGAGAAGTTACTTTGGTGACTTCTTGACTCAATTTGCTCACAAAAAATATTAAACTACCAAAAATTGAATATTTTATTTATATAACAAAACCAAATATTTAATATTTGCAAACTAATTCAAAAGAAAATCACCTCATTAGAATTCTACTAAGGATGGACACCTCCTTAAAATCTCATTAGGGATGAACACCTCATTTGAATAAATCAAAGGATGAAAAAAGACCTCATTTTTCACCAATACATAAAGGATAAACATCTCTCTAAAATCACACTAGGGATGAAACATAGATAGTTCTGAGTCTCTTTAGCATACTGCTCTAAACCCTAAAAGGGAATTAAACAGTAATCACTCAAACCCTAATTTAACATCAAATTTTCCTTAAATTCCTAGGGGATAGAGACAATAAAATAATAACAGCCACACATGTGGAAACATTCACCAGTTGTCTAAGATCCTCTATGTTGGGAATTCCCCAAACACCATCCCTAATTCCAAACTCATAAAATTAAATAAAAACAAAAGATTAAAACAAGAACAGAGAACCCAATACAAAAAAAAATTGAAATTTGAAACATTGTTTCTTTCTCAGTAAAACTTGAAACTTAAACTGAAACAAAAGGGAAAAACGAAGAAGAAGAAGAATCCATAGCTTCCTCCACGGTTCCATCAGCAAGCAGAATCAGATTGAGGATGTTACCCCCAAATTTAAATTTTAGGGTTCACAAAAATTAGAGATTATCCTCCACTTAGGGTTTATAAAATTGGGTAATTTGAATTGTTTAAAACAAAATTAATCCTAATTTTCATAATTAGGGTTCTATAAATTAAACAGACATGAATCAAATATGGGCGGCTCTGATACCAATTGTTGGAAATAATAATAATAATAATAATAATCCTAATTTTGATTCTAACGATCAAACATAAACATAATCTCATACTGATAAACATGCTGTAAACTGAATGCGAAAGCGTACCTGAATTAGTCATAATGATGATGTCTTTGTAGAGCACTATATTGATCTTATGGTCTTTCACCTGAAGAGCACCTGTATTTCCCTCTTGATTTTCTCTCTTGATGGGGATAGAAAGAAAGGAACGGGATTGATACTTACGTTCTGTGTGTGCTCCCAGAAGGGGACCAGGACCCTTTAAAATAACCAGAATTAGGTTAATTACTTAAGTTTTAGTATTTCCAATTTGGCCCCTCATCAAATTAGAAATTGCTCAATGGTCTCTACACAATTTTATTTTCATGACATATACCTTTAGCCAAAACTTTAATTTAGTCAGATCACTTTATTATTTGACTTAATAAATAATGACCCTAACACATTTAAATTATGTATCATATATATACATGACCCAAATTTTGCCAACACAGATAACTACTCAGATACCCAAAAATAAAAGGTACAGAGAAAGCAGGAAAACCTAATATGGAAAAAACATTGTCAGATACCAAGAGGAGACGAGCGAGGAAAACCTAATATGGAAAAAACATTGTCGGATACCAAGAGGAGACAGCACAAGAAAACTGAGGGTATGAACCCAAAAACTGCTCTGAAACCAAAGAGGGGGAAGGAAAGGAGGAAAGTAAAGTGACAAAAAAATAAATAAAAACATATTATAACTTTTTATCTCTTCTGTCGGTCAACGTGACTACTTAGCTCACAGAGAACCCGAAACCGGCTAGCTAAAATGAAGACTGTCCAGAGATAAAGTCGGTTATAATAAAAAAGTGTTTACCGTAATATTATGAGATGATTGTAAAGTGTTTTAATTAATACAAAATAAAAAAAAGTCTAAATATAAAAATTATCACGACTAACTTATTTATCTATTTATCACATGATAACTACACGTGCATAATTTCAAATTCTTATTTTTTAAAAATAAATTGTTAAACTTCTTTCATAATTTTCTATTCAAATAATATATTATATTATAAAATATTTGAATTTTTATAAAAATAATTTCTAGAAATTTCCTATTAAACCCGACCTTAGGTTGTGATAAAAAAATGATAAAAAAGGAAAAAAAAATCTAGTTTAAAAATATTACGACGAAATCAAGAAACATAAAATAAAATAAAATAAAAAACTATTTATTCAAATGAAAATCATTTCACCTCAACTATTATCAAATAAATTTATTTTAATATTGCATTTAAATTGCCTGCATACACAAATCAACTTTCAATACCTGTCCTCACTAAAATTTGCACCAACACACGTTCTAACAATTGGAAAGAAGTTAATTAAAATTTAAAACTCCATATTACAACATTTTTGGCACAGCCACGTATTATACAATTAAGAATAAAAAAAAAAAAAAACATTCAAACACAAATTCCAAACCCTACGATTTGAAAGGTTCAATGGAGCGTCATATTGAAGTGGCGAAACAAATTACGAATATTGGCAACAATAGCTAAACTGTTACTCACATACTCGTCCGATGTCTTCATCATTTTCTTCATCTTCTCAACACCCACCACGTCACCCGCCTCTTCCAGTCCGTCTAAGCACGTCTGCTGGTCCGTCACCGCCGCGCTCACCCACGTCTGCACATCAGCCACCGTCGCGTCGGTCAGCGCTGCCGCGGCCGACAGCGAGTCGTTGAGTCGACTCAGCGCATCATCCAGATGGTCCTTGCAGTCAGCGAACGCGCGTCCCTTCGTCGCGTTGAGTGAGGAAGCGAGGCTCTGGAGAGCGTGGAGTGACGCGCGCAGCGAGAGAGCGAGGATGGTTTGGGGATCGGTGGCGTTGACGGATGGCCGGATGGCGGCGAGGCATGCATCGGGGAAGCGCGTGACGTTGCAGACGACTCGGATGGACTCTGCCGAGTTGAGAAGCTGCTGTGATTCGGTGTTTTGGTGGTGAATAATGGATGCGAGGGTGAAGATCAAGGTTAGAGTGAGGAAGAGGATTGCGAAGATGGAAATCGTAGTGGCGATCGAGATTTTGTATTTCGGGTTGCGCTCTTGATCTTTGATTCGGTGCTGATCTCGTTCTACTTTGCCGTAACCTTTGAACATTTTCAGAGAATCCATCTTTCTTTCAGCTGCAACTTGGGTGGGGAGCTTATTCTTTTATTTTGTGATAAAGTAATAATAATATCAATAATTGCTGAGAAATAGCTTAGTCAACACGGCGTGTTAATGTTAAATCTTTTTTTGGTTTAAATATGTATTCAATTCTCTTAAATTTTACCTTTTAAAATAAAAAATATTGTAAACCTTTAAATTTATAAAATATGATTTTAACATATAAATATTAAACTTGACAGACTAAAAATTATTTTATAAAACTTATTTTTAATGTTTAAATTTTAGGACTAGAACTATATATATATATATATATATATATATATATATATATATATATATATTCTAAGAGACTAAAATAAATTTAATTAAATTTGGAGAATCAGAATTATAATTATCTTTAGAAACTAAAAATTAAACTGGGTCATTTTTTTACTAAGTTCATAAGATCATAGAGTATCTGTAACGCAAGGATCTTAGAATATTTGCATCGTGGAATGCCTAATCAGTTTCTTAGTAAGAAGTTTAGTTTAGACGGAAGCACGGGCACAATAATCTCTTCAGGTATAAGATCTAGTTCTCAATTGCTTATGAATTAAAGTATTTTTCTAGCTTCCAAGAATAAACAACTGGGGAAAAAACACCCTAAAACATATGAAAGAATGAGGAAAGAAACATTGCTCACCGGACAAGTGACACTACCCTAACAACTTCAATCATCTCGACGCACAATTTTTAAGCTAATTAAGTGGCTGACAAAATGAGAAGAAAGGTAATGAAGTAGAAGGCAAACACTTCAAACGCCAGAATATGAAAAAGGAAGGCCACCCATTTGGATTACTAGGCACACGTCTCTCAACAAACTGCTGTACTTTTGACATTGCTCGATGTTTCATTCAACTGCTCTTCAAATATCAATGCAATGCAAACAACAGCTGTGGCTCATAGGAAAATTACTCACATCGGTACCTCTATATCGAATGATTTTTAAGTACTATGACTGAGTTCATATTTACTCCTGCTCTATATCTCCAAAAACAATGTGAATGTTAAAAAGTTATATAAACTTAAGCCCCACAAACCTTCTGATTCCTATTTACTAAATTTTTAAACCAGGTGAAATTAAGTTGAAGACAAAAAGCATCAATGAACAACAAAATTATTTAAATAAAATCATAATACTTTAAAATATAAGTTCAAAAGAACATAATATGTCACGCAAAATATTTTCTCAAAAGGAACCAAGGGTGAAAATGTGTAACAATCAAAAACGATAAACTAGGTACGCAAAGTAAATGGTGGAACAAAGTCTAATAGCACTAGAGAAAGACATAATTAATAGTCTAATCCTCATCTTCCTCATCTCCATCTCCACCTGCGGCCTTCTTAGCAGCAGCCCTTTGGTTCTTTCTCTTCACTCTTCCAGGGCGTCCACCACCAAGGGGACTTGTAAGTGAGAAGTCAATGTGTTTCTGTGAGTCAACCCTCACCAAGAAAGATGGGATGTTAACCACTTGCCTACCAACCCTGTACATCCCAAATGACACAATAAAAAGGTCATTCTCCAAACAATACATGTATTATGGATACATCAAACAAAATTGGATTTCATCTGGAGAGCTGATACATCAACATACAGTTCTTGCAAAACCGAGAGGATTTTGTAACACTTGATACAAGTATTTGAGAGAGAACTTACGAAAACAACTCACAGTATATTCACAAGTTGATTTAAGATTATTTCCACTAGCTCTGTACAAAAAACATCTTATGGCCCCATGTGCATATACATTACTTCATAACCACTTGTAGAAGAAAATAATAAGGTACAATGAATTGATCTGTTGCAGCAAGTTAAAACATATGCGCCCTTCAAATATTAGAGAAAACTTTTTAACTAACTTTTCTAAAAGCTGAGTTAAACAAGTTAATTTTAATTTAAATAATCTGTTAAATTCATTTTGCTTCACTTCCTCATTCTACAATATGCATCCAAATGTAACCCACAAACAGTTACATAATAGGAACTTATTCATAAGCCACTCAAGCCTCTATATAAACTCTTTACAAGTTAGAAAACAAAAAAGGTAAAACGGTATAAAAATCCCATAAGGTATTTTAGATTTATAAATAAGATCATTGCAGTTTTCTTCTCCAAAATGTGTATAAGCAGATCCCTTTGTATCTCAGCAAACCCTTAATTATATTACTCACAGAAACAACTACCTAAATAAACAAACAGGGCTTCAGCTTCACCACAAATAGCATAAAATCAAAAAAACTAACTCCAAAACAAATCCTTAATTCAATAAAAAGACATCCTTACTGGTCCCAGACACATGAAGTTTCACTGTACATTTTCTGATAATCAACAATGGCATTAATGAGAAACACAATTGATAATAAAAAGAAGAGGGGATTTGGAGATATGAAATAACCTGATGTGTCTCTGCTTGATAAGAACCCTAGCATGGTGGATGGACTTGGCCATGCCAGACTTGAAGACGAGGGTCTGGAGGCGGCGCTCGAGGAAGTTCTCAACAGTGAGTGCGAGGACATAATCCAGCTTGTTCTGGGTCTCGTCGAGGAGCCCGTAGCGAAACATACGGCGGAGGAGAGCCTCACCCTCAAAGATCCGGCGCGGGTTCTTCTCGTCAAGGGTGAGGAGGTTACGGGCGTTGTTGCGGATGCGGCTGAGAGCGTACTGCACCCTCCACAACTCCCGCTTACACCTCAGCCCGTACTCCCCTACCAGCTTCAGCTCCGCGTCCAAACGCTCCTTCTCGTACGGACGACGTGGTTTCTTGAACGTCTTTCCATCTGTCAAACAAAACAAAAGAGATCAATGGAGTTGTTACAGTTGAACCTGATAAAAGGGCATCGCGAAGTAGAGAACGATCTCCTCACAATTCCTGTAAAATGAAACGTGAACCATGGCTTTTGTCTCCTACAGCGGTGCCGTTTTCCCTTCTCCGCTGCTGTGCTCTGCTCTCTCGCACACTGCGACTGGATCTTCTGTTTGGTTTTGTTTCGTCTTTTTAAATGTGCAAACCCTAATTCCTCGTGCCACCTAATAGTTGAGCTTCAGCGAAATTCACAAATTGGGTCGAGCCCAATTTTGTCGGCCCTTACAACAACTCAAACATAAAGTCCAAAACAAGTTTATTAGCACCCTTTTTTACTCTCCACAATCCCACCATCTTCAGAATTTTCCTCTTCCCACTGCTGCACTTTTTTTCTCTTACCCTGTATTGTTTAGGTTAGTTTAGGAAGCGAAAAATTGAGACGAAGAGTAAGAGGATGCAATTAGTAACTAATGATGGCAAAAGAAGTTAACCAGATAATATGGTGGAGCGATATGGTGTTTTCAGTTTATCATGTCCGTCGAACCATTCCGCAGGATAGGACAGCATGCGACTCGCTTAATTAAAAAATTTTTTATTGTAATAAAGTTAATTATAAAGATAATATATAAAATTAAAAATTAAAAAAAAAAATTAAAAAAGTTTCACTCTCAAATCAAATATTTTCCTTATTGAAATATAACCTTCTCTCTTTTGTTCTCCTTGTTCATCCTAAACACTAATTATTTTTATCCTTATAACTTAAATTAAAGGTGTAAGAATTACTCAAGCGAAAATAATGTGAAGTTTTATCAAATAAAAAAGATATAGGTATTTAAATTTTTCAATATAAAAAATATAAAATTGATAAGTTGTAATGTTATATATATATATATATATATATATATATATATATTATTATTTATTATTATGTAAATTTTATTATTATTCTAAATTATAATTTCAATTTAATAATATA
This sequence comes from Sphenostylis stenocarpa, assembly GCA_963425845.1. Classification (NCBI taxonomy): domain Eukaryota; kingdom Viridiplantae; phylum Streptophyta; class Magnoliopsida; order Fabales; family Fabaceae; genus Sphenostylis; species Sphenostylis stenocarpa. Next base: position 54,870,021 of record OY731406.1, read on the forward strand.
AATCATAAAATTATTGTTTTAAGAAATTATAATTTAGAACAATAATAAAATTGATATAATAATAATAATAATATATATATATATATATATATATATATAATTATTAACAAATAAATAATAATCTTATTATTAAATTTATTGAAAATTTTGATTTTAAAAATAATTCTTTTTAATTATGGCGTCAACTGTAGTCATCAACCCGCTCTTTATAGGCTGTCAGTCATGACTATAATGGGCTACATGGTCCATCCTACTTTTTAGGGTAAAAAGTGGGATAGATCAAAACGGACGAGCTAACCTGTTTTATTATCCCTATTAGTAACTTTCTCTAATTTGGTTATCATGAAAATAAAAGAGAGAATACAAAATAATTTTGTTTCTCCTCCTTGCAAATGTTTAATCACTTTTTTTAAAATAATATATTTTGTTAACATAAACAAGTAATATATTAAAATTTTAAAGTTTTATATTTTATTCTATTAAGAATACATATTTTTAGAATTGTATTTAAAATATAATAATCTGTTTAATGGCACACAAATCAAATTTTTATTAGTAATATTTTTAAATAATTTATTTAATTATTTCTGCTGTCATTTTTATACATCCAACTGAGTAGAGAGTTTTTTTTTCACTTCTTTCTTCCTTCTTTCTATTGTTCCTAATTCTTTCCTTCTTAATTTATTCCCCACTATTTCACTTTTTATTCAAATAATTTTTTTATATATATCTTGATAATTTTAACCTTTTATTAATAATTTTACGGTTATATTTTTTTGTATGATTTATTTATGAAGTTCAATTTGATCTCTATATTTCTAAATGGTTATATTTGCTCTTTGTATTTAAAAATTGTTCGTCTCTATATTTTATATGTAACAGAAATTTGAATTTCTTTAATAAAAACATAAATATATATTAGTAAATAATAAAAAAACTATTAAAATATTATATTTAAAGTATATTAGAATGATAATTATAGAATCTCATCTATAACAATTTAAAAAATTATAGAATATTATTCTTATGACGAAGAAAATCAAACTTTTTAATTTATGAATATATATTAATATGCAATTATGTGTATTTATTTATGATAATATGATTTAATTTGCTTCTTAATTTTCTGAAAAAATATAATGTAATTCTTTCCTTTTACATATACCAAAAAATACAAATTTACTTAGTAATAACTTAATTGTTTTATTTGTTACAGTTTGTTAAAAAATAAATAAAAATTACAATTAATAATTAAAATTAAAAACATTGAAGTTCTAAAATTTTAAAAATACGAAAATATTCATATGAAATTATAATACACGTTTAAAAACGTAGAAAAATGTTATTACTAGCTATGTTAATTACATCAAATAGTTGCGTTGTATAATTAATTGTATATTATATGATATATTAATATATTAATGAAGAAATAATTATATTCAAAATGAAATAATTAGTGATATATATTTTGGTGCGATTCTTAAAACATTAAGATGGCATATATATTACATGTTATATTGTTTATTTTATTTTTTGAAAGCAGGTTTTAGTTTCTTTTAATTGCTCTGTTATAATAATTTTTAAAATTAGTTTTGATTTTAGCTTTTTAAAAATTAGTAAAAGATTTTTTTAATGATATCAATACTTTACTTGATAATTTTATTTATTTATTTTATTTACTATTATTATTATAAAACTATCAAAATTATTTTTTAATTTTACTATAACTTTTTATAGTAATTTATGTTATACTTTTTCATTTAAAAGAGTTTTCAAAAATAAAATTATTAAAGCTTTTTTAACTTATTTTTAAAAACAGACTTTTTAAATTCATCTCTAAAACTATTTTTAAAAATTAAACAATTAAAATAAATCAAATAAACACTAAAATTTTTAATTTATCTTTTATAAATTTTAATTAAAATTTATTATGTCATTAAAATTCAACATATTTTATAAGTACTTCTAAATAATATTAAACATAATTTTAATTATATATTCAATTAAAATCAGATCAGATTTTCATTTATATACTGATAAAAAATAAAAACATATTTAGATTTTAGAGCTACACATCATAAATGAAAATTATTTTTAGATATATTTAATAAGAATGTTTAAAACCAATAATTGATAAAAAGAATTTAGCAAACCCATAAATTACTTAAAACTGATAAAACCAAAATTTTGATCCAATTTTTCCTAAACAATAGTTTCATTCAGCATAAAAACAGAACAAACTGAATAAAATTGTTTATTATATACAATATAATATTATATATGTAAATTTAATTATTAACTAATAAATATGTATTATTATATATATTGAAAGTTGTTTTATAATCTAATTATATTTTGTTCATAATATATTTATATTTATTAAAAAAATGAAATTTTAGATTATAATTTTTCGTTCTATGATTATATAATATAATTATAAGGAAAATTAAAATTATGAATGTAATAATAATTATATAATTTTTTTAATAATATATTATTTTATATGATAATTTTTCATTATAAAATATTTAACAAGTTTTTTGTCAGAATATTTTATAATTCTTATATAAAACCTAGTAACAAATCTACAATAATAAAAATCATAAAAATGGATCTAAATCAAACTTTATTTGATTTTTAAATTTGGGTTTGCATCGTTACATAATAAAAAATCAATCGGAACCAGTTAGAAACACTCTTAATGTTAATATATTTAAAACTTTATAAGGTGGAAACACATTTTACATAGTAAATTCTTGATTGTACTTTATACTGATATTTAATTATTGTGGATGTTATTATTGAAGAGACTTATATTCTGATGGAATTAATACAAACGGTTAGTTTAAAAAATATTATATTCGAGGTGTTATATGATTTGGAGTTATTTTGTTCTTAAAAAATATCTTGAATTAAAAGAAGAGATATATAAATTATCATTAGTTTCAAATAATACGTGATTTCATTAACATACTAGAATACAAATCATTTTCTATTATAATTTTATAGATTATTATTATGTTTTAAAATTATTGATTAGATATTTAAAAAAAATTATGTAAATATTTTTCAAAATTATTTTAAAATCATACGTAAACCCTTAATATAAAATAAAAATATAATTTTATTGTATTTTATGATTAATAAAACTATGTATCTTTATCCACAATAAAAATATAAGAATTAATTGGAAAAAAAATGTGGAAACTAAAACATAAACTCAATTAGAGACAGTTTTATACCGACTCTAAATTAATAATAACCACAAAATTAATAAAATTTAATATAGTAAAGTATTGATTTATCCTGATTTTATTTCAACATTTATTTTTAATATTAATTTACGTTTGTGTCCTTTTTACATCATTTAGCTTGTGTTTGGATTAGAAAATGAATTTGAGATAATAGAAAATAATAGATTTAAAGAGAAAGAGAGGTGAAAAGTTGTTTGGATTAAGAGAAAGATAATAAGAAATATAGAGAAAAAAGAAAAAAATTATGAGAGTTTATGAATGATGTAAATGATAAAAAAAATATTTTAATGAAAAAAAATTAGAAAATGACTAAATTAAAATATTACAAAATTACTTATGTAATTAAAATTATTTTTATTTAAATTATTAAGATAAAAATAATTATTATTTTTAAAATAATTATTTTATAATTATAATTATATTTTTTATTATATATTAAAATAATTATTAATATCATTACTAATATAATTAATATTATTTATATATTTATTATTATAATAATAATTATTATATATTAATAAACTGAATTACAAAATATTACTTAAAGAAAATATAAAAGAATTAAAAAATACAAATAAAACTAAAATAAAAATATTTATTTTTAATATATTATTTAATTATTTATTATTTTAATTTAAAATGTTAAAATTTTTAAAATAATTAAAATATAATAATTATTTTAATCAATTTAATTTAATATTTTCACTTTCTCTACAAATCTTTCCTTATACAAAGAGAAAGTGATCAAACATTTTTTTATTAGAATCAGCAGAATTTGCTTCTCGAAAATACAACTTTCTTAGCAAATCCACTCTCTCACCCTTTCCACGTAAATCGGCACCTAGAGAAACAAGCACACCATTAACTTATTTAACTTTTACATTTAATTAAGTATAGGCTAATTAATATTTTTGTGTTTATGTTTCAATTCCTTATATGAAATAATACCAAGGTTGTTTGTTACTTTATCTTCATTTAAATTATGATGATATTTTGCTCTAATATTAACACCTTTTACCCACGTGTTTTGTTAGATGATGTAATATCTTTGTGTCTTAAGTCTTTTTATTTCATTTTTATTATGTGGAGTGTATTCTATCCTCCATTCTATTTTCATGTCTACTTTTCTATCATGTAGTTTTACCTCGAGTGATCATTGTTGCTTCATAGTTGAGTGTTCTATTAAGTTTTGGAAAAACCATTAATGTAATGTTTGAAAAAAGAATGTTTGTGGCCACAATTTGTTTAAGTTTTTAATCATATTTCAAAATGTTTGAAAGTTATATTATGATATTTTTAAATTGATAGAAATGAACAGAATGAAGGAGAATTTAATGAAAAATGACATTAGTCGTCGTTGTTTGAATTATTTCAAGTAGGGTGAAGTGGAATCCAATGTGATAGAATCTCTCTCAATTTCACCCTACCTATTTCTTTTTACTTAAATGAATCGAGTATATGAAAGAAAATTTTGGTACAATCTAAATAATATGAATGTTTTTAAATAAATGTTGCTAGCTAGTTAGTTAAAAACATATTTTATTAGTTAATTTTTCCATTTATATTTCTAATTTTATTTCGATGAAATTAATATTGTCACCTAGATTTCCTGAAAGAATATGCAACAAAAATAATAATGGAGTGTTAGGATTAGTCTAAGTCGTGTCCTTCAAGATAATTGTTTAATTTTGTTTAAATCTTGATTTTTAAATGTCAAATGCTAAAAATTAAGGAGATTTTATGATTTTTAAAAGAGAAAAATAAATTGAAAGCAATAAACTAAAGAACTAATTGAAAACAGTAAACTATTTTAATAAACATAGTAAGTGAAAGCATATAAATGACAGCAATAAACCTAAATTATCAAAGCAATTAAAGAAAGCCATGACTAAAAAACATTAAAGGAAATTTTGTAAATTTAATATAAGAAAGTTGTAAATGCATAATAGTAAAGCATTAAATTAAATCTACTTCTACAAAACTATAAAGATTTTAAGAAACATTGTAAACTAAAGTTTGGAAGTAAAAACATAATCAAAATGTCAATTAAAATAAAAATGAACTAAGAACATTAAAGAATATAGTAGAAAAAGCTGTGTTGATTCTCCGAGTCATAAATTTAATTTTATTATTATCATTGATTTCTAGGATTTATCTTGCAATCACAAAAACAATTCACAACAATTCCAAATAATTACAATTCAATTGAAATTCATAATCATAATTCAATTCATAAATTAAACAATCACTTAAACCTATAAATAACCTCAATTACATTAATTGTAATGAATTATAATTGTTTAGAATAATTAAGAATCAAATCTAAACCATAGAAAACAAGTTTTAATCTGTGAATCAATAACAAAAATGAATTAGAATATGATGAACAAGTGGAAAACCAAAAAGAACATGAAAACAGTAAAGAGATGAAAGGGAAGAAGGTAGAAGATGAAAATAAAAAATAAAACGAAAAAAATAAAAAGAAGATGAAACAAATCTGATCAAGAATAACTTAAATTGATAAACTTCATAGCATCCTACAATAAACTCCATGAATGAACTTGGAAGCTAAGCATCACTAAAGAAACTAGGGAAATTTGAGAACTGAACTTGGAAACTTAAGAATTAACTTGTGATTCAAACTTAATTGATGTTTTTCGATCTTCAAAGGCTTATTTAAACAATAATGAAGGTATATGAATTGATTAAGACTCGTTTGAGGCCCATAATTACATAATATAACTTTAAGCAACATTTTGCAAAAATGAGTTTCGACATGTTTCACTTAGTGTATTTGTACTCGTTCAACATATTCTTAGATATAAAAAAGAGTTCTCTAGACTTATTTTGCTGAACGAATTAAAAAGTGTCTAGCAAATTTCATTGAATTTGCTTTTCTAATTTTTTAAATTTATCATTATTGCAAAAGTAAACAAATAATTAATTAAAATATACAATTTAAATAATAAATTATGTTAAGATATATTTATTTTATTTTAAAAATACCATATTAACTATCAAAATTTAATTAAGAAACTAAATTAATTATATATAAAATACATTAATAAAATTATTAATAAAATGTATTCATTAATTATATTGTTAGCGTTACGATATAATAATATTGTTATCACGTTTGGTGCCGTTGCAGTTAAGGATTTGCAAGATTCCAACCATATAATTAAATCTTTATTAATAAATGAAAAAAATTGTAATTCCAACTTTAGTTAACTAATAAAAAAATACATTTAATGATATCTATTATATTTATTATGATGGTGGTAATAAGTGAGATAATGAAACTTTTATAATTTTATTTATTATATTAATTATAATGAAATGAATGTAATAAGATATTTATTATAACAATTATAATGTGACTTATTATCTTGATTTCTCTAAAATCGACGTAGTAAATGTTTAAGAATAAAAAAAAATTACTTATTATGTTATTTGTAATGAGAACCTAACATAGGAAATATTCAAGAATAAAAAGTAAGTTACTTATTATGTTTATCATATATGTAAATTTTTGCTACAATCGATGTCCTAAGTGTTCAAGTGTAAAAAAGAAGTTACTCAGTCTTCTCTATATTTGACATATTAAGTGTTTTAGGATAAAACAAAAAAAAGTTATTTTTATGTGTATTATCTCTATTTTCTTCCTGTACGCATTGTTTTTCTTCTTCCTCTTCACACTGTCTTATTCTTTCCTGTCTTCGCCGTCTTCCGCATGCGGAGAACGAAAAATGTGAGTGGTTGCGAGGCGATGGCTGGAACTTGCATTTTCATAAAATAATTTGGTCATCACTTTTAGGATGTTCGATAACCGAATTAACCTTAAAAGTGATGTTTTCGCAAAAATGGGTTCATTGGAGTCGCCACCAATGTTTTAACTAGAAACATTGAAAAAGGAAAGAAAAAAAGCGTTGGTTAAAAAAAATCAACTTTGACCATTATAACCAGAATCGGGTAAGGGAGTTAGTTACGCGTAGGGAAGATGTTAACACCCCACAGTGCCTCTTTCGGGTTCCCTATGATCAGTGACGAATCTTCTTGGGAGCTAAGGGGGACCGTGCCCCCCCCCCCCAAAGTTTTATAACTCCCATATAATTTATGAGTGCTCAATTTATGATTTTGATTCTATACTCGAACTTAATGATCATTTAATATATTTAAGTATATATCTACAATTTTATCGTTTTCACCCTTTTATCTTCTTTCTTCCTTTTATATTTATTTATTAATAATATATTATTTGACCCCCAAGATCAATGGTCAAGATCCGTCACTGCCTATGATGGATTAATTCAAAAAATAAAGATTTTAGAAATTACGCTTTTACCCTATTTATTTACTTATTTGCAGTATTTATTTAAATATCTACATGACCCTAATTTCTAATGCACACAACGGAAAACAATAAAAGATCAAGAGTTTGAGAAGAACCTCCGAAGCAAGCTTTTATAAATCTTTAAACTTGAGGATGTTTTGTGGCATTCCCCTCGCATTACACGGGCATTCCTCCCTCAAACGAATAAAAATTAAACTACCGAGAGCTAGATGTCTCAAATGAGACTTCCTTAACTGATTTCTTGCCCGAATGGACAATCGAAATGAACACTCAGACTCTAGAAGTGTGAAAGGGTCTAAGAGTGTGTGAAACAGTGAGGACTGACGTCCTATTTATAGACTCGCTCACCAAGGAGGTCGGGACGACCGTCCTAGGCCACCAAGGAAGGTGGGACGGTCATTTGAGATCTGGGACGGCAGTCCCAGGCTACTGAGGAGGGTAGGACGATCGTCTGGGATTTGAGACGGTCGTCCTAGTCTTTCTAACAAAATTTTATTTTTTTATTTTCTAAGAAAACCCTCATTTTCTTAAATGGAGCCTAGTGAACACCTCTAGGGGCCCTATGAAGCCTTATCCACCTTTAAAATGGAGGATTTCTGAACTTTATTGTAAGGCGGGACAAGATTTTGGGTTTACATTTCTTCTCCCCCTTGTCTCATTAATCCTCCCTTTGATTCACATTGCCTTTTCTCCTCCTCCATTTGATTCACATTGAATCCTCCCCTCCTCCCTTCCACGCCGCTAACTTCACATTGTTTGCACTGTAAGCTTTATTGTCTCTATCGTTCGTGTCATGAGCTCTATTGTCTTTGTCGTCCATTACCTCTTTGTCTTAAAAAATCTTGTTGTCTCCATCATGCATGTAGTCCTTGTCACCACACTATCATTCTCCTTTTGGCTCTGGATTTTGTCTTTCAAGGTGATTTTATCTTCAAATCAATATTACTATTCTTTGTTCAATGTTCATTTTTCATAAAAATGATAATGAAGATTCACAAAACTAATATAGTACGATAGCAAATCAATTTTTATTTTTGTTATTGACATTAATAATGAAGATTCACAAAATTGATATAACACAATAATGATTCATAAAGTTGATATAGCATATTGTTTGTATTGTATTGAAATTAATTGATGTAAAGTTATCCTTATTGCTTTGTGTTTTTTAGTTTTTTTTTTAGTTTCAACATATGATTCCAAAGGATAATAGTAGTTCTTTATTTTTAGTTTTTTAGTTTGTACTTTATATAGGGATAATAATATTCAAAGACGGACTATAACCATTTGTGATGTGGATTTCTTGAAAGTATAATCACAATAATGAATAATAGTGTCACACTGGTAGGATTCAAAGAGAAGAGTAGAAGGAAAATAAGGCAAAGTGTTTGAAATGGTTATAAAAGGTGAAGTGAGGGAATTCAAATTTGTTATATGGGAAAAGTGAAAAACATAGTTGTTAGTATGAATTTAGCACAACCTAGAAGGAATTGTTTGGTTTCCTACACTAGCTAACATATATTGGAACTTTACATATATGTAGATATCAACAACTAAATTATGAGCCTAAGTGTCATCATAACTAAAATTGATATAAAATAACCTTTTAGAATTGTTTGTTAATTCTCATTAATTTTTTTGTATTATATGTGTTGGTTGAGTCCGAGGACGTTTGATCCTCAGCAAATAAAATGTTTTTTTTGGATTATTTGTATATATAGTCATTATGCTGCAAAAATTTCAGCAAGCTAATGATTTGTCAACACATACCATTTTACACTCCTAAAATGAATTTTAACAATTGATTTTGATTGGTTTCACTTTTTTTCCATGAACCAACTAGACCCATCAAGTTAATTTAGTTCAAGTATATTTATTAACGCATCAATATAGTTATATGTTGGTTTATGTAACAAAAACATATTCATAGATAGAAGTTAGATCAATTACAAACATATAATTGAAAAATATGAGAATGGTGTAGAAAAACTTCTTGAATTTGAAAAAAAAAAGAATGTGTTAGATAGTAATGAAATTCTATTATCTGTGTTAGTTGTTTAAACAAGTGAAGACTAACAATAAAGCTTTTACGAGAGCATATCTTGTGATGGTTTCTTAAAAAGTTACACAAAGTGGACATGAAAAGTTAAACAAAGTGGAATGAGATGATTAATTAATAAATAGGCCAAGTGTACATGTCTCTCAATTAGAAGAAGAAGAAGTTGATGTAGAGATGAATTATTAACTAGAGGAAATGATTCGTGATGTTGGACATGATGATTTCCAATATACACATATGTATGATAATTTATGCAGTGTTGCAAAGAAACCTTTGTAATTAGGATGCACTAATTTTACATTATTGTTGACAATATAAAATTCAACATGAAGGCAAGAAGTGGATGGATTGATAAAATCTTCACAAAATTATTTGACCTGCTTAATGACATGCTTCTTGAAGGTAACATACTGTTGACAGGTAATTATGATGCAAAAAATATATTGTGTTTGATGGGTATAGTATAAGCAAATTCATGTATGTAGGAATGATTGTATACTATACAAAAAAGAATTTGACAAAATACATCAATGTCCACAATGTGGGGTATCACGATATAAGTAGAGAGATGGTGATTTTGAATATGATTTTAGGAAGGGCACACCTATAAAGATGTTATGGTATCTTCCTATAAGGCATTTGACAAAATCTTTGAAATGGGAAAAAAATTGATTTCATGTTCCCAAATTTCATTAATGATCCAAAAAACATTAGGCTTGGACTTGATACATATGAAATGAATCCATATGAAAACTTAAATAATAAACATAGTTCATGGCCTATGTTGTTAGTAATTTACAACTTATAAATATGTAATGTTATCTTTGATAATCTCAGGTCCAAAACAAACAGGAAATGACATTGGTGTTTGAAGATGTTAGTAGAAGAAAGTGTTTATTGTGTTTGACAGATACGTAGGTGACTCTTGTAAGTTGCATGTAATGTTATCATGTAAAATAAATAACATTCCAACATATGGTAACTTGAGTGGAAACAACACTGAAGACCACAAAGCATGCCTTGTATTTGAAGCATACACATGTCACCATCAATTACAACGTGGAAAGAAATAGTGTACCTTGGGAATAAAAGATTTATTAGTTCTAACCATCCTTTTCATAAATTGGAAAAAACATCTAATGGATGTCAAGAAAATGAGCTAGTTCCAATGACCTTAAGTGAATCACAAGTATATGAATGTGTGAAAAACATACAAGTTGTGTTTGAAAAGACGCAAAAGAAATGCACAACAAGAAACATATGGAAGAAAAGATTGATTTTTTCAATCTCCCATATTAGAAAGTGCTTGATGTGAGACTCTCTATAAATGTCATGCATGTAGAAATTTTTTTTTAGAAAAGTAGGTTGGGATCAAGAGGGGGGGTGAATTGATCTTTGAAAGATTTTTGCACTTTTAAGAATACAAATTATCTATTTCAAAGTTTATGAATTCTGATCAAGTTTTGAATCAAGAAAAATAAGCAGTTCTATATAAAGCACAAACAGAATAAAAGAGAGTAAAGGTTTAGAGAAAGACACACAAGATTTATACTGGTTCACCCAAACCACAGGGTTACATCCAGTTCTCAACCAAATTCCAGTTGAGTTCTACTAGATTGATTATGTTTCTGATTATAAACTCGAATCACAAAACACCCAATCCACACCAAGAACCAAATTCCAGTTCTTGCATCAAACCTTCACAAAGAACCAAGTTCCAGTTCTTGAACCAACCTGTAGCCAAATTTCAGCTACAGAACCAGTGCCCAATACTTCCAGACACCCACAATACAGTAAAGAAATGAAAAGAAACAAAGAGAAGAAACTAGAACAATTAAACCTGGATTATGCAACTCTTGCATAATGAGTTTCTTCTCATGTAAGAAAGTAAAAATGCCTCAAGAAAGAACTTTGAAAAACTTCACAAAAGTGGCACGCTTCTTTCTTGAAAAACTTCTCTAATGATTGCTTGATTGATTACTCAAAGATGTGTTTTTAAAACGCTGAAGCAATCTTGTTTATATAGAGTTATTTTTCAACTGCTGGTTTAATTAATCGGTTAAAACTTTCTTTTAATCGATTATTAAATCTTGATTAATTGATTAATTCTTCTTTTAATCGGTTAAAATGTGCTTAATTATTTTTCAGATTTGTTTTAACTGATGCGATGACGTTTTAATCGATTAAAACAGTTAAACAAAATTTCTCTAAGTTGTTTTAATCGATTAATTCGCGTTTTAATCAATTATAATTCTGCCAAACATTTTCTCAAAACTTCATACGTGATTTTTATTGATGAAAGCCTACTTTAATCGATTAAAACATTTTGACAAAATTTCCTTTAGTTGTTTTAATCAATTAATTCGATGTTATATCGATTAAAATTCTGGCAGAATATTTTTTCAGAACTTTTCAAGTGATTTTAATCGATTAAATAGAAGTTATATAAGTTAAAATACTGACAGAACACTTTTCAAAACATTTCAAGTGATTTTAATCGATTAATTCGAAGTTATATCGATTAAAATACCGACAAAACATTTTTTCATACATCTCAAGTGATTTTAATCAATTAATTCAAAGTTATATAAGTTAAAATACTAACAGAAAGTTTTTAAATACTTCTTTAATGAAAATAATCGATTAATTCGAATGTGCATTGATTAAAACAACTCCAGTGTATGTTTTAAATGGTTTTAATCGATTATTTCGAAAACATATCAGTTGAAACTCTGTCATGAGTGTTTCTAACTCCTTTTAATTGATTAACCTTAAAGTATATTAGTTAAATCTAATCCTTAAGATCATATTAATCGATTATTCAGTTTTTAACAGATCAAAACGTTTAGAGGCATTTCCACATTCTTTCAAAATGAATAATCCTCATGTAGCAAAGAGATAGGAATGATTATACCTATTAATATTGATGTTGACTCACTAATCACTTTACCCTTTAACCCAAGTAGCCTTTGACTTCATCAAATCATTAAGATCTTCAATATATCACAAGGTTCAATAAGATCTTCATCACTTTCAGTCTCCCCTTATTTGATGAAGACAAATACCTCTTTTGAATCTCTTTGAAAGATCTTGATCTACAAAGGAAATCACTTGAATATACAGATTAGTGAGTTATTCAATAAATTTCTTCCCCTTTGACTTCATTAAAAATAGGGAGAGAAGGTATAAAACAAATGAAAAAATGTAGATTTCACAACATATGTAGGTAGTAAACAAAAGAAAGATGAAATTTATTATTCTTTCAAGAACTAGTAAAGTTGATTCAATCTGATCTTCCTTAACACGTTTGCGGTGAACACAATAGATACGTGTAAAGATAAGGGAATTTTGCTTTAGTAGCATGTCACAAAGACAATCATTAAGTAAAGTCTTTACTTTATGTAGCATGTCTAGCAAAGATCTAATCGATTTAATGAAGACAATCATTTACTTTTAAGGCTATTATTAGCGTGAATCAATTAAATTTGAACTTGTTAAAACATGCTAGAAAATGTGAATTTATGTAATGTTTGATGCATCTTGAATCCACTAATTATCTTTTCATTTTATAAAAATGATCTAGCTCTTAAATGGTTTTGTGAAAATGCCTCGACTAATTGTTTTTAAGCTATCAATAAAAAATATTTCACAATCCCCTTTTGACAACATGATCTCATAATGAAATGATGTCTAATTTCAATATAGTTTTGTTATAGAATGTTGATTGGATTCTTTGTTAATATGATAACTACTGGTATTATCACATAGAAGATGAATTTTATTTAGAATGAAACCATAATCCTCAAGTTATTGTTTGAGTCATAAAGATTGAGCACAATAACTTCCAGCTGATCAATGTACTCGCTTCAATTGTGGAAAGAGTAACGCATGACTTGATTTTGCTATGCCATGAAACTAGGTTGCTTCAAGGATATGACAGATGTCACTTGTCCTTTTATCGATCAAGCTTACATCTGCAAAGTCTAAGTCTAAGTAACCAATTAGATTTAGCTTAGACTCACCATACATCTTGCAAAGTCTAAGTCTAAGTAACCAATTAGATTTAGCTTAGACTCACCAGGATACCACAACTTGAACATTCAATGTTCCTTTGAGATATTTGAGAATCCTCTTTGCAGTCAGTTGAAATGGAATTGTTTTGGTACAGAAAGTCTTGCACACATATAAACACTAAAACATAATGTCAATCGATTGAATCGTAAAGTATAATAAAGATTCGATAAGCCTCGTATTTTGTTTGATCTATTGGATTCACCTTTTTCATTATGCATCAAGATAACAATTAGTTGACATAGGTGTGGATGCACTCTTTACGATTGCTCCATTTCAAATATTTTTAGGAGATCTAATGCAATATTTTCCTTAATGAAGAAAGCACCCTTCTTGAAGTTGTTTGACTTGAACTTTTTAAACAGGACTTTGAATATCAGTTTTACACATCCTTAAGCAATCATTCAAGCAAAACTTAGAACTTTTTCAAGAAAGATTCGCAACAATTTTTTGAAGTTATTTTGGAAATCTTTCTTGAGGCAACTTGCATTCTTTTGAAGAAGAAACTCTCTGCATGATTTGGATAAACTGGTTTGAGCTTTCTAGTTTCTTCTTTGTAAATTCTTTTTCATTCTTTTGTATTATGTTATGCCTGGAATTTGGGCACAAGTTTCTCTGCAGTTGGAAGTTGGTTGTGGAGGTTATCAAGAAGCTGGAATTTGGTTCTTGGTGAAAGGTTTGGTGCCTGGAATTTGGGCCTTGGTTTCTCTGCAAGTTTGGAATTTGGTTGTAGAGGTTATCAAGAACTGGAATTTGGTTCTTGGTGAAAGGTTTGGTGCCTGGAATTTGGGCACTTGGTTTCTCTGCAACTGGAATTTGGTTGTAGAGGTTATCAAGAGCTGGAATTTGGTTCTTGGTGGAGAGGTTAAGTGCAGGAACTGGAATTTGGTTCTTGTGTTAGATTAGGTGTAAAATTGTTGAATATGTAAAACATTTAATCTAGTGGAACCCAGCTGGAATTTGGCTGGAGACTGGACGTAGCCCTGGTATTGGGTGAACCGAGTATAAAATACCGGTGAAATCTTTCTTAACCTTTCTCTCTTTAAATTCGATTCTTGCGCTTATTTTAATTGATTGCTTTGAGATTCAAGAATAGATTAGTAAACTTAATTTTCGAATTAGATAATCTGTGATTTGCGAAAAACTTTCAAAGATCAATTCACCCCCTCTTGATCTAAAACTACTTTTCTAACAATTGGCATCGAGCAAGGTGCTTGAAAGTTATTCAAGTCTCTTGATCCATGGTCGAAAACAGGTTACCATTTTACGAGGGGGCATCTATTAACGAGACCTCCACTATTACGTGGAGCAGATTATCCTTTTTGGAAAATTAGGATGAAAATCTTTATTGAATCCATTGATAGAAATGTTTGGGATGTTATTTCTAATGGTCCTTTAATTACGAGATAAAGAATGGTCCAGCTTGAATGATGAGGAGAAGAAGAAAGTTCAAAGTGATTGCACTGCAAAAAATATAATTACTTACGCACTTAACATGGATGAATTTTTCAGGGTATCCGAGTGCAAATCTGCCAAGGAGATGTGGGATGTTCTTGAGGTCACCCATGAAGGGACAACGAGATGTAAAGAGAGCCAGAAAGCATACTTTAATAAGAGAATATGAGTTGTTCAAGATGCAGACTGGTGAAAGCATTGCGGATGTGCAGAAACGATTCACTCACATCATTAACCATCTAATGGGCCTAGGTAAGACATTTGATAAAGAAGAATTGAATATTAAAGTTTTGAAATGTCTTGACGGGTCTTGGCGACCAAAAGTCACGGCAATATCGGAATCAAAAGATCTGTCCAGCTATGACAACAACTTCTCTGTTTGGAAAACTTAGAGAACATGAAATGGAAATCACAAGATTTAATGAACAAGAAGTCTACGAGAAGAAAAACAGAAGTATAGCACTTAAAGTTGAAGAAAATCAAGAATCGAGAGGAAGAGAGTGAGAACCTTGGACTACTTGTTAGGAAATTCAACAAGTTTCTCAAGAAAAAGATCCAAGACAAGGAAAGACATAAGAGGTATGAGAAAAAAGCTGATTCTTCTAACTTTAAATGTTATGGTTGTGGCAAACGGGGCCATGTCGAGGATGGAATGCCCGAGAAAGAAACAAACAAAGTGAGAAGAAAGAAGAAAAAGCAAAAAGAAGAGCCTATATAGCTTGGGATGACAATGACACTTCATCAACGAGACAACTCGATAATGAAGAAGCCAACCTATGTCTAATGGCAAGTCAAAATCCTCA
The DNA here is from genome assembly GCA_963425845.1 of Sphenostylis stenocarpa. Classification (NCBI taxonomy): domain Eukaryota; kingdom Viridiplantae; phylum Streptophyta; class Magnoliopsida; order Fabales; family Fabaceae; genus Sphenostylis; species Sphenostylis stenocarpa. The sequence goes on from OY731406.1 coordinate 54,886,017, forward strand.
ATCTAGCAATGTAAGTTCTAGTTCCTCATCAAATTTAGTGAATTATGATGCATTGCAAGAAGCATTTAATGAAATGCATGAAGAGGCTAAGAAACTACAAAAAGAAAATGATAGGCTAAAAGGGCTAAATAATTGGCTAGTAAATAAAGTTGATTCTCTTGAAAAAAGAATTCTTGAAGATGAAACTGATCGTGATTTCTTGAAATTAATTCATGCTAATTCTGATTGTGAATGCAATAAACCATGCAATAACTGTCCTGAATTACAAAAGAAAATTGATTTCTTATCTCAAACTATTTCAAGATTCACTCAAGGACAAGCCAATCTTGATGTTTTACTTGGGTCTCAAAAATTGATTTTTGACAAATGCTGGAATAGGATTTAAATCTAGATCCAGGAAAACAAAAACAAATAGGAATTCATACTCTGTAATCAAATGTTTCTACTTGCATGAAGAAAGGTCACTCGGTCAAATATTGTAGAATCAAAAAGTATGCTATTCCTAAAGGAAGAATGAAATGGGTTCCAAAAATTAATTCATTTCAAATAACTCTGATCAGGACCCGAGTAACTATAAAGGGTACCGAGAAAAATTCTTAATTTGTTTTGCGGGAACAAAGTTCGGGAATCCCTTGAAGTTCGAGCTACGAATCAGGTTCGATTATTCTAAGCTGATTGTTTTAATTGATATAAACCAGTATTAATCGATTAAAATAACTTACGAGAAGATATTAATAAATCTGTCCGTACCAGTTTTAATCGATTGAAATGTCGAATCAATCGATTAAAATGTTCTCAGGATTTTGAGTTTAAGCTGTTTTAATCGATTAGAATGAATTTATATCAACTAAAATCACTAAGGTATCAAATTTAATCGATTCATTTTCGTTTTAATCGATTTAAATTACGGTATCATCTTCTAAATCTCTTCAGATACTGAATACAATCGATTCTTTTAAGTATTAATCGATCATTTTACTATTGCATTTTCAAACCGAATATTAAAGATCAAATTAATAGGATAATTTGTTGTTTAATTAATTTGTTCCTGAAAATCATTTTCAAAACATCAAATTGAAATTTGGTACATAAAATCGAGTCAGAAACCCAAGGTTTTATGATAATCAGAATCTGCATAATATGTTTAAAATTTCTTTGACCAAGTCAAACATATTCCCAATAGTACGTCCACGTCCGAATCATCAAACCAGGTTCGAACTTATCATTTCTCACTTATCATCTTTCTTGTTTTCATATTTTCAAAATCTTCTCTCAATTCTCTTGCAAACATGATCAAGATCATGATACTTAGCAATCTTTGAAACGTATCATATTCAATTTTCTTTCAATGGCACAAATTTTAATTGGCAAAGACCGAATAAATCTTTGAATTGGAAACTCGACTGACATAATGTGGGAAACTATTCGTTATCCATGAATGGAAGAGTCTTTTATTTTGACAACAACATAAACATGATTCAAGTTGTAGATATCTACATTTCTCTTAATACTTTACATGAAATGTTGCGTGGTAATTAATATTGCTTGATAATAAGTTGTTGATTACTAAGAAGTATGATCAGATAACTTGGACACACGTTTACATTTGATTTCTGGATATTACCTAGCAATATATTTGAAATAATTTTGGGCATGCATTAGTTCAAGACTCTTGGTGAAATTCATTGGAATTGTGCAACTCTGATAATTCGTCTTAATCATCAAAATCACGAGGTGTCACTGTAAGGAAACCAATCTGAGATAGCAATTCAAGAATTGAATGAAAAGCTAAAAGTGCCACAGGGAATGTGTGTTTTATGGTCAGTACAGGGATCAATTTTATACTGATGATCTGACATCCTTAACAACAAACCAACAAGAGGATCTTTCAGTGATTCTAAAGGAATTTCAGATGTTTTGATGCCCATGATAATAGTGATGTATGAAATATGTATGGATATGGTCATTGACCAGGGAATCCTGAACTGCTTGTCATCACTAGTTCTGTTTCGTATGCTTGTGTTCCAGTATATGATATCACTTGGAAACAACAAAGTTGAAGAAGATTCATTCCTCGAGAGATGATGATGACTGATCCATTTAAAGGGAAAGAATAACACGCTATCATTTTCCTTCATACTACATTGAGGATGTAGTTATTTGCTTGGATGGTGAAAACTGCAGAGTTCATAATAGGAAAAAGCAGTTGTTGGTATCTCAATGATTGATAAAGCAAAATTGGTTTCAGCAAAAAGTGAAGACTATGGCCTTTTAAAGATGGTAAGGATAAAATGAGCTGAATCATGAATTCTGATACCGGACACAAATAATCGGGGAAGTATGGATAAAAAGGGTCCCTTCTTACCTTATCTCTTATATCTTATTGCTTTTTGATGCTTATTTTTCAGAGTCAGTAACATTACTTGGTTATATACCAGGCACAATTGCTTTAACTTTGATTGATATAATATAGATTTTAATTTGGATAAAACTAACATAGATAAAATTAGATCATAGATCAATGAGAATCTTAATTCGATATTGTTGGATCTATTAGTGAAAAGATAATCAATATAATTGATATTGTTGTTAAACATCTTTCTAGATAATCGAGTTCACAACATATCCACTAAATTAGATATAAGAAATTCGCATCGAGATATGTCATAGTTTTCAAATCTGAATGTTTTAATCAATAAAAACATCTTTTAAATCGATTAAATGAACTTATATAACATTTTTCATTAATGTTTTAATCGATTAAAAATCGAAATAATCGATTAATTGCACTAAAGTTTCATGTTTTCAAAATCTTAAATGTTTTAATCGATTAAACCCTTCTTTCAATCGATTAAAATCATTACCAAGAACATTTTAATCGATTACGTTACTGTTTTTAATCGATTTTTATTACGAAAAGAAAAATTAAAGGCTTTAGTTAATGGTTGTTCCTGTAACATGCTACTAAAGCGTGATTCCCTTATCTTTACACGTGTTAATTGTATTCATTACAAACGTGTTAATGAAGATAAGTTTGAATCAACTTTAATTGATCTTTACATGAGTAAAGTATTGATTCCTTTTTATTTTCAAAAACTCAAACTGTTGAAAACATTTGCATTTCATTATTTCTCCTCTGTTCCCTATTTTTGATGAAGTCAAAAGGGGGAGAAATAGTTGCCTTACTTTAGGATCAATTTAGAGAAATAACTCTTACATTAAGGAAGCATCATTTTAGGGGGAGAAATAAGTTTTAGGGGAGAAATAGGACATTAATACATTTTTTAATTTCTCACTAATCTGTATTATCAAGTGACTTCTCTTGCAGAGTTTGTTTTTCAAAATGGTGTTTGTCTTCATCAAATAGGGGAGACTGAAAGTGATGAAGATCTTAGTGAAATATCTTGGCAAAGATCTCATTGATTTGATGAAGTCAAAGATGAAGTCAAAGGCTACTTTGCGGTGGTCAACAAGTCACTCGGATAAAAGAGTTAGAAGATTAGTGTGTCTAACAGAATGCTTAGGTAAAACCACTTTATCTTTTCTGCTGCATGAAGTTTCTTCTCTTAAATGATTTTGCAAAATGCCTCAAAAATCGTTTTAAACAAATTAAAAACAAAGCATTGTGACAAAAGCTTTCTTAATAATGTTTTTAACTGATATAGTTTTGAAAGAACCGATTAAAATCTCTTAGAATGTTCAAAGAAGTAATTTTACGAGTATTTTAATCGATACAAATTGCTTTCAATCGATTAAAACCCTTTAGAACCCATTATGACCGATCAGATTTGAAATATGAGCGATCAGAACTTATTTCAATCGATTAAAACACGTTTCAATCGATTAAAATCACTTAAAGAGTCAGAATGATCGATCAGAATGCGATTATGACCGATCAGAGTTGGTTATGATCGATCAGAATTGAATTATGACCGATCAGATCTGTTTCAATCGATTAAAACGCATTTCAATCGATTAAAATAACTTGGAAAATTTTTGTACAGAGTTTCAATCGATTAAAACGCGTTTCAACCGATTAAAACAACTTGGAAAAATTTTGTACAGAGTTTTAATCGATTAAAACTTCTTTTTATCAGTTAAAATAACTTGAAAAGTTTTATAAGAAAGTTTTGCAGTATATCAATCGATTAAAACACGAAACAATCGATTGAATCAAACTTAGAAAAGTTTTGTAAAGTGTTTTAATTGATATAACCGTTGCAGGTATCAACTAAAACAATTATGTTAAAGAAACAAGAACGCATTAATGGATTGAAAGGACTTTTAACAGATTGAAGCGGCTATTTCAACGATTAAAACAAACTTTCAACAGATTAATTAATGCGGCAGTTTTTGAAATTACTCTTTAAAAACAGTTTTGCTTGAACTTTTTAAACATACTTTGAATATCAGTTTTTACACATCCTTAAGCAATCATTCAAGCAAACCTTAGAACTTTTTCAAGAAAGATTCGCAACAATTTTTTGAAGTTATTTTGAAAATCTTTCTTGAGGCAACTTGCATTCTTTTGAAGAAGAAACTCTCTGCAGATTTGGATAAAGCTGGTTTGAGCTTTCTAGTTTCTTCTTTGTAAATTCTTTTTCATTCTTTTGTATTGTGTTGTGCCTGGAATTTGGGCACAAGTTTCTCTGTAGTTGGAAGTTGGTTGTGGAGGTTATCAAGAGCTGGAATTTGGTTCTTGGTGAAAGGTTTGGTGCCGGAATTTGGGCATTGGTTTCTCTGCAAGCTGGAATTTGGTTGTAGAGGTTATCAAGAACTGGAATTTGGTTCTTGGTGAAAGGTTTGATGCCTGGAATTTGGGCCTTGGTTTCTCTGACTGGAATTTGGTTGTAGAGGTTATCAAGAACTAGAATTTGGTTCTTGGTGAAAGGTTTGGTGCCTGGAATTTGGGCATTGGTTTCTCTGCAGCTGGAATTTGGGCCTTGGTTTCTGCACTGGAATTTGGGCATTGGTTTCTCTGCACTGGAATTTGGTTGTAGAGGTTATCAAGAGCTGGAATTTGGTTCTTGGTGGAGAGGTTAAGTGCGGGAGCTGGAATTTGGTTCTTGTGTTAGATTAGGTGTAAGATTGTTGAATCTGTAAAACATTTAATCTAGTGGAACCCAGTGGAATTTGGTGGAGATTGGACGTAGCCCTGGTATTGGGTGAACCAGTATAAAATACCGGTGAAATCTTTCTTAACCTTTCTCTCTTTAAATTCAGTTGCTGCTTTTATTTTAATTGATTGCTTTGAGATTCAAGAATAGATTACTAGACTTAATTTTCGAATTAGATAATCTGTGATTTGCGAAAAACTTTCAAAGATCAATTCACCCCCCCTCTTGATCTAAAACTACTTTTCTAACAAAGTCTTTACTTTAGTAGCGTGTCACAAAGACAATCATTAACAAAGACAATCATTTACTTTTAACTTTAGTAGCAGAATCAATTAAATTTAAACTTTTTAAAACATTCAGAAAATGTGAATTTATGTAATGTTTGATGCATCTTGAATCCCTAATTCAGTTTTCATTTTATAAAAACGATCTAGCCAGAGGTTTTGTGAAAATGTCAGCTAATTGTTTTTCGGTTTCAATAAAAAATATTTCACAATCCCCTTTTGAAACATGATCTCAAATGAAATGATGTCTAATTTCAATATGTTTTGTTCTAGAATGTTGATTGGATTCTTTGTTAATATGATAACACTGGTATTATCACATAGAAGAGGAATTTTATTTAGAATGAAACCATAATCCTCAAGTTATTGTTTGAATCATAAAGATTGAGCACAATAACTTCCAGCAACAATGTACTCCGCCTCAGCTGTGGAAAGAGTAACGCATGACTGCTTTTTGCTATGCCATGAAACTAGGTTGCTTCCAAGGATATGACAGGTGTCACTTGTCCTTTTTCTGTCAAGCTTACATCCTGCAAAGTCTAAGTCTAAGTAACCAATTAGATTTAGCTTAGACTCACCAGGATACCACAACCCAACATTCAATGTTCCTTTGAGAAATGTGAGAATCCTCTTTACAGCAGTGAAATGGAATTTTTTTGGTGCAGACTGAAACCTGGCACACATATAAACACTAAACATAATGTCAGGTCTGCTTGTCGTAAGGTATAATAAAGATCCAATAAGCCTCTATATTTTGTTTGATCTATTGGATTCCCTTTTTCATCTGCATCAAGATAACAGTTAGTTGACATAGGTGTGGATGCCTCTTTGCAGTGCTCCATTTCAAATATTTTTAGGAGATCTGTGCAGTATTTTCCTTAATGAAGAAAGCACCCTTCTTGAAGTTGTTTGACTTGTAATCCAAGGAATTAATTAAGCTCCCCCATCATGGACATTTCAAATTCTCCCTGCATATCTTTAATATATTCTTTATACAAGTGTCACCACCGTCAAAAGAGGCGGTCGGAGTGATGCGATGATTTTGATGACTCGCGTTTTTTAAAGAAGTTGTTCAACGCCTTTAGGTTGTCCGATAACCGGGCTAGACCTAATGTAACGTCATTTTTTTTCTTCTAATTTATTTAATTTTTCAAAAATGGGAATAATTTTTTTTTTACAATATTATTTCTTTATGACAATGAACTTTAAAACTGATCATGCGTTAATGAATATATATAGATGTGTCGAACATATTCATACATATACATCCATAATCATAATACATTGTTTTTCAAAATAACTAATCCAACAAGGATCATACTATAATTACATAAAGTTTGTACCCTTAAACGATTAGAACTTAATTTTAAATTTATACATCTCAAAATAAAGCAAATCCTAATCAGAGCAGGTATCCACAATTCCTAACTTTCTTATACAAGATCATACCCCTCCTGGAGGGCAGTATTCTTCCATACATATGTACATGATACTCAATCAAACTGTGGTTCCTCCACCACAATTGTTCCATCATTACCTAAAATATAACAGTAAGGATGAGTTTCCTTTTCTCATCTCTCCAGAACACTAAACCGAAAATGTTTCCAACCTCCACAATCTAAAACCATATGTAACATTTATAGTCAAACATTTCATTTTTTACAATAAAGTATCCCACACAGAAATTTCAAACAATTTCCACAAGTCACATTACTCAAACTAAAAACACACAATACATGTTTATGTTTCATTCGTTCATTTTTGCCACATTTGAAATGCTCATGCACCTAGGATACACTATCAATCTCATCTTTCAATCCATGAAAGGATCACACATAAGTACAAACAACTCTCACAAGCATAACAAAATTACACACGAGCATAAATGGCTCACAGAAGTATAGATAGTTGTCGGTTGATCTGCGCATCACAGATACAATGCTTACGCATAACGATCCCTTGGCAAAAAGGCAAAGTCAAAGAGTCAAGTCGGGAGTATAGAGCGTGGCCAAACAATGCACTCTATATTTCCCCAAGATCAATCTGATCTTCTCTTATCTCCTAAGCCCCCGGTGTATCTCCGTACCATCCACACACATATCTCGTCACTGAGTGACACCACCAACTCTTTAACAACAATATATTTGGTAGGAACAAACTCTACATCATACAGACCATATCACTATAGACATAATACCCTATTTTTAGATGACCAACATCTCTGACTTAGACTCAGCACATAGCACAAACATCTTATAGACATGATTTCCACTAACTACCATGATTATGAATGCATTACCTATTCATAACGTTTCTTTATACCATTCTTATTAAGCTTTATTTATTTTTCATCAATTTCAAAAATTTGACAGAGTCTCCTTTGTAATTTGGACGTTTCTCAATTTATAAATACATTCAAATCAAATTCATATAACACATTTTCCTGCATCAAACAAGAACAATATCAATTTGCCGAGGGTCGGACACTCTCGGACTCAGCACACATTGCGATCCATCAAATTTTTTTAAACTCTTGTTATTCTAATCTTGTGTCCCAAAATATCTCATTACACTATCATTCTCACATCATACATACTCATAAAATAAATAATAGGTACAGAACTAAAGTTTTGTTTATACTTCTCTAGGAAGAAAAGTTTATCATAAGCATTAGAAAAGTGTAACTTTGGAAAAATTCTTTGCCATCTAAACTAACTCCAAATTCTATGAAATTTTCCAGTCCAAAATACATATATTCTAGGATTATAATAAAAATTATAACTCAAAATTTAAAGATTTCTAAGTCATTCAAAACTTTCCTCCCTTTTCATACGTTTTGAAGATTCCACTATCAGGGCATTACTCAAAGATATATTTTTATAAAATAAATTAATGGTTATAAAATTATGAAAATAAATATGCTTAACATATACCTACAATCACAACTATGATAAAAATTTCATCTCAAAAAACTTTAATTTCAATTTTATATGAATTTTCAAAGTTGCTGAGCGGACATAACAATTCTGTTTCACTCAACTCAAAACCTATTTACTTCCAAGATTTTTCATCGAAAATTAACTGGTCAGAAAATTTTGAAATAAATCACACACGAACTAGACATATAAAGAAACATGTAATCAAAATTTATGAATTAAATACCAAGTAAATATTTTTACATAATTTCCCAAAGATTCAATTCACATGCAGATTTTTGTCCAACAACATCTCTCAACACATATTTCATCATCTTCCTTTAGAAAAATCCAATTTAAATGATTTTTATGGCTAACTCTAGGTTTTAGCATCCAAGGAATCCATTTCTAAACTCTAAAATATGAAAGGAGCACTGTAGAGTATCTAAATATACTAGAACAGCCATACGAAATTTTTATAAAACATTCTAATTTGGTTTCAATTCATGTAGAAGTGAGATAAATGATGGTTTAGTCTAGGGTTGATGACAAGAAGACTCTCCTTACCTCAAATGAAGCTTTCAAACAAGAAAATGGAGATCCTTAGTTCAAGAAAAGTTTGTCTCCTATAAGCATCAAAATGACTATATATTTGAGATTAAGAAGATTTTAGGAGATAATATTGAAATCCAATGCTTTAATTTCATGGATCTTACTCTTAATTGCAAAAAGGATGAACCAAGACGGTGTGGGCAAGCAAAATCAAGCTTATCTTCTTCCTCCCATGCTCCCAAAATGGCTTCCGTAAGTGAGAAAGAAAATTAGTCTTTCTCTCTTTAAATTTAACCTCCTTTCCAAAATTACCCTCACTTACTTTTTCACTTACCAATTAAATCCTTTCATCAATGGGAAATTATATTACTAATTTTGCTTAATGATATTACTCTTATTATTATTATTACTTCATTTTAAACTCAATTCTAAATTTATCTATTTCACTCTATTAAAAATTTCATAATATATATATATATATATATATATATTATATTATTTATTAATATCTTTAAAAATTATCAAGTCTTAAAATAACTCATAATACCATTTTATTAAATTTAATAACAAAATATTTTATTATATTAATGAAATATTTTTGGGAAATACTTGGATGTTACAATTCACCCACCCTTTTAGGAATTTCGCCCCGAAATTCACTAAGTATCAAAAAGATAAGGATAAGACTCTTTCATCTTGTCTTCAAGCTCCCAAGTGGCATTCTCTTCATGATTTAGATCCCATATCACTTTAACCAATGCAATAGTCTTTCCTCGCAGTTGTTTAAATCGGTGATCGACAATTCTTATGGGTGATACCTCATAGGATAAGTTCTCTCGAACTTGGATAGGATCAAGTTCAATCACATGAGAAGGATCAGCAATATACTTACGCAATTGAGATATATGAAACACCTGAATGTAGGTTTGAGAGGTTAGGTGGTAAGGCCAACTGATAAGCCATCGAACCAATCTTCTTCAAGATCTCAAAAGGTCCAATGAATTTTGGGGATAGTTTTCTAGTCTTTAAGGCTCGACCAACCCCAGTAGTAGGAGAAACCTTTAAAAACACATGTTCACCCACTTGGAATTCCAAAGGTTTCCTTCTCTTATCATAGTAACTTTTTTGTCGATCTTGAGCAGCTTTAATCTTCTCCTTAATCATCTTAATTTGGTCCATTTGTTTCTGCAATAAATCAGGCGCCAACAACAAACTTTCTCCCATCTCATACCAGCACAACGGTGTCCTACATTTTCTACCATACAAAGCTTCATATGGTGTCATTCCAATACTAGAGTGGAAGCTATTATTGTAAGTAAACTCTACTAATGGTAAGATTTCATCCCATGCTCCCTGTTGTTCCATCACATAAGCTCGTAACAAGTCTTCTAGAGTTTGAATAGTACGTTCCGTCTGTCCATCTGTCTGTGGATGATAAGCTGAACTCATTTTCAATTTTGTTCCTAATGCCCTTTGTAGGCTCTCCCAGAATTTTGAAGTAAATCGTGGATCTCTATCAGATATAATACTGGCAGGAACTCCGTGTAGTCTCACAATTTCTTTAACATACAATTCTGCAAGCTTCTCTAGCTTATACTTCATGTTCATGGGAAGGAAATGGGCAGTTTTAGTTAATCTATCTACAATCACCCATACTGCATCATGATTATGTTTGGTCTTCAGTAATCCGGACACAAAGTCCATGGAAATGCTATCCCACTTCCACTCAGGAATATCCAATGGTTGCAACTCTCCAGGAGATCTTTGGTGTTCTGTCTTTGACTTCCTACAAATCAAACATTTTGATACAAAGTTTGCAACGTCCTTTTTCATGCCATGCCACCAAAAATTTTCCTTTAAGTCATGGTACATCTTAGTAATACCTGGATGAAAACTTAATTTACTCTGATGTGCTTCTTCTAAAATCATCTTCTTTATTTCATCTACTTGAGGAACACAAACTCGTTTTCTAAACCTTATTAGCCCAGTAGCATCACGATAAAAAATTTTGTCTTTCCTCTCTTCCCTCTTATCCATCCACTCTTGCAGATAATTATCTTCCGTTTGGGCATTTCTAATTTGCATGAGAAAATCATTATGGATCTGCAAAGCACCAAGGTATAGACTTTTAGGGCGCACTTCTACTGCCAAACTCAAATCTCGAAATTCTTCTATTAATTGCAACTCTTTCACCATCATTGCAGAAATATGAAGGGATTTCCGACTCAACGCATCAGCCACTATATTTGCTTTACTAGGGTGATATGACAACTTAAAGTCATAATCTTTTAGAAACTCCATCCATCTTCTCTGACGCATGTTCAACTCTTTTTGATCAAATAAATACTTTAAACTTTTATGATCACTGAAAACCTCAAATCTAGTTCCATAGAGATAATGCCTCCAAATCTTTAATGCAAATACCACAACTGCAAGCTCTAAATCATGCGTTGGATAATTCACCTCATGAGGTCGGAGTTATCTAGAAGCATAAGCTACAACCTTCTTATCTTGCATAAGCACACATCCCAGTCCTTGTCGTGAAGCATCACAATATACGTCAAATTTCCTTTCTAGATTGGGTAAAACTAAAACAGTGCTTGAAGTTAACCTTTCTTTGAGCTTCGAAAATTGACTTCACACTCATCATTCCACCTAAACTCCTGATCCTTACGAGTGAGTTTTGTTAGGGATAAAGCTAATTTAGAAAATCCTTCAATGAATTTTCTATAATAACCAGACTAACCCTAAGAAACTTCGAATCTCGATAGGTGTTGTAGGTCTTACCCATCGGGACACTTGCTTCAACTTTTGCTGGGTCTACCATAATTCCTTGCTTTGAAATCACATGTCCCAAAAATTGTACTTGAGATAACCAAAACTCACATTTTGACAGTTTTGCATAAAGTTTTCTGTCTTGGAGAATCTGTAAAACAATTCCTAAATGTCGTGCATGCTCCTCAAGACTCTTTGAATAAACCAAGATGTCACCAATGAATACTACTACAAACTGGTCCAAGTATTTGTGGAATATTCTATTCATGTAGTCCATGAATATAGCAGGAGCGTTAGTTACACCAAATGGCATAACCAAATACTCAAAATGACCATATCGAGTTCGAAAAGTTGTCTTAGGTATATCATCAGTTTTCACTCGAATTTGGTGGTAGCCAGATCGTAAATCGATCTTAGAAAATATTGATACCCCTCGCAGCTGATCCATTAAGTCATCGATCCTAGGAAGAGGATATTTATTCTTTATAGTCACCTTATTCAATTGACGATAGTCAACACACATGCGCATGGTCCCGTCCTTTTTCTTTACCAGTATATCTGGTGCTCCCCAAGGTGAAACACTAGGTCGTACAAATTGTTTTTGCAACAATTCTTCCACTTGCTTCTTCACTTCAGCAAGTTCCACCAGGTGCCATTCGATATGGTGCAATGGAGATAGGACTCGCTCCAGGGACCAAGTCAATAGCAAATTCCATCTCTCTTTCAGGTGGTAATTCAGTAATGTCTTCAGGGAATACTTCAGGAAATTCACTCACAATCAGAATATCTTCTACACGAATTACTTCTTTGACTTTTGCTGAGAATAGAATCATGAAAGCCTTAGCTGTGATCATGTTCTTCGGACCATTTTCACTTGACAAATTAGAAATCTTTGGTGAATCTACTCCAAATATTAATGACTTTTCTTTACAATCAAGGAGTACATGGTTGGACGACAACCAATCCATACCTAACACAACATCAAGATGGGAAAACAGTAAACAAATCAAGTCAACCAAAAATATTCTCCCATGTGTTAACAAAGAACAACTAACACATGCATGACGAGTGATGACTGGACCATCAGTAGGAGTAGACACCATCATACTATAGGATAAACAAGTCATAGGCAAATCAAGGTTCTCAGCACAATCAATGGAAATGAATGAATGTGTTGCACCTGAGTCATATAAAACATCAACTAGTTTGCCTTTAATAATACATTTACCTCGAATAAGCTCATCAGATTCTGTTGCTTCTGATCCACTCATGGCAAACACTTTGCCGTGCACCTTGGGTTTTGTCAATGTCTGATTACTTTTGTTCACCGATTGATTTCCCACACTAGTGTTTCCACTTTTCTGCGGTGCAGACCAGCAATTGTTAACAGAATGTCCCTTCTTTCCACAATAACTGCAGACCGAAGGCAGTTTCGGGCAATCTTTCACCATATGAGGACCTTCACATCTGAAGCATTTTAGTGGACCACGATAACTTTTGTTGCTATTAGTGGTACTGCGAATAGAAACCCCACTAGACTGTGTATGAACAGGTCTTTGGTACGGTCCTTTCTGAAACTGTGGCGGCCTCTTGTCGTGTCAAATAGGTCCTCCCATCCTAATATCTACAGTCTTCCCCTTAACACTTGCCTCATAGATTCTACACTTGCTGACCAAGGTTGGTAAATCAGTAAGTTGGAATACGCTTACTGTAGTGCGAATGTCAGATCGAAGACCATTCTCAAATTGTGCACAGAGATCTTCACCTCCACCTTCATGTTGATAATGTGGCCAGTACTTCATTAGTTCATGAAATCTAGCAGCATACTCTCCCACTGTCATACTTCCTTGCTTCAATTCTAAGAATTCTCGAGCCTTCTGCTTCTTTAGGTCTCTAGGGAAATAATTTCCTAAGAAACTTGCTTTGAATACTTCCCATTCCACATATTCACCATTCTTGGGCAAGGTTTGACTGGAAAATCTCCACTAATCTTCAGCTTCTACAACATGTAAGTAGCATAGACCACCCTATGTTCCTCTTGACAACCCATTGCAGTAAAAATTTTCTCAATGTCAGCTATCCATCTTTGCGCTCCTTCTGGATTAAACCTTCCCTCAAACCCTGGTGGATTATGCTTGGTGAATGCAGATAGTCCACGATACTCAACGGGTTACCCCACGGTCATGTACTAATGCCTCTAATACTTGAGTCATACGAGCAAGAAGTTCATTTGTCGTTCCAGTAGATCTACTAGTCATGATTCCCTAAAACCAAAATATTTAGTTCCACAAGAAATTACATTATCATCACTATTATATTTATTATCATTTTCGGATATATTTCCTACTGATCACACATATTTATACTATCAAACTTAATTGATTCAAACAAATCCCTATTTAAATTATTAAATATGTCATCACACCAATCAATTATTTATACTATTTATTTAACAAAAATATTAAGTCTCACAAGCAAAAGCATACTAATCCCAAACCCCCGATCCGATATGGACTAAATTGCTCTGATACGACCTAATTGTAACGTCATTTTTTTTTTCTAATTTATTTAATTTTTCAAAAATGGGAATAATTTTTTTTTACAATATTATTTCTTTATGGCAATGAACTTTAAAACTGATCATGCGTTAATGAATATATATAGATGTGTCGAACATATTCATACATATACATCCATAATCATAATACATTGTTTTTCAAAATAACTAATCCAACAAGGATCATACTATAATTACATAAAGTTTGTACCCTTAAACAATTAGAACTTAATTTTAAATTTATACATCTCAAAATAAAGCAAATCCTAATCAGAGCAGGTACCCAAAATTCCTAACTTTCTTATACAAGATCATACCCCTCCCGGAGGGCAGCATTCTTCCATACATATGTATATGATACTCAATCAAACTGTGGTTCCTCCACCACAATTGTTCCATCATTACCTGAAATATAACAATAAGGATGAGTTTCCTTTTCTCATCACTCCAGAACACTAAACCGAAAATTTTTCCAACCTCCACAATCTAAAACCATATGTAACATTTATAGTCAAACATTTCATTTTTTACAATAAAGTATCCCACACAGAAATTTCAAACAATTTCCACAAGTCACATTACTCAAACTAAAAACACACAATACATGTTTGTGTTTCATTCGTTCATTTTTGCCACATTTGAAATGCTCATGCACCTAGGATACACTATCAATCCCATCTTTCAATCCATGAAAGGATCACACATAAGTATAGACAACTCTCACAAGCATAACAAAATTACACACGAGCATAAATGACTCACAGAAGTATAGATAGTTGCCGGTTGATCTGCGCATCACAGATACAATGCTTACGCATAACGATCCCTTGGCAAAAAGGCAAAGTCAAAGAGTCAAGTCGGGAGTATAGAGCGTGGCCAAACAATGCACTCTATATTTCCCCAAGATCAATCTGATCTTCTCTTATCTCCTAAGCCCCCGGTGTATCTCCGTACCATCCACACACATATCTCGTCACTGAGTGACACCACCAACTCTTTAACAACAATATATTTGGTAGGAACAAAATCTACATCATACAGACCATATCACTATAGACATAATACCCTATTTTTAGATGACCAACATCTCTGACTTAGACTCAGCACATTGCACAAACATCTTATAGACATGATTTCCACTAACTACCATGATTATGAATGCATTACCTATTCATAACGTTTCTTTATACCATTCTTATTAAGCTTTATTTATTTTTCATCAATTTCAAAAATTTGACAGAGTCTCCTTTGTAATTTGGACGTTTCTCAATTTATAAATACATTCAAATCAAATTCATATAACACATTTTCTCGCATCAAACAAGAACAATATCAATTTGCCGAGGGTCGGACACTCTCGGACTCAGCACACATTGCGATCCATCAAATTTTTTAAACTCTTGTTATTCTAATCTTGTGTCCCAAAATATCTCATTACACTATCATTCTCACATCATACATACTCATAAAATAAATAATAGGTACAGAACTAAAGTTTTGTTTATACTTCTCTAGGAAGAAAAGTTTATCATAAGCATTAGAAAAGTGTAACTTTGGAAAAATTCTTTGCCATCTAAACTAACTCCAAATTCTATGAAATTTTCCAGTCCAAAATACATATATTCTAGGATTATAATAAAAATTATAACTCAAAATTTAAAGATTTCTAAGTCATTCAAAACTTTCCTCCCTTTTCATACGTTTTGAAGATTCCACTATCAGGGCATTACTCAAAGATATATTTTTATAAAATATATTAATGGTTATAAAATTATGAAAATAAATATGCTTAACATATCCCTACAATCACAACTATGATAAACATTTCATCTCAAAAAACTTTAATTTCAATTTTATATGATTTTTCAAAGTTTCTGAGCGGACATAACAATTCTGTTTCACTCAACTCAAAACCTATTTACTTCCAAGATTTTTCATCGAAAATTAACTGGTCAGAAAATTTTGAAATAAATCACACACGAACAAGACATATAAAGGAACATGTAATCAAAATTTCAGAATTAAATACCAAGTAAATAGTTTTACATAATTTCCCAAAGATTCAATTCACATGTAGATTTTTGTCCAACAACATCTCTCAACACATATTTCATCATCTTCCTTTAGAAAAATCCAATTTAAATGATTTTTATGGCTAACTCTAGGTTTTAGCATCCAAGGAATCCATTTCTAAACTCTAAAATATGAAAGGAGCACTGTAGAGTATATAAATATACTAGAACAACCATACGAAATTTTTATAAAACATTCTAATTTGGTTCCAATTCATGTAGAAGTGAGATAAATGATGGTTTAGCCTAGGGTTGATGACAAGAAGACTCTCCTTGCCTCAAATGAAGCTTTCAAACAAGAAAATGGAGATCCTTAGTTCAAGAAAAGTTTGTCTCCTATAAGCATCAAAATGACTATATATTTGAGATTAAGAAGATTTTAGGAGATAATATTGAAATCCAATGCTTTAATTTCATGGATCTTACTCTTAATTGCAAAAAGGATGAACCAAGACGGTGTGGGCAAGCAAAATCAAGTTTCTCTTCTTCCTCCCGTGCTCCCAAAATGGCTTCCGTAACTGAGAAAGAAAATTTGTCTTTCTCTTCTTTAAATTTAACCTCCTTTCCAAAATTACCCTCACTTACTTTTTCACTTACCAATTAAATCCTTTCATCAATGGGAAATTATATTACTAATTTTGCTTAATGATATTACTCTTATTATTATTATTACTTCATTTTAAACTCAATTCTAAATTTATCTATTTCACTCTATTAAAAATTTCATATATATATATATATATTATTTATTAATATCTTTAAAAATTATCAAGTCTTAAAATAACTCATAATACCATTTTATTAAAGTTAATAACAAAATATTTTATTATATTAATGAAATATTTTTGGGAAATACTGGATGTTACACCTAAAGGCGAGGTTTTCGAAAATGTTCGAGGAGTCGCCACCAATATTTTTACCAAAAACATTGGAAATGGAAAAGAAGGCGATGGTTTTTAAGAAAAACCAACTTTGGTCATTACAACCAGAATTAGGTAAGGGAGTTAGTTACGTGTGGGGAACTTATTAGCTTCCCCACGATGACGTCCCTTTCGGGTTCCCTATGATGGACTATTTTTGTAAAGAAATAAGAACATTAAAACTACGCTTTTACCCTTATTTATTCATTGCAAAATTTAAATTATTGACTACATGAACCTTAATAACTAATGCATAGAGATAGTAACTAATAAAAACGATAAAATAGAGTAAGGGATATGAAAGAACCTTCGAAGCAAGATTTTTTATAAAATGCTCTTGAAATTGACACTTTTTGGTAAACCCCATGCTTTACAATGCAACTCACTCTTCTCTCGAAGAACTTTAGAATGCTTTCTATGAACATTAAGACTCTGGAAATGCTTCAGAGGGATTCTAGAAGAGTATTTTGAGGTATATTCAGTAGGAGAAGTTGTTGAAAACGAGGAGAAGGTGCCCCCCATTTATAGAAATTCACACCTGTCAGGTCGGGACGACCGTCTCGCCTGACAAGGTCGGGACGACCGTCTCGCCTTTAGCAAATGGCAAGACGACGGTCTTGTACTTGGCAAGTGGCGAGACGACGATCTCGCCAAACGAGACGACGGTCTCGACCCTTTGGGTGAAATTTTTTATTTTTTGTGTACAAAAAGCCTTCCTATTCTAGTATGGAGCCTATTGATCAATCCTAGGGACCTTTAAGGCCTTGCCCATCTTCAAACGAAAGTCTTTTGCTCTTTATTTTGAGGTCGGACAAGATTTGGGGTCTACAACAAGGATTCATTAGTAGCTCCAAATATAATGTCATCCACATATACTTGAACAAGTATGGTATCATTGTTAATTTTCTTAAGAAATAATGTTTTATCAACAACACCTCTTTGATAGCTTTTTAATAAGAGAAAATTGCTTAGCCTTTCATACCATTGCCTTGGGGCTTGCTTTAGGCCATATAATGCTTTCTTTAGTTTGTAGACAAACTCTGGATGAATATGATCTTCAAATCCAGGTGGCTGAGCAACATAAACCTCTTCATTCAAATGGCAATTGAAGAAGGCATTTTTGACATCCATTTGGTATAAGCTAGGAATGACAATTAAACCCGTACCCGTGGGGACCGAATCCGTCCCTGCCTTGAGTTTGACGGAGAAAACCTGAGTTGACCGGGGGCGGAGGCGGAGGCGGAGGCGGGTTCGGGTTTTTCCCGCTTTAAAAAGTCGAGGGCGGGGACGGGGATGGGTAATGCAATCTCCATCCCGACCCCGTCCCCGTCCCGACTTTATATTTAAATTTAAAATTTAAAATATTAATATTTTAAAAGTATTTCCTTTTCTTTTTCTATTACATATAAGGTCATTTTTTTATATTTCACCAATTTTTATTTTTCTTCTACCCACTTTTTATTTTTTTTGTCTTTTTTAATCTTTTATATCAATTAATTTATTACATTATTCTCTATCTTACCTTTCAGCTTTTTACATTTCTTTAATTTCTCCAATCAATTTGTTTTTTTTTTAATCTTTTCAACCAATTTGATGAACACAAAGTTAATTTTTTTTATTATTTATCTTTTTCTAAATATTTTACATAAATCTTAGTAGTAACTAATATTATTTTATTTATAATTTATATTTATTAGGTTTTATTATGTCATAATTTTTTATCTTATTATTCTTATTTATCATATATCAAATTTTATCTTAATAAAATAATTGTATTTTAAAGGATTAAAGAAATTGATAATTTAAACTTTTATTACTTCAAACTAATTGAATAAGAATTAACTTATTAAATATTTCCTTATAAACTATATATTTCATATTTTTAAATGACAACTTAAAAATGAATTAACTTATATATATAATCAAATGTTTAAATACAGTATTATAATAATAATGTTATAAGTATTCAAATATTTGAATACAGTGTTATAACAATAATAATGTTATAAATAAAAAATGATTAAATATTTTTTTTACATATATATTTTAATATAAATATAATAAATGAAAATGTATATTTAATTAATAATAATTATATATTATAAAACTATAAATATTTATTTATATATAAAAAATAGATAGTAAAATTAATTTATTATAAATGTAATTATCTTTTTAAAAATAATATAGATCGGGGACGGGGTGGGGGCGGGAACCTAAAACCCAGTGGGGACGAGGATAGTTAAAAAGTCGGGGCGGGGATCGGGGAGGCAAAACCCGTCCCTGCCCCGCCCCGTTGCCATGCCTAATAACCTGAAATTCTTCATTGAAACATAAGCAAGTAAAAGGCTAACAACTTCTAATCTAGCAACAAGAGCATATGTTTCATCAAAATCAATTCCTTCTTGTTGATTGTATCCTTTAGCAACTAATCTTGCTTTGTTTCTTGTAGTAATACCATTTTCATCTAATTTATTCCTTAAAACCCATCTAGTTCCAACAATATTTGCATCATTTGGCTTTGGAATTAATTCCCATACATTATTCCTTGTAAATTGGTTTAACTCCTCATGCATTGCATTAATTCAGTTGTTATCTCTTAATGCATCATATATGGATTTTGGTTCAATTTGAGATACGAATGTCATGTGATTACAAAATTTATTTAAAGATCTTCGGGTAGAAACTCCCTGTTTTATTTCTCCAATGATGTTGTCTATTGAGAGATTTCTTGGAGCCTTCCATTCTTTGGATAACTGTTCTTCAGATTCTTCACTAGATTCTTCTTGTTTCTGAAAAGAAGTTGATTCTGGTAGTTTTAACTGATACATTTTATCAGTTAAAATATCATCATCTGCACTGCAAATTGAGTTTTTCTGCATATCTCGGTTAGTTTCATCAAATACAACATGAAATGATTCTTTTACTGTTTTAGCCTTTTATTGAAAATTCTATAGGCATGACTATTTAATGAATACCCCAAGAAAATACCTTCATCTGATTTGGAGTCAAATTTTCCAAGATTTTCCTTTCCATTGTTTAAAACAAAGACCTTACATCCAAACACCCTAAAGTAGTTTATATTAGGCTTTTTGCCTTCATATAATTCATAGGGAGTCTTTTTGAGAAATGGTCTAATTAAAATACAATTTAAAACATGGCAAACAGTACTCACGACATTAACCCAAAAATATTTTGGTAAATCTTTTTCATTAAGCATTGTCCTAGCTAACTCTTTAAGGGAACAATTTTTCCTTTCAATTAAAACATTTTGTTGAGGAGTTCTAGGAGCAGAAAAATTGTGCTTAATCCCATGTTTTTCACAAAATCTGTTAAAATTTTCTTTGAATGTTTGAAATGAAATAGCCTTTTTCATTTTGAATTTGTTTAGAAAATTTCTTAAAATCATGGAAAGTATCGGATTTCAATTTTAAAAAGATTGTCCAGGTAAATCTTGAGAAATCATCTACAATAATCAATGCATATAAATTCCCACCTAAACTTATAGTTCTTGAAGGACCAAAGAGATCCATATGCAAAAGTTCAAGAGGTCTTGAAGTTGAAACAATATTTTTCCGCGAAAAAAAACATTTTGTTTGCTTGCCCTTTTGACATACATCACATACTTTGTCTTTCACAAACTTTAGTTTAGGTAGACCTATTACAAGATCCTTGGAAATCAATTTGTTAAGATGATGCATATGAATATGTGCTAATCTTCTATGTCATAACCAAGAATCATTTTCTTTAGTAATTAGACAATAGTCTTTTGCATAATTAGTATTTAACATGTAAATATTGTTGAATCTCTTACCAGTGATCAATACCTGGTTTGATCTGAGTATTTGACATTGGTCTGGTTCAAAGATGAATTTGTGATCTTTGTCACACAGCTGACTGATACTGATCAAATTATGTTTCAATCCTTCAATATACAATACATTGTTGATGATACCGGAATATGTGCATTTGATATCACCTATTCCAAGAATTCTCCCTTTGTTATTATCCCCGTAAATGACAGTTCCACCATTTTTTAGTTTCAGATTGTGAAATTTTGAGATATCCCTGTCATATGTTTTAAACAACCACTGTCAAGGTACCAGAGATCTTCAGTTTGCTGTTCCTGAAAAATAGATTGATATAGTTGCAGTACTACTCGATTAAAAGGAGATATAATCGATTAATTTTGTATTGTGACAAAAAATTAACCGATTAAAACAAGAAATAATAGATTAATTTTGTACTGGATATGGTTAATGAAATACCAACCGAATATTAATTGATTAAAATAAGAAAGAATCGATTAATTTTGAACTATTTAATGATTTTAACTTATGTAAATCATTTTTAATCGATTAAAATAGAGATATGAAATATTAGTTAATAATCGATTAAAACTGTACTGAACAACTTTTCGAATTTCTCTATAAGTGAATTTAATCGATTAAAACAGCTTTTATATCAATTAAAACAACTAGTTCCTCGAAAAATTTTAAATCCTTCATATCCAGAATAATTATTTATTGATCGGGTACCGATAGATCTCCAGATTTTTGTTCCTGCAAAAAAAAAAAAATAGCACAATCTAGTACCCTTTTTAAGATAATAGGGTCCTATCAAGTTATTTGAAATGATTTCTTGGGAACCCATTTCATTCTACCTTTTGGAACAATATATTTCTTGATTTTACAAAATTTTACAGAATGATCTTTTTTCATACAATAGAAACATGTAGTAAATGGTGATGTATTAGGTTTATTGTATGAAAAATATTTTTTGAAGGATCTAGTTTTCTTTCCAACAAAAGGTGTGAAACCTATACCGGCGCGATCAATAACCAATTTTTGAGAATTAAGAAGAACATCAAGATTGGCTTTACTTTGTGCAAATTTAGAAGCAGTCTTTTTCATATATGTTAGTTTCTTTTGTAATTCAGGATACTTTTCACAATCCTTTTGATCTTTACACATGCAGTCAAATTGTTATCAATCATTTTCAAATATTCAGCACCAGTTTCTTCATCAAAAATTTTCTTTTCAAGAAGATTGATTTTGTTTTCTAACATGTTGTTTAAGCTTTTTAATCTTTTGTTTTCTATTTCAAGTCTTTTTGCTACATCATGCATTTCTAAAAACATCCTGTAATGAGCTACAATTCATAGAATTAATAGAAGAATTAGAACTTACATTGGTGGTTGGAGAATCCAGATTAGCCATCAAATATATATCTGTTGTTTCTTCATAGGTCACTGATAGATATATTTTTACTCATTCTTTTATGTTTGGTTTATAGTATTTTAGGCTGGTGTTGATGTTATTTTGTTATTTTTAGATTTGTTTTGATTTGATAAGTCAATTTAGACATTAGTTGTAATTTTTAGTTAATTTTCGTATTTTTCCAGTTTTGTACAGTTTTCTTGCGCAGGCCATAACTGGAGCTACAGACCTCGGGTTTGGACGTTCTTGGTGTCGTTGGAAAGATAAGAAAAAGATATGAAACTTCTCTGTTGGACGAAAGACCCATTTCAAACTTTAAGAATGTAGAATTTTGCTTACAAAATTGCAGCCCTGGGCAGATTTTTAGATTAGGACTTAATGAATTGTAATTAGTGTATTAGCGACTTAAGCTTTTGGGCCAGGCCATGTTTAGTCAGATTTAGGCTCATTAAGCCATTTACATATAAAAAAACATTACATTGGCTTAGGATTTTTTTTTCCTTTTTCTTTTTTTTTTACTCTCATTTTTTGAGTGACAGGATTTTTGACCCCCAAGCTTTTCTTCAAATATTTCTGTTTTCTTCTCCTTTCTCTTCTCTCTCACGAACTCTCTCTTCTCCCTCAAGATTTCTGTCTTTTCTTTCACGTTTTGGTGCTGCAACATGATAATGGTGCAAGGCTAATTCAATAATCGGTGAGAGGTTCAAAGATCTATGGTATGTTTGAGTTCTAAAATTTTTCCTCCAATTGAATTCTTTCCTCTATATTCTTCTCTATTCTGTTTTAGGTTAAAAATGGATTGCATGACTATGGATTCATTTTTCTTCCATGAATAGATTAGAGATTAGATTCAGATTTGAATTGACTTAGATCAATTTTAATTCAACCGATTACTTTCATGAATTCTTATTAGGACATTGTTACGTGATTACATTTCAAGTTGTAGTAAAGATTCATAATCAAGATTTTGATTTCTGTTGTCAATTTCGATTTGGATTTGTGATTGCAAGTTCATTGAATTAAGATTGGTTGAATGAAAATTCGAATTTAACTTGAACAATGAAAGCAACCGTAGGGAGTGAACCTTGAACTGATTCCAATTGTTAAGGGAGAAATCTGCTTTAATTTCTATTTTTGATCTCTGTTTCAGAAAATTAAACCCCCAAATCTAACCCTAATTCCATGATAAAAAATGAAAAATAAAATGCATCTTGTGTCCCTGAGAATTCGACCTAGGTTAGCTACTAATTCTACATTCATAAATCCAGAAACCTAGTTTGTTTGTTAACCATTACGACGTGGTTATTAGTCACCTCAAGAATTTTCCACATTTCTTTGGCAGATTTGCATTGAGACACCCTGAAAAATTCATCCATATTAAGTGCAGATGTAATTATGTTTTTGGCAGTGCAATCACTTTGAACTTTTCTCTTTTCTTCATCATTTAAACTAGACCATTCTTTTTCTGTAATTAGTGGATCATTTACAATTACATCCCAAACATTTCTATCAATAGATTCAATAAAGATCTTATCCTTATCTTCCAAAATGGATAATATGTACCATAAAATAGTGGAGGTCTGTTAATAGAAGCACCCTCAGAAAAAGGTAATTTGTTTTCAGCCATGAAAAGATTTAGACCGAAAGTCTTAAGTGATTTTCAACACCCTACTCTGATACCAATTGTTAGAAAAGTAGGCTGAGATCAAGAGGGGGGGGGGGTGAATTGATCTTTGAAAGATTTTCACACTTTTAAGAATACATATTATCTATTTCAAAGATTATGAATTTTGATCAAGTTTTGAATCAAGAAAAACAAGCAATTCTATGTAAAGCACAAACAGAATAAAAGAGAGTAAAAGTTTAGAGAAAGACACACAAGATTTATACTGGTTCACCCAAACTATAGTGCTACATCTAGTTCTCAACCAAATTCCAGTTGAGTTCCACTAGATTGATTATGTTTCTGATTACAAAACCCGAATAAAAAAAGACCCAATCCACACCAAGAACCAAATTCCATTTCTTGCACCCAACCTTCACCAAGAACCAAGTTCTAGTTCTTGAACCAACCTACAACCAAATTCCAGCTACAAAACCAATGCCCAACACTTCTAGACACCCACAATACAGTAAAGAAATGAAAAGAAACAAAGAGAAGAAACTAGAACAATCAAACCCGAATTATGCAGCTCTTGCAGAATGAGTTTCTTCTCATGTAAGAAAGTAAAAATGCCTCAAGAAAGAACTTTGAAAAACTTCACAAAAGTGGCACGCTTCTTTCTTGAAAAACTTCTCTAATGATTGCTTGATTGATTGATTACTCAAAGATGTATTTTTAAAATGCTGAAGCAATCCTATTTATATAGAGTTATTTTTCAAGTGTTGATTTAATTAATTAGTTAAAACATTCTTTTAATCGATTATTAAATATTGATTAATTGATTAATTCTTCTTTTAATCGGTTAGAATGTGCTTAATCATTTTTCAGATTTATTTTAACTGATGTGATGACGTTTTAATCAATTAAAATAGTTAAACAAAAATTCTCTAAGTTGTTTTAATCGATTAATTCACATTTTAATTGATTATAATTCTGCCAAACATTTTTTCAAAACTTCATAAGTGATTTTAACTAATGAAAGCCTCGCTTTAATTGATTAAAACATTTGACAAAAATTTCCTTAAGTTGTTTTAATCAATTAATTCGATATTATATCGATTAAAATTTTGGCATATCATTTTTCAAAACTTCTCAAGTGATTTTAATTGATTAAATCGAAGTTATATCAATTAAAATACTCGATAGAACACTTTTCAAAATATTTCAAGTGATTTTAATCGATTAATTTGAAGTTACATCGATTAAAATATGGATAGAACATTTTTTCATACTTCTCAAGTGATTTTAATCGATTAATTTGAAATTATATCAATTAAAATACTGACAGAAAGTTTTCAAATACTTCTTTAACGAAAATAATCGATTAATTCGAATGTGCATCGATTAAAACAACTCCAATGTATGTTTTAAATGGTTTTAATCGATTATTTAAAAAAAATATCAGTTAAAAACTCTGTCATGAATGTTTCTAGCTCATTTTAATCGATTAACCTTAAACTAATCCTTAAGATCATATTAATCGATTAATTCAGTTTTTAAAAGATTAAAACGTTTAGAGGCATTTCCATATTCTTTCAAAATGAATAATCCTCATATAGTAGAGAGATACGAATGATTATATCTATTAATATTGATGCTGACTCACTAATTACTCTACCCTTTAACCCAAGTAGCCTTTGACTTCATTAAATCATTAAGATCTTTAATTTACCACAAGGTTCAATAAGATCTTCATCACTTTCAAAAAATGTATGTGATAGTATTTTTTGAATACTTCTTAATATTCAAGGCAAGACAAAAGGCGGTGTTAGTACTCTGTTGGACATGGTTGAAATGGGCTTGATATTCAATGATCCATTTTTATTAAAAGAATAAGTTATAGAAGACATCTTAATGTAATGGACTTCAAATTTCTTAAGTATTGTTGATAGTTTGTATATTATTTGACTTGAATGATTTATGTAAATTAAGTATTCTAGTTAATGTTTGTTTTTGTTATTTTAGTACATTATTATTAATATATCGTTGAATTATACTTTTTTTGCATATAATTTCATTGTGTATAAAACAATTTAAAAATACATTTTGTCTATAGGAAGGTTGATTAATAAAACAAAGAAAATATTTTAAAAAAATTGTCACTTACTATAACAATTGTTGCCTTAACTATCATATCAAGTGTTATTTTCTATGTTAGTTGTTGTAAATGTCGGACACTTTTTATGATGATTAAGGTAACAGATCGGCTTTGAAAATGACATTTTGTATCATAGTTGAAGAAGTGTAATGGACTTCAAATTTCTTAAGTACTTTTGATAGTTTGTAGATTACTTGACTTGAATGATTAATGTAAATTAAGTATTATAATTAATGTTTGTTTTGTAATTTTAGTACAACATTATTAAATATGTCATTGAATTATAATTTCTTTTGCATATAATTTCATTGTGTATAAAATAGGTTTGCTTAAAAATAAATACTGTCTATAGGAAGGTTGATTAATAAAACAACGAAAATATTTTAAAAAAATTATCACTTACTATGATGGTTGTTGTCTTAACTATCGTTGAAAGTGTTATTTTCAATGTTAGTTGTTGATGTAACTATCATAGGTTTTTGATCTAGCAGGTTGTCCTAACTTTTGCCTAAGAATCTCCTAGCAGGCATTATTCCTTTTTTCTTCAATTAGATCCCGGAGGAACACACACATTTATCATCTAGAAGGGTCGACTACCGTAAGAAGGAGCATCCGAAGGCCAGCCGGGCAAGAGGGTTAACTCCTTCACCCTCCAGTCGATCTTTTTGGCATGTTAAGCCAATAATCGACTAGTTAGGTGAAGGGGGGCAGCTGTAGACCCAAATCTTGCCCGACCTCAAAATAAAGAGTAAAAGACTTCCGTTCGAAGATGGGCAAGGCCTAAAAGGTCCCTAGGATTGATCAATAGGCCCCATATTAGAATAGGAAGGATTTTTGTATAAGAAAAATAAGAAACTCCACCCAAAGGGTCGAGACCGTCGTCTCGTTTGGCGAGACGACCGTCTTGCCACTCGCCACTTGCCGAAGGCGAGACCACCATCACGTTTGACGAGATGGCGGTCCCGACCTTGTCAGGCGAGACGGCGGTCTCGACCTGATAGGTGCGAATTCCTATAAAAGGGGGAGACTTTCTCACTCTTTACACACACTTCTACCACTTTCCCTTCTGTAATATCTTCGAATTACTCTACTAGGACTAGGGATGGCAAAACGGGTCAGCCCGCTCTATTTTGGCCCGCCCCGCCTTGGGCCTGCCAAAAGCGGGGCGGGACGGGCTGACCCGTTATAGTCATGATGGGCTGTAGACGTTGGTCCGCCCCGTCATAATTTAGAAAAAAATAATTTAATTTTTAAAATAAATTTTTTTAATAAATTTAATAATAAGATTATTATTTGTTTGTCAATAATTCAATATATATACATATATATATATATATATATAAATAACGTTAAAACTTATAAAATTTATATTTTTTATATTAAAAAATTCAAATACCTATATCTTTTTTATTTGATAAAACTTCACATTATTCTTGGTTGAGTAATTCTTACACCTTTAATTCAAGTCATAAGGATAAAAATAATCGGTGCTTAGGATGAACAAGGAGAACAAGAGAGAAGGTTGTGTTTCAGTAAGGAGAATATTTTCTGTGAGAGTGGAACTTTTTTAATTCTCTTTTTAAAAATTTTAACTTTATATATTATCTTTATAATTAATTTTATTACAATAAAAAATTATTTTTTATTAATTATGCGGGCCGCGGGTTGGCCCGCCCCGTCCCTCGAGTTGGTCCGACGGGTTGGTGGGCTGAAAACACCAACCCGCCCCGCCATATTATGGCAGGCCGTTTTGCCATCCCTAACTAGGACCCCTCTGAAGCATTTATAGAGTTTCTTAGAGTTCTTAGAAAGCGTTCTATAGTGTTCCGAGAAAGAGCGATCATCATTGTAGAGCGTGGGGATTTCCAAAAAGCACCCTTTTTCAAGAACATACTATAAAAGCTTGCTTCGAAGGTTCCTATATGCTCCCTTCTCTATTTTATTGCTTTCTAGATAATATCGTTGTGCATTAGTCATTTAGGGTCATGTAGTCAATAACTTAATTTCCGCCATGAATAAATAAGGGTAAAAGTGCAATTTTAGAGTTATTATTTCTTCATAAAAACGGTCCATCATAGGGAACCCGAAAGGGGCGTCGTAGGGAAGCTAATACCTTCCCTACACGTAACTAACTCCCTTACCTAACTCTGGTTGTAATAACCAAAGTTGATTTTTCTTTAAAAAACCACTGCCTTCTTTTTCCTTTTCCAATGTTTCTGGTAAAAACATTGGTGACGACTCCTCGAACCTTTCAAAAATCTCGCTTTTAGGTCCAGCCCGGTTATTGGATAACAAAAAAACGTTGAACCACACTTTTAAAAACGCGAGTCGAACGAAACCATCGCGTCGCTCCGACCGCCTCTTTTGACGACGACAACATTATGCATGAGAGATTTTATTAGGATGATGCATATGCATTACTTCCTTATGCATTTATTTTCTCTCTTATTTTACCACTCTTGAAATGATGAGGGTATGAATGATTTGACTTTGTCAAAATCGTTTATTAAATTTTGTTATTATTGTTTTTATGACCCTTTATCTCTTCTGTAGGTCAACGTGACTATTTAGCTTATAAAGAACCTAAACACAGACTAGCTTAATTAAAGACTGTCCGAGATAAGGTTGTTTATTAGGAAAAAAATTTATTTATTTTTATGACCCCTTATCTCTTCTGTAGGTCAACGTGACTATTTTTTTTAAGGATTTTTGTTTATTTTAGTTGTTGTATGATTATGCTATGCAACAAACAAATGTAACAAACATATGCACAAACAATTCACTCATCCGCGAACAGGAAGGGGTTTCCTGTAGAAAAGTGCATTGGCAAAGGTAGGTTCTAATTGTCCTCACCAAGGTCAGATCCCTAAGGTGCCCCCATTATAGGGTTCACACGATCTCTTAACCCTCAAACCATGCATGGCTCAAGTGTCTTGTCGAAGTCCTGCAGACTAAGAGATGAGGATTATCACCTTGAATGGTGGCTTCTGACAATGACCTGCTGCCACTATGACCATTACCACGGCCAACCATAAACACCACTCACTCTCTATGTGTATTCACTCTTGCCCCTAGGTATAGAGGGATTGTTGTGTGCAAGAGTTTGTGTACAGTTTGTATTTCAAATAATTGCAGAAAATAAACAAACAACAATTTATTAAAGCCATACAGTAAAGCATGTTATTCAAACAAAGAAAGGGTAGAGGCATAATTTTAAATATACTATTTTGGATTATTCCATTAAATGGGATCAACTCTCATGACTTCCCCAGTGAAGTCGTCATCTGTCGCCGTCGTAAAAAGCGGTTGGTGCGACACGATGATTTTGATGACTCACGTTTATTTTGTAAAAAGAGTGGACATCGCTCGTAGGGTGTTCAATAACGGAACTACCCTCAAGAATGAGGTTTTCGTAAATGGGTCCAGGAGTCGCCATCAATATTTTTACCATAAACATTGAAAAAGGAAAAAAGAAGGCATTGGTTTAAGAAAAACCAACTTTGGCCATTATAACCAGAGTTGGGTAAGGGATTTAGTTACGTGTGGGGAAGGTATTAGCACCCCACAACGCCCCTTTCGGGTTCCCTATGATGGAATAATCTTAAAATAAAGAATTAAAAATTATGCTTCTACCCTATTTATTCATTGCGGTATTTAAATAGTTATCTACATGGCCCTAATATCTAATACACACAGAAGAAAGCGATAAAGAAAAGCGGTAAAAGAAAAGGAATAGAGAAAGGAACCTCCGAAGCGAGCTTTATATATATCTCTTGAAAATGTGAGGATGTTTTTTGGCAGTCTCCTCCCTCTACAAGAGCACTCCTCCCCAAACGATAAAAATTCTTATACTATCGAGCGCTGGATGTCTTAAAAAGAGACTTCCTTAACCGACTTAATCCAAAAGGGATAGTCGGAAAGACTACTCGGACTTTGAAACTTCAGCAAAAATGCTTGGAAAAGTTTCAAAGTAGAGAGAGAAGAGAGCACTGCTCTGAATTGTGTGTGAAATGAGAGAAATGACGCCTCTATTTATAGGCTTGTACTTCCAGGAGGCCGGGACGACCGTCCTGGATTTTGTCAAGTGGGACGGCCGTCCTGGATTTTGTCAAGTGGGACGGCCGTCCCGAATTTTGTCAAGTGGGACGGTCGTTTGAGCATTTGGGACGACCGTCCTGGGCTAAAAATGGGCTGAGACGGTCGTCCCAGGCCCCCAAAGGGGTTGAGATGATCGTCTGGATCTGGGATGGCCGTCCCGACCCTCTAACAAAAACCCTAATTTTTATTTTTCTAAAAAAACCCTCATTTTTTTAATGGAGCCTAGAAAATGCTACTAGGGGCCTAATGAAGCCTTGACCATCTTCAAAACGGAGAATTTCTGAACTTATTGTGAGGCCGAACAAGATTTAAGGTCTACAATAATGGTTAGAAGAGTCAAATCTTCAAGTTCTAATATTGCTTATATCTTCCTTATCCACACTAGTCATGACAAGTCTTTATTGTCACTTGATCCCTTGTCTCTTATAGTAATGTGTTGCTTTTTTTTTCATTCTCATAATCCTAATTTATACCATGGAGCTATAATACCAACTTGAAAATATGAACTAAAATTTTTATAAATTTTCTTATACATAATAAAACATAATATTTATTTATGATCTACTAATAGTTACTAATTATATATAATATATACAACTAATTGGGATATTAAGGATTTAGAATATTTGAAAACTATACAAATTATAATCAAATATGATATAATTTGTACAATCTTATTTCAGAAGAAAAATCTTAACACCCCTTAAATAGGTATATATAAATCTCATATGCCTAATTTGATAAGATATTTCAAAAATATTTTATTTGAAATAACTCTTGTTAGAGTATACGTTAGTTGTTCATATGAACAAATCATGAGCAGATCCACAATTTTTTTTCCTAACTTTTTCTTAAAAAAAATTATATACTTTAACATTTTTTTATTATGTTGTAGTAGATTGTGGGCAATATCATGAACAACTTTATTGCCACAATATAGTTTAATAGATTGTGTGGATGAATATCCAAGCTCTTGCAAGATAAATTTTAGCCATGAACCTTTACAAATTTCAAGTGTTAAGCTTCTCAATTTAGTTTTTATGGTAAAGTGAGAGAGAATAGTTTATTTTTTACTTCTCCATGTAATAAGGTTATCATCAACAAATATAAAGAAATTAGATTTTGATTACCTATATTCTAAGAATTTATCCCAGTTAGTATCAATATATACATTTATTCATTGTTAGTCTATGTCGTTTGTAAACAATAAACTTTTATCAAATGTTGAGTTTAAATACTTCAAAATATGCATTCATACGTTGATCTTTATAATTATGCACAAATTGACTAATAATACACAATGCATAGACAAGTTATGAAGTACATCAATCTCACTATAGGTCTTTGGTATATTAATTTATCAATTGAGACGTGACTTAGAATAATAGACAACTTTAAACCTTCCTCCATTAGTGTACTAGTTGATTGACATATTTGTGCCTTGTAAAAAGTTTAACACATAATATTTGAGACAAAAGAAAATTTCTTTCTTCAATCTAGATACTTCAATTCCAATAAAATATTTTAAGGAACAAATTTCTTAATTTTAAACTCTTTTGATAAATACTATTCAATATGTTACTTTCCTCAAGATAATTATAATAATAATGTCATCTACATATAAAATAAGTGTAATTATCTTATCAAATTGTTTCTAAAAAAATAAAGTATAGTTTGAATTAGTTTGATGATATCAAATGTTGTTATATATTTTGTAAATCTTTTAAACCATGCTTGTGGAGATTGTTTTAATTCATATAAAGACTTCTTCAATTTACATAGCTTTTAATTGTGTTTTTCCGAATAATGTAACTTGATGGGAGTTTCATATACACTTTTTTATTTAATTGCCCTTGTAGAAAGACATTTTTTACATCAAATTGCTTCAATCGCTAGTCTAGGTTTGTTATGAAAGACAACAATACTTTAATAATATTAATACAAGAGCTAAATTCTCTATATAATCAATTTTATATGATTGGGCATGTCTTTGTCACAAATTTTTCTTTAAATCATTTTATGTACTAGTCAGTTTGCTATGAAAGACAATACTTCAACAATATTAGTACAAGAGCTAAATTCTAGATCATTTTATGATATCATCTATCATGAAATGTGACTTTCACATCTATAGGAATCGATGTAGAAAGTCTAATATTTTATTTATTTATTTATTTTATTTATTCATAACCTCTATCCAATTACCCTATCTATTGATCTAGAGGTCTCCTCTCCCTTTTATATTATATTTTTATTATTTATTATATTTTTTAGAAACTTGAATTATTATTAGATTAAGAGAATTGTCACTAGCGGGATTCGAACCCAATACCTTATAGTCGGAGGTCGATACTCCAACCACTAAGCTACTAAGATTTTTCGATAATAACTTATACATAAATTATATTTATATACAAATAAAATATATATATATCCATGTAAATATATAAATATAAAATATATAAATACAAATATATTTATATATTTATATGTTGGATGTGAGGGCGCTCGAGGATGAAAGTGTGTGTCGAGTGAATTTTCAAAATTTGATGTCAAATTTGTGAGCTGGTCTCTTTATATGGATTATAACTTAATGACAAAATATAATCTTTATAATTAATTTATATAATGATATAAAATAATTTTTTTCTTTATTTTATATCATTATATAAATTAATTATAAAGATTATATTTTATATTATTATAAATAAATTATAAAGATTATATTCTATCATTAAATTACAAATTCATATAAAGAGATTCGCTCACAAATTTGACATCAAATTTTGAAAACCTACTTGACACACACTTTCACTTTCGAGCGCGCTCTCACATCCAACATATAAATATAAATATATTTGTATTTGTATTTATATATTTTATATTTATATATTTACATGGATATAAATTTTTATTTGTATATAAATATAATTTATTTATAAGTTATTATCGAAAATTCTAGTAGTTTAGTGGTTGAGTATCGTCTTAATTCTAAGGTACTTGGTTCAATCTGCAAGTAACAATTCTCTAATTTTATAAAAGACTTTCTACATCGGTTCATCCGGGAACCGATGTAGAAAGTGCTTTCTACATCGGTTCCTAACTAAACCGATGTAGAAAGTCTTGAATTTACTTTCTACATCGGTTCGTAACCGATGTGGAAAGACCGATGTTAAAAGTGATTTCTATACTAGTGTTTGTGTTTTAACCATGTAAATCCATCAACATCCTATAAACTTTTTTCCTAGTGGTTTATTAACAAGGATCCAAGCTTCATTCTATTTGTAGGGAGTTAATATTCTCATTCATATAAATTTTCCATCTTGGGTCAATTAAGACTTCTTGTAAAGCCTTAGAAATAACTATAGAAGATAACTTATTCATAAATATATTATTTGTTTCTTATAGTCTATACTTGATACATAATGACTCCTAGAATATTTAACTTTACTAAATTGGTCAAGTTCATATGTATGTTTAAGAATACCTATAGTTAGACAATTTGAAAATTATCTTCTAGCTAACAAACATTGATAATATCTTCACTAAGAGGTTAATATGGTATTTCAATGTTATCTCCATCAATAGATTCATGTGGTGCTTCAATATTATCTCCATTCAAAGATTTAAGTGGTGCTTCAATATTATGATCAAATTCTTCAATGGACGAACTCATAATACCAAGGTATTTTCCTTCCTCATCTCCTAAATGATGATGATATGAAGTTGCATCACTTGGATCAATGCTACTACATTTTATAACCTCATACTCTAGAGTTTGAATTTCTTATTAGTTCATTCCACGAAGTTTAGACTAAAAGACAAACTACATTGTATCTTCATGAAAAACCATATTCATTGTTATATAGACATGATGTGTTGGAGGATAACATTTATAGTATTTGTTAAATATAACATTTGCAACAAATATACACCAAATGAATCTTGGGGTTAACTTATTGAAGTGATGCTTATGAAAATTAATAACTGCAACAAATCCAAATACTCAAAGTGGTAAATTAAAAACTATTGGGGTTGACAAGTGAGAGTTTGAAAATATGTCTCAAACATAATAGACCCTGATTTATTAAATAAGTTCATTACAAAAGTTTTTACAAATATTGTCAGTTAAAAGTTAACTAACCTTAAAAAATTGATACATAAACATCATATTTGTGTCTATAGTTCGATTTGTGTCCACATTACGATTGATGTTGAAAACATAGGCACAAATTCATTTTTCATTTATTTTTGAAAGTTGACAAAAAATATAGTCGATGAAGTAAACACAAAATAAGTTTGTTAGGCCGACACAAATAGAGTCCACTAAACTTATGTCATTATAATTTTTTATTTTGATCCTCATTTAATTTAGTATAATTTAATTTTTTTTAGTTTATCCCATTTTATTTCATTTTTAATTCTCATTTATCTCATATATATATATATATATATATATATATATATATATATATATATATATATATATATAGTGTTGTAAAATAAGGGGTATTACAAAATTTAGAACGTTACGAGAACGTAGGTAGTTAGGGTTTTGGGCCTAATCTACACCTGTAAGTAGAGACCACTTCACACTCTTCTAGACACACCTCTCTCATCTTCTTTTCTCTATTTTCTTCCCGTTCTACTATTATCTTGAGTTTATTTACTCCTTTCAGAGTTTCTTGTTAGTTTATGAGATCCTCTGAAATTTCGAGAAATTCCTGTTGTATCCTGGGGGACTTGCGCAATACACTGCGGATAAGTTCTTAAGGACAGTGATTATACACACCTCAGGAATAAAGTTTGTTCGTGTCTCTGTCAGCTTTTACACCATATATGCACAATTTGACCTATACTAAAATAATTTTAAATTTTGATTGCTTTATGTGGAAGGTTTCATAATTATAATTCCTTTGTGTAGTTTCGTTTATTATTGTGGTAATCAAGAGATTTAACAAATCTCTTCGTGGCTCTATCAATCAAGTTTGAAAGGAGTGAACTTTGTGGCTCTAACAAAATAGAGTTTGTTAGGCCAATACAAATAGAGTCCACTAAACTTATGTTATTGTAATTTATTTTGATCCTCATTTAATTTAGTATAATTTTATTTTATTTTCAGTTTATCCCATTTTATTTTATTTTTAATTATCATTTATTATATATATATATATATATATATATATATATATATATATATTCTTTACCTCTACTAAAATAATTTTAAATTTTGATTGCTTTATGTGAAAGGTTTCATGATTATAATTCCTTTGTGTAGTTTCATTTATTATTGTGGTAATAAAGAGATTTAACAAATCTCTTCGTGGCTCTAGCAATCAAGTTTGAAAGGAGTGAACTTTTTATTTAACAATTTTATTTTATTTTTCTCTCTCTTCATCAACTTCAACAAATGGAACATAGAAAAGGATAAGTTTCAAAATATGAGCAAAATGAGCTACACCAATATGACATGAAAATGGAATCCAGAATATGCATTATAAACTAAGAGGTGAAAATTCTCCAAATGACCATACATAAACAAAGTAGCTACAAAATCTTCAACCAAAATTTTTATCAAATAATTTATAAGCATAATTTAACCAACTCATAGTCACTTTTTTATTATTATTATTTACTATTGCAAAACACAAAATGAATCTCTAAACATTATAAAAAATTAGCCTCACATAGTGGATTAACAACTTCAAATGAGCTATTTATTTTGATTCAGCCAACAACTGTGAGGTGAACTTGTTGGCAATATTTTTTGCCTAAATAATCCACATTCTCCTCTGCTTCGTCCTTGGTTTCCACTTCTTCCTTTTCTAGACCAACATCCACACTAGAGATGGAGATGGTGATCCAACAACAACGAATCTTCTACCTTTGGCTCAAAACCCTAAACACCTTCTCAACATTTTTTCCTTAGACGATGCCTGGTTGAACCCATAGAGTAGTCTCCATGGTCCCTTCCATCTTCCTCAGTCTGCCTCTCCAACTCATTTTCTAGCGAGGTTCTATTTTGTAGGGCTTGAGAGGAAAAGTTATTTGTGCAATACACTTAACAAAAAAGAGGAAGATTGAAGATAATGTAATAGAATATGTTTACTTGACATTCAATGGTTTAGATTTAATTGAAGTAATCTTTTCAATCATAACTGTTAGATATGAATTAAATGAAAGCAATATGGAAAGAGACAATATTTAATAAAATTGATATATATGATTAAGAGGGAAAGAAATCAATTATTTATATTTAGAAATATTATATTTTTTATTAATATATAGTATATTAATATAAAAAGAAAAGAAAGTAAGAAGAAACTAAATGGAAAACTGTAATACAAAGATCAACTAAATCTAAACTCAAGTAAACCATACCCATTTCTAAAAAGATTTGTACTAATGTTATCCGTCAAGTTATTATGCTAAGTAAATTTAAATTTAGTGTCAATACCAATATTAGCTAACTTATTTGCGCATTTATTGTCTTTTCTACAAATGTGTGAAATAGAAAAGTTAATTTATTTAGCCATAATCATGATCCAAAAATTTCTATTAGACCAAGGAACAAATTCAACTTGCAAGCATGTATGGTAGTCACCTAATTAGTTTCCAACCACAGACTGCTCCAACCTCTATCAATAATAGATTTGATTGCAAGCAGGGCAACATGTCGTTTAACATGAAGCATAATATTAATACCAATAAAAGAAGAGAACCCCCTAAAAAATTCACCCCTGCTACCTCAAAATATATTGTCATTAGAAGCTAAACTTGTCACACCACTAACCGCTCTTTCAATATTTCCTTTGATCCTACTAGCCACAGGGGAAAGTTCATATGACATGTTACATTTTCGTGGATCTTCACAGATGAGTATTATTAGTGTTGAAATATTTAAGGATGGTGAAGTCCTTTACAACATTGTTCATCACACCATTAGTAAGGTTGTCACTGTACATGTTATTTGATGATGTTAATGGTTGTATGAACTGAGAAAGGATTTTGGTACTTGTGATAGTTCCTTAGTTTCCATACCATCCAAATAGTGTTAGTGAGGGCAACAAGATTGACATCTTTCATCTGAGAACTAAATTTACTTTATAGAAAGTTTAAAAGATTACCAAGAGAAGATAGATTCATACAAAATTTAAATACCGAATGTAACAAAGTCCAGAGAGGTTTGGTTGTGGAGCAATCAACATAGATATGTTCCACAGATTTCATGGCTTTATGGTAGAGTTAATATCACGAAGCAAGATGCACATCCTTCTTCTGTATGGCATCCTCTGTGTCAAGTCTATTATAGAGAAGTTTCCAAACAATTAAAGTTTTAGTTGAGGGTAGTTGAGGGAATGATTTTGTTCCAAACTAGCTTACTTCAAACTTTAATATTTGGATTCACAAAGATGTAATTACATGCTTCTTTGAGAGTAATGAAGTCGTTAGAGGTGGGGGAGCATATTACCTCATCATGTTTGTCCAAAACAATGATGTAGTAAAGGTGATGAGTTCCTAAGTTCCCATGGGGAGAGAGAGATTATTCCTTAGAGGATCATTAGATACATGACTGTAAGGGAAATTTCCTCCTTACCCTTATTCCTTAATTTACTTAGTATTTTTTTTCCTTCTGTTTAATTTCCTATACTCTTATTTAAATCTTATTTTTGTACGATCACTAAAGAACACCTTTTTTGGAAATCCACCACATTTTTTGGAGGAAAGGAGTCTTGGACCCAAGCCTTTGAAGCATGGACAACCCATGAGGGCGAGAAGGTCTATCATTGACCTTCTAGATGGGAAAGGGCACGACCTTAGAGGGCAAGGCAAGGGGGCAAACCCTTCTAGGTTAAAATTATGGCAACATGTGCTTCTAAAATCCATAATGCAATTCCCTCTAGATCCCTCATCCATGCTTATATATAAAAGGTTTTCAACCTCTTGCAAATGGTTAAAATTTGAATGAACGTTTGAACGTTCTTTTCTTTGAGTGTTTTTCTTCTCTTAGACTTATCTTGAACCTGGGTTCAATTGGTGGCAAGCACCACTCATTTTGAGTTGACCCATCCTCCAAGTGACATGCACTTCTCCATCCTCACCTCCACTTCTTATTTTCTCCATTCTCTTCTCATTTATTGTCGTGGTTGATCCTTCTTTTTTAGCTCTTGTTATTTTGTTATTTCTTTCTTAAATCCTTGGAAGTGCACCTTTGCACCTAGATAAATGATTAGCTTAGTGTCCGGTGGGAATCTTTCTTGAATTTTCTCTACTTAATTGTCTCAAACACCTGATCTACTTAACTTAAAAAAAATGCACTTATATCAAGAGGCGAGGGATCACATTTGTGTTCTTAATTTTTGTGAAAAACTTTAATATATGTGGGGATGTAGCTCAGATGGTAGAGCGCTCGCTTAGCATGCGAAGACGATGATCGCATCTTCATGTTTGTGAGTTTGTGTATGGATCATGATGTAGCCAAATGACAATGTTCATTCTCTGCAATTTTCATTTGAAAAATATTGTGAGGTTGGTGTTCTCTTTTTGCTCACCTAAATTTCATTTGATCACATGCAGAATATTTAGCCTTATAATCACCAAAGATGTATTTCCAATTTTTTGTTCTTGTTTCAAATACTTGAACATATTTGATAAAATGTTTAGCTTAGTATACACATCTTGAATTGATAGTAGAGCCTAAACATAGGAGGTAAGTTTTCATGATCATCTAAAACAATTTTATTATTATTTGTCAAGTTTGGAATCAATACTTACGAACAAAAATATGCAACTGAAAAATTGTTTGGGTTGACACACTCTAGGCCTTTTTAAAACAAAAAAAATTGTGAAATTGTATGCTAATTGACTCTAGAATTGTATGCATCCTGATCACTAATATTAAAAATCAAATTAAATCTAAAATAAAAACTACTCCATAATTTACATTATTTTAATTTAAGATAATGATTAAAAATATTAAATTTAGTTTGATTTCAAATTTTTCCAACCCTTGTTTTAGCTTGGGCTTGAGGTTGGTGCTCTTCTTTTACTCACCTAAATTTCATTTAATCACATGCAAAATGTTTGATAAAATGTTTTAGCCTTGGAATGACCAAAAAATGCATGATATGTTAACTACAAGTTGCTTCTAGTTCATATCAATTTGAGTATCTAAATTTGCTTACCTTTTTGCTTGAGTCATATATCTCATATGATACTTTGAAGTTTTTTGTTCTTGTTTCCAATACTTGAACATGTTTGATAAAATATTTAGCTTAGTGTATGCATCTTGAATTAATAGTAGAGCCCAAACATAAGAGCTAAGTGTTCATGATCATCTAATAACAACTTCATTATTATTTGTCAAGTCTGGAATCAATACTTAAGAAAAAAAATTGCAGTTGAAAAATTGTTTAGGTTGACACACTCTGGGCCTTTTTAAAACAAAAAAATTGTGAAATTGTATGTTAATTAATTCTAGAATTGTTGATCACTAATAGTTGCATGAATGGGTATGACAAATTAGTCACAACAATGTAGGAATCATAGTCTTCTTAGTATATGTTCTTTGTTAAAAAATGTTTAATTGCATGTTTAAAGTGTTTTTTGAATTTTATTCTACATTTTCTCTTTTAGTTTTTTAAAAGTTGTCTCAATATCTCTCTTTAGTATACCCTTTCTTGCTTTGAGTTTTTCTTATTTGTCTTAGGATCTTAAGTTTTGACTTTGTGGTTTTCTTTTATGGGAATTCTTTAGTGTTTTGGTTGGTGCACACATTTCCATTTGAACACCAACTTTTAAGAATTAAAGGACTTTTAAGATGTTTGAAAAATTAGGAAAATACCTGAGAGTTTTTTGTGATCATACCTTTAAAAGTTTATGTGGGAAGCCAAACACTTAGAGAGTTTGTTAGACTTGTGTTTGTTTAGCAAAACATGTCACACACCTCATCAGCGAAGGCAAGTAAGGTGGGAGATTCCCATGAAGGGCAAATGAAGGAACAATTCGATGCCTCCTTGGTGAAACTCCTTAGAGAAATGAACCTCTCTAGAGAGGAGAATTATTGTCGCCGTCAAAAGAGGCGGTCGGAGCGACACGATGGTTTTGCTTTGACTCGTGTTTTTAAAAGTGATGTTACAATGCCTTTAGATTGTTCGATAATCGGGCTGGACCTAAAGGCGAGATTTTCAAAAAAGGGTTCTGGAGTCGCCACCAATGTTTTATCCAGAAACATTGGAAAAGGAAGAAAAATAAGGCGTTGGTTTAGAAAAACCAACTTTGGCCATTATAACCAGAGTTGGGTAAGGGAGTTAGTTACGTGCATGAAAGGTATTAGCTTCCCTACGACGCCCCTTTCGGGTTGCATATGATGGACCGTTTATTTTATAAATAAAGAACTCTAAAATTACGCTTTTATCCTTATTTATTCATGTGCGAAATTTAAATTGTTGACTACATGGCCCTAACAGCTAATGCACAGATAGATGTAATAAGAAAGTGGTAAAAGAAGATAGGAAATGTAGGAACCTTCGAAGCAAGCTTTGTATTAAGGTTCTTGGAAAAGAAATGTGCTTTTTGGCAACCTTCACGCTCTACAGTGCTGATCGCTCTTTCTCGCAACACTACAGGACGCTTACTAAGAGCACTAAGAAACTCCAGAAATGCTTCGGAGGGATCCTAGGAGAATAATTTGAAGAAAGTGTAGAAGGGAAAGTTGTTTTGTGTTGTGAAAAGGGTGAGGAGGCCCCCCCTTTTATAGAAATTCGCGCCCATCAGGTTGGGACCGTCGTCTCGCCAAACAGGACGGCGGTCTCGCCATTAGCAAGTGGCGAGACCGCTGTCTCGCCCTTAGCCGATGGCGAGACGGCTGTCTCGCCAAATGAGACGACGGTCTCGATCCTTTAGGTGGAATTTCTTATTTTTCCCGTGCAAAAAACCTTCTTATTGTAAAATGGGGCCTATTGATCTATCCTGGGGTCCTTTTAGGCCTTGCCCATTTTCGAATGGAAGTCTTCTGCTCTTTATTTTGAGGTCGGACAAGATTTGGGTTCTAACTAGCCGACTGTTGGCCCGTTATGCCAAAAAGATCGGTTGGAGGGTGAAGGAGTTAACCCTCTTGCCCGTCTGTCCTTCAGATGCTCCTTCTTGTGGTAGCCGACCCTCTAGATGAAAAATGTGTGTGTGCCTCCGGGATGCTCCTTCATGTGGTAGCCGACCCCTTTGGACAAAAAGGTACGAATCTCCAGGATGCTCCTTCTTGCGGTAGCCGACCCCTCGGTTGATGAGTATGAACCCCCATTTGGTTGCTTGTAGCTTTGGGATGCTCCATCTTACGGTAGCCGACCCCCTCAACTGACAAGTGGTAGAACCTCAGGATGCTCTTTCTTGCGGTAGCCGACCCACCTCGGTTGATGAGTATGAACCCTCATTCGGTTGGTGCAGTCCACTTTGTAGGACTGGTGGTGATGACGGCTTACTGCTCTAGCTCATGCGCCGGTTGATGAGTATGAACCCCCATCTGGCTGGTTCAGTCCACCATTGTAGGACTGAATGAGTATGAACCCCTCATCTAGCTGGTAGAGTTTGCAGTCCACCATTGTAGGACTGGATGAGTATAAACCCCTCATCTGGCTAATGTAGTTCACTTTGTAGGACTGGTTGCAACTTACTACTCTGGCTCATGCGTAGTGGTTTTGCCTGTGTGCAGGTCTTTGTCTTTGGGACCTTCCTTGTCCCGAAGTGGTGGTGGCGGCTTACTACTCTAGCTCATGCATCGGTTGATGTCTTCGGGACCTTCCTTGTCTCGAGGTGGTGGTGGCAACTTACTGCTCTAGCTCATGCGTCGTTTCCATGGGGAGTGTTTCCGCTTTGGTAAATGTTTTTTTATTTTTCTGGTAAAGTCTTCCGGTGCGCCGGAGATTCTTTAATTTTTTGGCTTTTTCTGACAGTTATCCAGCTTGTTGATTGCTGAGGATTCTTTGTTTTGATCTTTTGGTAGTGATCATCCGACTTCGCTGGTTGTCGGGGATTTCTGGTAATTTTGGGTAACGCCTCTAAGCAGGTGGGTGTATTCGCTTGTTTACCTTTTTTCTCTTTGTTGGGAGAATGATGGCTAATGTTTTGGGATTAATCTCGCATTTTTCCATGGTTTATCATGGTTGATCATGTCCAGGCCCCGAATCATCCCTTCCCGCTTCTGGCCGATGGTCTCCGGATCGCATCTCGAAGACGTCTTGCCTCAAGGACATCTGGTCCAGCTATTGGAAAATGTCATCCATGTGATCGGTGGAAAATGTCTTGCCTCAAGGACACCTGGGACCCCGCCGATCGAAGCATCCCCATGCCGACGAGCATGGACCCGCCGATGTACTTGGGTTGGAGGATGGAGGGAATGTCCTCCTCACCAGGGCAGCCCCATCTCTCGGCCAGCAGGGTGATGAGAGGACCCATGAGGATGGCTCCGACGGGGCGGCTCCCGAAGTCCTTCAGAGCCCTCAGGAAGAA
The DNA here is from genome assembly GCA_963425845.1 of Sphenostylis stenocarpa. Classification (NCBI taxonomy): domain Eukaryota; kingdom Viridiplantae; phylum Streptophyta; class Magnoliopsida; order Fabales; family Fabaceae; genus Sphenostylis; species Sphenostylis stenocarpa. The sequence goes on from OY731406.1 coordinate 54,928,791, forward strand.
GTAGTCGAGGTTACACCGGCGTCCATGTAGCATGCAGTGTAGCACGAAGAGGTCAGACTGAGTGATCTTCCCCTGACTTTCCTTCCACACATGGATCATCCCTACCAACAGCTTGTGGCAGATGCGAAGAGGAGGGTTGAGCGCTGACCCTTTCATGAGGGTCGGTAGAATCTGTAACCCGATGAGATCCTCCCATATCTCACCGATTGTGAGGGCAGCCAGCTGCTCACAGATGGCTCCCTGATATTCCGGCGTCAGGGTGTCCGCGGGTTGTATGAAGCCTATGGCGACATTGAACTCGTCCAATGTTATCGTCTGGTAGGTCCCGTTCATGTAGTACGAGACCATCCTCGCTAGAGGGACACCCGGGAATATCGTGGGCATATAAATCATCGTGACGGAGGCGAGGAACTCCATCACGACTTGCTTGTAAATGTGGGTCGGAGGGGCTTGGAGGAGGAAGTCCCACCTAATGCTCTGGATGTATCCCCCTACATCCTCTTCCCAACCGAACTCGGCCAAGATACCGTAGTCTAATCTGAGCATGGGGTGCCAAGAGTAGCGTCTGATGTGTTTCAGCCTGGCCTGGTGCTGTGGCGTGAGCTGGGTAGGATCTGGCAGAGCTTGTGGTGCGGACGTGCTCGGGCCGGGCCCCCGACCTCTCTTTCGGGGCCTCGAAGATTATCCTTGTTACATTTTGGGCAAAAACACTCAAAGATGTATGAGAATGTATATGAAGATGCAGGAATGGAGTGCTTTGAACTGACCCAAAAGCCCCCTTTATATAGAAAATTTTATTTTTGGTCGGGACCGCCGTCTGGGATTTGGGACGGCAGTCTTGAATTTTTGAAGCTCGGGACCGCCATCTGGAATGTCGAGACGGCGGTCTCGCTAATTGTAACATGGCGAGATGGCCTTCTCGCCAAGCGAGAAGGCAATCTCGCCTTTAGCAAATGGCGAGACGGCAGTCTCGCCAAACGAGAAGACGGTCTCGCTTTCAGCGAAAGGTGAGACGGTGGTCTCGCCTATGATGAATTACGAGACGGCGGTCTCGCTAAACGAGATAGCGGTCTCGCTTTTCAAATGTTTTTTTTTGTAAAATATAAGACCTTGTTCAACAATATATATGCATGCAATGTTTTCATGTTTTGTATCCTATAATGCTATTTCGTTGATTTTTCAGAAGGATTAATTGGTGTGTCTTTTGAAGACGATGTCCTTCTGATGTGATTTTCTGGCTGTACTTGTTTGTACCATTCCAGACTTAATATGACCGAAGAATAACGGTTGGTTTGAGGAGCACACTTGCCATGTCGGTGCATTTTTTCCTTCCTCTAGAGATTTCAATCCTCTTGTTGATTATATGCCTCCATATTCCCCGACTAATTATCAGAACGTTGTGATAAGGGTCAAGAGAAGAGAAGTAAGAGGATAATTTATTCAATGGCTTGTGTTTTAGACGGTTGAATTTTTATTTAAAAGGAGTTTTGTAAGAATGGCTGGCCAAGGTTGGCCAGAGTGTTTAAGATGATGCTAAACAAACGTTTTGCTCTGAGGATTTGCGTCTTAGCTCATTTATATCACTTTCTATGACTGATTGACTCCCCAGACTGCCCTTTGGGTTTTCAGACTAGGATACTGTGTTTTGGTCCTAACTTTTGTCTAAGTTCCTTTTTTCTTGTTTTGGGAATCCTAGCGGACCTTATTTTGTAACCTTAACTTCTTATTAGGCTACCCTTTATTTTTGTTCAGATTTCCTAGTGGGTTGACCCTAATTTTTGCGTAGCCCCCTTGGTGGGTTTCCTACCGGGTAATTTGCCCTCTCTTTTTTGGCCTTTGGCTTCTATGGGCTTCTTTTGATTTATTTTCTTTTTTATGCAATATTGGCGAAACACGATTTTATTATGAAGGGGTGAAACCTTATTCTATGTTTCTAGTCAATCAACTTGATTATTTTTGCGATGGCGTGTTTTGACTATTTCGACACACTTTTAAAAAACGTTTTCTTAAACATGGTTATTACGAGGTCTAGTCATGAATAGCAAGAAAAGAAGCAAATGGTAAGAAATGTATTCTTTATTAATTAATGGGGGAATATGTGCCCAAAAGATGCCCGGGGGTCGGGCTAGCCCCGGGGGATAATCTTTAACAATCATTGGGTTTACATCCCTTAAGAAAGGAAAAAGAACTCTTAATGACTAGGGTTGTTCTTGACGCTTGTATCCCTCCGCTTCGGAATATCTGCTTGAGTGTGCGGAGGGGAGACTTCCCTTTTCTTCTTTCTACTCGGCCCTTTGTAGGGTCATATTCTAGGCCATGCTTTAAAGGATTGTCTCTAAATTTCGGGGGCTCCTTTATTCCTTGTGAGTCTACCCCAAGTCCTTGGCCAGGATGGTAACCATGCTTCATCATCATACGGGCTACCTTCGTATTACCGGGAAGTCTTTCTACATTGGCAATTTCAAGCGCTTGGAAAGATGTTTCAAGGGCCTCTTCAACCGCATCCACATAGGGTTGAGTAGACGGTCCACTGATCAAGATATCATTTTCTGCTTGGACCGTGACCAGTTTGTCATCTACTATGAACTTGACTTTTTGGTGGAACGTTGAAGGTACTGTCTTGGCGTCATGAATCCAAGGTCTTCCAAGGAGACAACTATACGCAGGAGTAATGTCCATCACGTGGAAATCGACGTTGAAGATAGTGGGTCCAACTTGGATTGGCAGATTGATTTCCCCTACTACTTCTCGTTTGGATCTGTCGAAGGCTTGAACGATAGTGCTACTTGGGCGCATGCGGGTTCCTTGAATAGTCAACTTGTCAAGTGTGCACTTGGGCATCATGTTCAAGGATGACCCGTTATCCACAAGAACTTTAGCAATGAGATATTTCTTGCATTTTATGGAAATATGCAAAGGCTTGTTATGGGTCGACCCTTCTGGAGGGAGTTCTTCATCTGTGAAGGTGAGGTGATCGCTAGTTGTGATGTGGCTGACAATCCTCTCAACTTTTTCTTGGGATATTGTATGAGGTACATGCGTTTCACTTAAGACCTTCATCAGGGCGTTTCTGTGCGGTTCCGAACTCATCATTAGAGATAACAAAGTTATCTTTACATGTGTTTGATTGAGTTGGTCGATGATGGAATACTCGCTATGCCTTATGAACTGGAGCAATTCATCGGTCTCCTCCTTGGATTCCTTATTTTCCTTTTCTTCGGTCTGTTTATTTTTCCCTTTATTCTTGGGGGCATCTTCTTGTGACTCCTTGGGGGAGTATATTCTTCCGCTTCTGGTCATGCCCCAATTCCGGCTATGTTGGAAATGTCCTCCTTTATTGGTGAAGATTTCCCGTATCTCCACGGTACAACTTTATTTGATTCATAGAGGAAAGGACGAGGCATAAATAATCGCAAAGGCATCCTTGCCCCCTCTTCCTTATTGGCTTTGATAACCAACGACCGATGCTTATTGTCCTCTTGGGGTGAATCAACCATTGGGGAGAGCTTGATTACAAATAGTTTTCTCTCCATCCTTCTAATTGTGGAAGACGTATCAGTTAATCCTTCCTTTTTATTATCTTTATTTATTAAAAGTGAAGGAGGGGTAATCAAATATGAAAATGAATGAAATGCATGCAAGTAGAGAATTGTTGAATAAAAAGAATATTTTATTTATTTATAGAAAGTGTGCATTCCCCTACACCATGCTACGAAGCACTTTTTGACAGAAACGGAAAAGCCTAAAGAAACTCAAAGGCGGGTTCTGATTTCTATGTAATTCCTCTTCGGCTTCTCGTACATGATGAGCGAGTGTTTCGGTCTGCTGGTGGACCGCCTGGCTCATATCTTCGCTATACTTCTGAGTCTCTTTGATCTTCGCCTCTTGATGGACGACCAAGACTTGTAAATTGTCGAGTCTCTCAAGGGCTCGGTCTCTTTCTCGTAGCACTTGGGCATACTGAGTTAATTCATCTCTTTCCTTGCAGCGCAGCTCAGTAAGACTTTTGTTAAGTCTCTGGGTAGTCTCTCGTCCTTAACGTATCTCAGACCTAGTCCTTGCGAGATCTGTGAGCATTCCCTTGATCGTTTGAGCCTGTTTTCACACTCGGCCTCGAGGTGTGCTGACCTGGCGGTTACTTCTTGAAGTTGGTTATCCGAGCTGATTCTGATAGATTTGGATGCTCGGATAACCTGCTCACTGGAATCAGCACATTGATCCTTGAGGCGCTCTATCTCATGATCTTTCTTCTTGCACTACCTTTGTAGACCGTCTATAGTGACGATAAAATCTTGCTCTTTTTCCTCAAGGACCCTCATCTGGGCTCCCATGATTTCTATCCTCTGGGTCAAGGCATCGACTTGGCTTTGGAGCTCTCCACTGGTTGGAGGTGCAGCAGGTAGGGTGGATGGTTGTGACATCCCTCTGTTTCTCCTCCACTCCTCATAGTCACTGGAGACAGCTACTCGAGCTTTGCCTAGCTCTCTATCTCCCATGAAGATTGGTTTCTCCCATGCTCTTCGTACAATAAGTGAGTTCGTAACAGTGCATGGGTCTCCGAAGAAACACAGTCCTCCGAGCTCTTCCCGTGATAATGTGGTTTGGGTTCTCATGAGTTGTCTCATAACCACCTTTGGAGAATAGGCTATGCAACCTCTGAGACCTATCAACGGTACGTTCAAATAATACCCACATCTGATGAGGATTGGGCCAGGTCGGAACCAAGGACATGCCCAGGATAAGCGGTTGGCATCCCATTGTTCCAACTCGACCTTCCACTCCATGGTTAGGCATCAGTGGAGAGGGATTCTGGAGAAACTCTTCAAAGGGTCGGGGAACATCCCCATGTGACTAAATGCGTAGAAATGCATGATACCCCACACGAATAGCAGAGGAAGAGCAGCACCTGAGTGTTCTCCCTTGCTTTTGGTGATAGAATTCAATCGAAAGTAAGGTGTCAGCAAGAAGTGCAGGCAAGGGACTCTTTGAGTTCATGTCTCAGGCGAAGAAGGCGTCCATGACGGCTTGATCCACTGTGTCGAGGTGAAAGGGAAACAACATAGTACCGAACACGATCAAAGCCAGGGTTTTGTTAAAAGCAAACCAGTCTGCTCTTTCAGCCAAAGATGACATGTGGTCTTCTAACATTGCGACTTTCCAACCCTGGACATTCCCTTTTGCTATCAGGGTAGTCTGCCGAGATGGCAATTAGATGATGGCAGCGACTTGGGTTGCAGGAGTATATGTCTCATGGCGAATATGGACCCCAGCTGAATTGGGTCATCTCAACATAATCTCATACTCCTCCAAAGTGGGCACCATATCAAACTGCGAAAATTCGAAGCAGTGTAGACTAGAGTTCCAAAAATGAACCAGAATCCTAACGAAAATAGAGTCGACACAGATCTTCAGTAGGTCGAGAATCCGTCCATAGGATTTTTCAAAGTTGGAGCGGACCTCTGGTGGCATCAACGCACTGAGTCGTTCTATCTTCTCCACATGGTATCGGGGAATATCCACTTTCTTCAACTGTCTACTAGCCCCCTCCATTTTCTAAAAACAAAAATGCATGTTATGAATATGATGCTTAATGCAGGCATGCATGCAAGTGTTTATTTTTCCTAAACATTATCATGTTTTATTTTCTACATGATGCATGATAGTGTTTGGTTTTTTTTTGTATTTTTTCAAAAGGAAGATAAACTACCTATATGGATGCTTATGAATTTAATGTTTATGAACAAGGCCCATTTTTGTTTTATTGGATTTATTCGGTTTATTTATTTTTATTTGGTTTATTTGATTTTTATAACCTTTTATCTCTTCTGTCGAACTGCGTGGCTACTTAGCTTACAAAGAACCTGAAACCAGGCTAGCTAAAAGGCAGATTGTCCGAGATAAAAATGGTTTATTGCGAAAGAATAATTTTAACGTCCCTTATCTCTTCTGTCGGATTGTGTGACTACTTAGCTTACAAAGAACCTGAAATCAAGCTAGCTAAAAGGTAGACTGTCCGAGATAAGGGTGTTTATTGTGAAAAGATTATTTGAGGTTTTCTTTTGTTTTTCTGTTGTATGTTTATGCTATGAAACAATCAAATGCAACAAACAAATGCACACACAATTCACGCATCCATGAACAAGTAGGATGACATTTTTAATCACGAGGTAGGATTTTCCTGCAGAAGAGTGCATATTCAAGGTAGTTCTAAATTTCCTCACCAAGGTCAGGCCCCCGAGGTGCCCCCATTATAGGGTCCCCACTCTCCAGCCTTTCGACCATGCATGACACTAAGACCTTAGTCAGTCTTTGTGTCAAAAGAGGAAGGTTATCACCTTGAGTGGTGGTTTCCGACCATATCGGTGGGCTCATGGCCCTCACTACGACAAATCGTACCTGCCACCCATTCCCTATGGATTTCCCACTTGCCCCCGGGTATAGGGGGAACTGTTGTGTGCAAGGGTTTGTGTATACTTTGTATTTCAAACAATTGCATAAAATAAACAAACAACAGTTATTAAAGCCAAGCAAATAAAGCATGTTATAAAACAAGGCAGGGTAAAAGCGAAAATTTTAAGTCCTTTATTTATCAAACTGGTTCATCACTAAATGAGATCAACTCTCTTGCTTCCCTGTTGGAGTCGCCATCTGTCGCCGCCGATTGGAGCGACGCAATGGTTTTGCTTTAACTTGCGTTTTTAAAAGTGATGTTACAACGCCTTTAAATTGTCCGATAACCGGGCTGGACCTAAAGGCGAGGTTTTCGAAAAAGGGTTCTGGAGTCGCCACCAATGTTTTATCTAGAAACATTAGAAAAGGAAGAAAAAGAAGGCGTTGGTTTAGAAAAACCAACTTTGACCATTATAACCAGAGTTGGGTAAGAGAGTTAGTTACGTGCAGGGAAGGTATTAGCTTCCCTACGACGCCCCTTTCGGGTTCCCTATGATGGACCGTTTATTTTATAAAAAAAGAACTCTAAAATTACGCTTTTACCATTATTTATTCATTTACGAAATTTAACTTGTTGACTACATGGCCCTAACAGCTAATGCACAAATAAATGTAATAAGAAAGCGGTAAAAGAAGATAGGAAATGTAGGAACCTTCGAAGCAAGCTTTGTATTAATGTTCTTGGAAAAGAAATGTGCTTTTTGGCAACCTCCACACTCTACAGTGTTGATCGCTCTTTCTCGCGACACTACAGGACGCTTATTAAGAGCACTAAGAAACTCCTAAAATGCTTAGGAGGGATCCTAGGAGAATAATTTGAAGAAAGTGCAGAAGGAAAAGTTGTTCTGTGTTGTGAAAAGGGTGAGGATGCCCCCCCTTTTATAGAAATTCACGCCTGTCAGGTCAGGACCGCCATCTCGCCTGACAAGGTCGGGACCGTCGTCCCGTTTGGCAGGACGGCGATCTTGCCTTCGAAAAGTGGCTAGACGATGATCTCGCCGTTGGCGATTGGCGAGACGACAGTCTCGCCGGTAGCCGTTGGTGAGACAACAGTCTCTCCCTTAGCCGATGATGAGACGGCGGTTTCGGCCCTTTAGGTTAAATTTCTTATTTTTTTCCGTACCAAAAACCTTAATATTCTAAAATGGGGCCTATTGATCTATTCTGGGGACCTTTTAGGCCTTGCCCATCTTCGAACGGAAGTCTTATGCTCTTTATTTTGAGGCCGGGCAAGATTTGGGGTCTACAAGAGTTAAAGACACTTAAGGGAGACCATTCAAAGGTTAGAAATGAAGCATACTAAGAGAGAAAGAAGAAGATCATTCTCACCAACAAGTTTCCAAAAAGATGAAGGAAGGAAATACTCTGGAAGAAGGAACTCAAGGTGCAACACTACATCAAAGAAGCACAACATCAAGATTCCAAAGTTCTATGAAAATAATGATTCGAAATTTTTCTTGGATTGGGAGGCCAAGATAGATCAAATCTTTAATGTAAATCTAGTAAGGATCAAGTACAAGAAAATTTAGTTGTAGTAGAGTAAGAGGGATATGTTATGACTTGGGGACATAAAGTTTGTATGGATAAATACCAAGGGTCACTTGTAACTTCTTGGAGGGACATTAATGCACACTAGATTTGTTTCTTCCTACTATAGGAGGGAACTCTTATTGAAGCTTCAACGACTTCAATAAGGAAGTTTGCGTGTAAATGATTATTTTAAGATGCTAGAATCTTTACTGCTTAGGGTCGGATTACATGATGAAACAAATGAGGCTAAGATAGTTAGGTTTGTTAGTGGTTTGAGGAGAGACACCCAAAACTTAGTAGAATTGTATGAATACTCCTTCATTGAAAATATTTTACACCTTACCCTAAAAATTGAAGCTCAATTATAAAGAAGGGATAGGGAAAGAAGGAGTTATTCAAATAATGACTTCCACAATTCTTCTTGGAAGGACAAGAGTAACAAATGGCATGATAAGAACCCTTCCAAGTCACTCTAAGAGCCACCTCCTAAGGGCAACACATATAGAAACCCCACTCTTAACGTCACCGTTCCTCAAAGTACTATTTTAATCAAATATTTTAAATGCTTAGAGTATGGGCACATAGATTCTAATTGTCCTACTAAAAGAACTATGATTTTGAGCACAAGTAGAGATGTCGAGTGTGAACAATTTTCTCCCCCCCCCCTCCCCATCTAGAGAGAATTCCTTTGAGCACTTTTTCTCTGATGATGAAAAGATCAAGCCTTATGAAGACGATTTATTAATAGTGAGACAGATGTTAGGTCAAGTCCAAAAGGACCTTGATAATTCTCAAAGAGAAAACATATTTCATACTTGCTGCCTCATTAATAACAAATTTTGTTCACTGATCATTAATGAAGGAAGTTGTGTGAACGTGGCTAGCATGAGGGTTGTGGATAAGCTTGGTTTGTCGACTACTCTTCATGTCAAACCTTACAAGCTGTTGTGGCTTAGTGAGGAAGGTGAGATTGAAGTAAATAAACCAATCCTTATTAATTTATTCATAAGGAATTATGAGGATAAAGTCCTTTATGATGTTGCTCTCATGGAAGCAACGCACATTTTGCTAGGTATGTCATGACAATTTGACAAAAAAACCTTCCATATCGGTCATACCAACAAATTTTCTTTTAACTTCCAAGGGAAGAAGTTAAAAATGAAAAATAAAAATAAAGAGGAAGATAGAAAGGAGAAAGAGAAGCAAGAGAGGGCAAGAAGAAGGACATCATAATCTCCCACAAAGGGGTCAATAAGGTATTGCTTGCTCATCAAAAGGTTTTTGTACCTTACCCCACTAGGGTCATCTTCTGAGAGCTCCTCTAGTTGTTTGCAAGGTTTAGAATTAGTCTTTGATAATTTCAAGAATGTTTTCAAGAACCTCAAAAAGGGTTGCCTCCCTTAAAGGAAATAGAAAATAAAATATATTTTAGTCCTGGATCATGCTTGCCTAACAGACCAACCTATAGAACCAACCTAGAGGAGTCTAAATATATTCAAAGACAAGTAGAGGGATTGATAGCAAAAGGGTGGGTGCGAAATAGCAAGAGCCCTTGTGCTATGCATGTAATATTTGTCCCTAAAGTTGGTTTATGTGCATTACCTGTAGGGATATCAACAACATTACCGTAAAGTATGACATCCCGTCCCTAGACTTATGACCTGTTTGATGAGGTAAAAAGTGCTACCATATTTTCCAATATTTATTTGAAGAGTGGCTATAATAAGATAAGAATTAAAGAAGGAGATAAATGGAAAACTACAAAAAAAAAATGCAAAAAGAAGAGAAAAGAAGAAAAAGAAAAGCAAGACATGGGGTAAACTACCAAGAACAAGAGCGTCATGATCTCCCACAAGGGGATTGAAAAGGTTTTGCAAATTCGTGGACGAATTTTCTCCAAGGAGAGAAGGATGAAGAGTCCTTAAGTTCCCATGAGAAGGGAGAGACTATTCTTTGGAGGATAACTAAAAACATGACTATAAGGAAAACCTTCTCCTCACCCTTATCTCTTAATTTACTTAGTATTTTTCCTTCTTTTTAATTTCCTAGACTCGTATTTAAAACTTATTTTGGTATAATTACTAAAGGATGTCTATCTTTTGAAGTCCACCACCTTTTTTTGGAGGAAATAAGCATTGGATGCAACCTTTGAACACATGGATAGCCCATTAGGTAAGAGAAGGTCAACCATTAATCTTCTAGTTGAGAAAAGGCATCGTCTTGGAGGGCAAGGTAAGGGGGTAACCCCTTATAGGATACAATTAGGGTAACATGTGTTTTTGGAATTCCTAATGTAATTCCCTCTAGGTCCCTTACCCATCCACCACTCATCTTTGGTTGGTCCATCCCCTAAGTGGCGTGCCACCCCTCCATATTCACCCCTATTTCTTCTCTTCTCCATTCTATTTTCATCTCTCGTTTCATTTATTGTCATGGTTGGTCCTCCTTTTCATCACATTATTTTTTTTTGTGAAAAAAATTCAATAAATATGGGAATGTAGTTCAGATGGTAGAGCGCTTACCTAGAATGTGAGAGGTACAAGGGATGAATTTGTTCCAAACTAGCTTACTTTAAACTTTAACATTTGGATTCACAAAGATGGAATTACATGCTTCTTAACCTTGTAGATGAGAAAGGGCACGACCTTGGAAGGCAAGGCAAGGCAAGAGGGTAGCCCTTTCTAGGTTAAAATTTGGACAACATATGCTTCTAGAATCCATAATGTAATTCCCTCTAGGACAACCCATGCCCATATATATAAGGCTCTCCACCTCTTATGAATAGTTAGAATTTGAATGAAAGTTTGATAGCTCTTTTCTTTGAGTGTTTTTCTTTTCTTAACCTTATCTTGAACCTTGGTTTAAGTGGCGGCAACCACCACTCATTTTGGGTTGGTCCATCCTCCAAGTGATCACCTCTCCATTTTATTTTTATTTCTTTTTTCATTTATTATTGTGGTTGGTCCTTCTTTTTCAAACCTTTTGTTATCTCTTGCTTAATCCTCTCTTGAATTTTTGGAAGTGCACATTCACACTTAGATAAGTGATTATCTTAGTGTTTAGTGAGAATCTTTCTTAAATTTTCTCTACTTAATTGTCTCAAACACCTTACGTGCTTAACTTAAAATTTGTACTTATATCAAGAGGTGGGACATCACATTTCTTTTATTAATATTTGTGTAAAATTTTAATAAATGTGGGGATGTAGCTCAGATGGTAGAGCGCTCGCTTAGCATGCGAGAGGTACGGGGATCGATACCCCGCATCTCCATTAAATTATTAATATTTTTGGAAACAGGGAATATAAATTCTTAGGATTAAATATTATTATAATTAAATTGTGATAATTTAGTTTGCTTAAATTTTTATTTAATAAAATATTTTCAAATATTAATTATAAGATGATTTAATGTAAATTTAAAATTTCAATAAGAAATAAACTTAAAAAAATATATTTTTTAATTATAATTATGATGATGTGAATTACTAAAAAAATCAAGTGTTTTAATTTCATTTACATTAATCTAATAATGATTTAGATTATTGTAATTTAATTGAATTTTATATTTTTCTTTACTTAAAAAGAAATTAATAATTAAACTACATGTACATTTTTTTAAAATAATATACATTAATATTATATTATAATTTATAAAATAAATTCATAATTCTAAAATTTCACACTTTTTTATTGATAACTAACAGTCAATTTACCTAAATAGGATCTTAAATTCCTAAAAATAATACAAATCTATAATTGAATTATAATATATGAGAATTAAATTCAAAATTTACCTTTAATAAGTGCACACAACAAAATTTTATGACCTTAAAGGTTTCCTGTCCACTTGCAACTCTTATAAGCAATTAATATTTCACACTCTCGCGCTAACCTAATCTAAGAGTTACTCTAAATTTTCATTTATAGTCTCCCCTGCGGTTGTTCCACATATTAGAAATTAATTAAACATGAAATGAAAAGAGAGACATCTAACATTTGTTTATGTATTAGTGAATGATGTTTTGGTTTTAGAAGATTAAACTCAACTTACCTCTAGCTTTTATCTCATTAGTACAAAATAGAAAAAGACAACGCCTTTTAATGATTGTCAAACATGAGTCGTCTTTTTTAGATGTGGTGATAATTTTGAAATTATTTTTAGTTTTTTAAAGAAAGTTCTATTATAACCGTCGTTACATGTTCAAAATATAAACTTTTTAATCATAATTTTTTTATAACTATTGTTGTATGTCTTATATAACGATAATTTTAAATAGAACCATTGTCATATATTTAACATTTTCATGATGGTTTTTCTATAACCGTTGTCATATGTCACATACGACGATTATAATAGAATTGTCAAGTATGAGACATATGATGATGGTAACCCATAAAACTATTTTTGTATGTCTAGTTAAACTTTTCAACTTTACCCATTTTGTTCATTTCGTCTTCACGCCCCCATTTTTCTTTTCTCCTTTGTTGCAACTCTTCTCTTCTCCCTTTGTTCATCATGATTCAACTCTTTTTCTTCCTTTCCCTCTTTCTCTCGTTCTCAAAGTGTTTCTATTCATTAAAAATGTATCCGACACACTCAAAGTTGCCATAAGGGAGAATAACAGTGAAAAGATAATGTTTTCTTAAGGCAAAGGTATAAGATAATGTTCTATTGGATGCGTTGAAACTGTGTCCAAAGAGAAATAACGATGAAGCAGTTAAAACTTGTAAGTTTGTTGTGGCAGAGTAATGATGAGGGAGTAGTGAAAGTTTGTAGATTTATTATAGCGAAACTTCTAGGTTTGTTGCTTAACTTGTAAATTTGTTATTAGTTGCGACAAAGCTTCTGGTTTATTGTGGCAAAGGAATATGAGGGTTTTGATATACACCAATAGTTTTAAATATAATCGTCGTTGTATAGATAATTTACAACAACGATTCAAAATCATAGTTAAATTTATTAACTTTAATGATAACAATAAAAAAAAACATCGTTATATACTTTTTTAACTATCGTAAAAAGGTTATTTGTAGTGGTGACTTTTTAACTTTATCTTCCTAAGTTTATATTTTTTGTTTGTTTATATCTTTTTGTCTAATAAATAAACTTATTTTATAAAATATTTTTATTTTATTATCTAAACTAAATTAATTATTTAATTAAACCAAATAACTTAAAAAAAATTAGATGTTATAAAGTGCATAACTAATATTTGAATTTTTAATTTTACAAATATTCAAACATTAAGCAAGCCCAAGATGATTCCTGAAGACTAGATAGAGTCTTAGAATACTGGATATGGAGGTACAAGTTGATGAAGTAATATTATGCATAAGCCTCCAAAGCACAAGTGTGATAAAATTTCGTAACATGATATTTTTCACTGTCATAATCAATTATGATGCATCGGAAATGGAAAAACGATTTTCTCTGTCATAATTGATTATACTGGTAACATAATCGATTATGGCAATTCAAATTTGAAAAATATCCGTTTTGAAGAATAAATGTTTTTGAATACATCTTGAATTTTTCTCTACGAAAGTATTAATGACCAACGACTATTTTCTGATGTTATTTTCCCATTTAAATGAGTTTTGGTGAAAAATAAAACACACAATTACAGAATTCAAAAATACAATTTACATTCAATCAGTTTTGAGAAAAGAATTCTGAGTAAGACAACAAAGATGTTTTACATGTTTTGAGAAAACCCTCTTCTCCATTGCCACAGAGATATTTTACCAAAACTCTCTTCTCCATTGCCTAATGTGTTTTCATTATTAATCACACTTGTTTTTGGAGGTTGGCATTTTACAGGCTTATACAACTTGTTGTCTCCATTACCCAGGTGTGACTGTTCTTATTTTATTACCTTCATCCTTTGTGGGCTTAAGTGGTTGATTGTTAAATTCCCTGTTTAGGGTTTAAGTAGTCATTGTCATTCTGTTGTGTTTTTTCGGGTTTTCTGTGTGGAAACTATTCATCCGTTTGATTTGTTCAGGGATGTGTTTTCATTCTTTGATTTGTTCAGAGGAGGTGTTCATCCCTAGTTGAATTCTAGGGAGATGTTCATCCTTAGTGGGATTCTAAGGAGGTGTGTTCATCCTTTGATTTGTTCAGAGGAGGTGTTCATTCCTAGTGGGATTCTAGGGAGGTGTTCATCCTTAGTATGTTTCTAAGGAGGTGATTGTCTTTTGAATTAGTTTGTTTTTTGCTGAATTGATTGTAATTTGTGAACTGAATTTAAAAGATAGTGAATTGGGGTCACTCTTGTGTTAAGAGTTGACTAGGAACTGGATGTAGGGTTGGCTATACCCGAATCAGTATAAACCACTATGTGTTCTTCTCTTTCCCTTATCTCTTTTTTGAAAGTGATGAAGATCTTATTGAATCATTTAAATAAAGATCTTGTTGATTTGATGAAGTCAAAATGAAGTCAAAGGCTACTTTGTTGCAGTCAAAGGTCACTTAGATAAAAGGGTAGAGTGATTAGTGACTCTGCATCTTTACTTAGGTATAATCATTTTTTATCTCTCTCCTACATGACCTTTCTTCATTTAAAAGATTTTGCAAATGCCTCTAAAACATGTTTAAACTGTTAAACACAAAGTATTTTGTTAAATGGTTTTTAAGTAACTATTTTAACCGATATTATATGAGCCTTATCGGTTAAAATGTTCTTAACACTTTTGTAACGAGTTTTTAACCGATATGTTTACGAAATAATCGATTGTTTTCATTAAAAGGGTTTTTGAAAATCTTCCGCAGTATTTTACATATAGAATTGAAATAATCGATTAAAATAACTTAGAATATTTTGAAAAGTGTTTTAGCATAATTTTAATCGATACAAACTCGAAATAATCGATTAAAATAACTTGAAGTGTTTTGAAAGTTATTCGTCAAGTATTTTAATCGATACAAATGCAAAATAATCGATTAAAACAACTAAGAGATTTTTCCGAATGTTTTAATCGATTAAAACAAGTATGTTATCAGTTAAAATAACTTAGAAAGTTTTATGAAATCTTTTGGCGAATTCTAATCGATTAAAATACGATTCAATCGATTAAAATAACTAAGAAGATTTTTTCCAAAGTATTTTAATCAATTAAAATAGATTGTTATCAGTTAAAATCACTTAGAAAGTTTTATGAAAACCTTTAGCAGATATTTTAATCGATTAAAAGACAAAACAATCGATTAAAACAATTTGAAGGATTTTTTACAAAGCGTTTTAATTGATATAAACGTTGTCATATCAGCTTAAAACAAATCTGGAAAATAATCAAGAACATTTTAACAGATTAAAAGAAGTTTTAACAGATTAAAACAAGACTTTTAACAGATTAAAAGATTATTTTAACAGATTAAATAAACCGACAGTTTGGAAAATCTTCTATATAAACATAATTGCTTGAACATTTTTAAACACATCTTTTGGCAATCAATCAAGTAATCATAAGTGTTACTTTCAAGAGAGAATCGCGCAAGTTTTGTGAAGTTCTTAGAAGTTCTTTCTTGAGGAAATTTTTGCATTCTTTTGGTGAAGAAAATTATTCTGCAGAGCTGCATAAATCTGGTTTGAGCGTTCTAGTTTCTTCTCTTTGATTCTTTTCTTTTCTTTACTATATTGTGGGTGTCTGGAATTGTGGGCACTGGTTTCTGTGGCTAGAATTTGGTTGTAGGGTTGGTCAAGAACTGGAAGTTGGTTCTTGGTGAAGGTTTAGGTGCAAGGACTAGAATTTTAGTTCTTGTGGTAGATTGGGTGTGATTGGAATTGTAATCTGTAAAGCATTCAATCTAGTGGAACCCAGCTAGAATTTGGCTGGAAACTGGACGTAGCCCTGGGATTGGGTGAACCAGTATAAATCTTGGTTGTATCTTTCTAAACCTTTCTCTCTTTAATTTTGTCATTGCCTTTACTTTGATTGTTTGCTTTGTTTGATTCAAGAATTGATTAGAAATCTTAATCTTTGAAATAGATAATCTGTAATTTGCGAAAATCTTTCAAAGATCAATTCACCCCCCTCTTGATCTCAGCCTACTTTTCTAACAATTGGTATCAAGAGCAAGGTTCTTGAGATTTATTCAAGTCTTTCGATCCAAATGGCTGGAAATAATTTTTCTGAGTGTGCTTGTATTGATAAACCTTCACTGTTTTGTGGTACAGATTACTCATTTTGGAAGATAAGAATGAAGATCTTTATTGAATCTGTTGGTATAAATGTTTGGAATATTATTAAACAGGGAACTTATGTTTTTAACATAGAATGGTCTAGTTTAAATGATTGTGAAAAGAAACTAATCCAAGATGATTGTACTGCTAAGAATATCATCACATCTGCACTTAACAGAAATGATTTTTTCAGGATATCTCATTGTCAAACTGCTGCACATATGTGGAAAACTCTTGAAATGACTTATGAAGAAACAACAGAGATATGTTTGATGGTCAATTCGGATTCTCCCATGACCAGTGTAAGTTCTGACTCAACAACTACTATGAATTACAGTTCATTACAAGATGCTTTTTATGAAATGCATGTAGTAGCTAAGAAATTAGAAATTGAAAACAAAAGATTAAAAAGCATGAATAGTTTATTAGAAAACAAAATCACTCTTCTTGAAAAGAAAATTGTTGATGAAGAAACTAAGAATGAAAATATGGAAATAGGTAATAATTCTGATTGCATGTATAATGATAAAGATTGTAAAAATTGTCCTGAGTTACAAAAGAAATTAACATATTTAATAAAAACTGCATCTAAACTTGCACAAGGAAAAACCAGTCTTGATATGATACTTGATTCTCAAAAATTGGTTATTGATCGTGGTGGTATTGGTTTTACACCTCTTGTTGGAAAGAAAACTAGAACATTTAAAAACTATTTTGCATATAGTAAAATTGTTTCGTCTCCATTTATTACATGCTTCTATCGTATGAAAAGAGGTCATTCTGTTAAATTTTGTAGAATCAAGAAGTATGTTATTCCTAGAGGTAGAATGAAGTGGATTCCCAAAAATTCATTTCAAATAACCTGATTGGACCCAATGATTATATAAAGGGTACCAGAAATATGTTAAATTTGTTTTGCAGGAACAAAATCTGGAAGTCCCTTGGTATCAAATCAGCAAATTTTGATTCTGGATTCATGGACTGTGTATTTTAATTTATATAAAACTATTTTAATCGATTGAATTCACTTACAAAGAATACCAGAAAAGTTGTCCGTACAGTTTTAATCGATTAAAATATTCTCACGAATTTAGTTTAGCTGGTTTAATCGATTAAACAGGATTTATATCAGTTAAAACCACTAAGAGGTCAAATCTAATCGATTCTTCTTCGTTTTAATCGATTATAATTCTGTTATCATTTTATTATTTTCTTCCAGTACAGAAATAATCGATTCTTTTATGTATTAATCGATTATTTCACTGTTGTATTTTCAAACCTAATATTAAAGATCAAATTAATAGGTTAATTTGTTGATTAATCGATTAATTTGTTCCTGAAAATTATTTTAACTACACCCAATTGAAAATTGCTCAGCTAATCAAAGTCAATATTCTAAGTTTTTGTGTTAATCAAAATCTGCATAATACATTTTCCTTTGACCAAGTCAAACACTTATCCAAGAACACTTTAGCTGATGTACCCACTGTCTAGAAACCTACGCTTATGCCTTCAGTCAAGGGGACATGTGCAATTAAAGCTATTTCTTTGTAGGTTTTGTCAAATTAGACTTCAATTTATAGAATTTGAAATTCGTAACTCATTTTTCTGCACTTGAGTCCATCAGTCTCACTCTTCATTCTCTGGTTCAAATTGCTTCTCTCTTCTCTCTTGTACTCACGTATCAAATTTCCTCTCTAAACTGCACAAACAAGATGCTTAGGAGATCAAAGTCAAGGAAGAAACATAAAAGAGAATCTTCCTCTGCTGCCAATCCTGGTGGTCATCTTGAAAACTGGTTCAGTGGTGATATAGAGAAGATGAATAATTTCATCACTCACTTTAGTCAAAAGCAACTAGTAATTCCCAAATTCATAAGGTTTGCTTGGCTAGATGAAGAAGGTTTCACTTCGTTAAGAAGAAAACTGAAGAATAAAAAACTGAAGAATTTTCTGGAATATACTGGTAACATTCAACCAGATCTGGTAAGAGTGTTTTATTCTAATCTCACTGTCAATGGCTCTACATTAAGATCTCAGGTAAAAGGAGTTAATATGATCATTACTCCTGATATATGGGATGAAGTTGCTGGCCTCAAAGATATTGGTGTAAAAGTCTCTAGAGGTAATATTGTAGAATTGCCAGAGTTTAACAAAATTCAATTTTTTCGTACCTGTCTCAAAGATCAAGATGATTCGGTAAGAATTTTCAATGCTGGAAAGATGAGGCTTGAATCAAGAATTCTTGCCTTCATTATTGCATGGATGCTTACTCCAAGGGGGAGTAATCATGCTATACTCAATGAGGGTGATTTAGCTCTCATGTATTGCATTGAAAATAGGATTCGAGTAAACTGGGTCTATGTTATTAAAGATCACATGATAAAAGCCAAGAGGCTTGCTGATTATAAATTGTCTTATGCCTTGTTAATAAACAAATTCTTTAGACATTTTGCAGTAGATCTAGAAGGGGAATATGTGGAAACTCCTAAAACATCTAACGAAATTGATGACTCCACTCTAAGGAAAATGGGGTATATGAAAATTGATGATGAATGGATATCAATAGTTGATGTTGGTATGTCTGAAGATGAGGATGAAGATGAAGAAGAAGCTGAACAAATTCCTTCTCCTCCAGCTGCTGAAGTTCCTGAGTCCACTGGTGGGGAAGCTTCATATGAGAACATGGAGATAAAACCCTACATGGAACAACATGACTGTAGGACTCCTCTTTCACAATTTGAAAGGTCTATGCTTTCTCAAATGGCCACAATGCAGGAAAATCAAAGGAAGCATATGCAAATGACATATCAACACTTCCAGCAGACCAACACACAGTTCACAAATCTGGGAAATCAGATCGCTGATATCTATACCAAACTGGAAGATATGCAGCTCAATCAAGGGAATTGGGATGATTGAGTTTTAACACCAAGGGTCCCTTTCTATCATAATCTTTTTTTTTTCTTTCTTTATGTCATGTTTCTTTTATTGCTAATTTTCATTTTGGACTGTAATATTAACTGGTTTTTAAACCAGAAACAATCCTTTAACTTTTCTCAATATGATGCAGGTTTTTATTTGAATTAAGAGAGCCTAAATAGAATCAAAAATACTTTTCTAATATTTTTAGCTTATACAAAATCGATTCAATCGATTAAATCAGTTAAAAGAAACATTTACATAGGAAATATGCACCAATATAATCGATTAATTTGCGTATTAATCGATAAAAAGATATATGTCATGTAGCTGTATCAACTAAAATTAGTTTACATCAGTTAAATCAACTAGATAAGATATTATTCTGATTTTGCTATATCTTTTGGTTGAATCTTAAACAATCTAGTTGATATTATCTTAAAACATCTTCCTAATAATCGATTTTACAAAATTCGAACTAAATTAGGAATTTTAGATGCATCAAACAACACTTAATTTTCAAAATATGGTTGTTTTAATTGATAAAAACAAGCTTTAATCGATTAAAAGCACTTATATAGAATTTTTCATATGATTTCAATCGATTAAATGTCGATTTAATTGATTAAATGCACTTAAGTCTTTAGATTTCAACTTTCATCACTGTTTTAATCGATTAAAACATTGTTTGTATCAATTAAAATCAGTTACAAGAACATTTTAATCGATTATACCCTATTTTTAATCGATTATTACTCTGGAAAGAAAAATTAAAGGCTTTAGTTAATGGTTGTTCTTGTAACATGCTACTAAGGCATGGTTCCCTTATCTTTACACGTGCCTATTGTATTCATTACAAACGTGTTAATGAAGACAAGTTTGAATCAACTTTGATTGATCATTATATGAGAAATATATCTTGCTCAAATTTTTTTTACTACTGTTTTTAAAACAAATTTTGTTACATGCCATGCATAGTGATTGTTTTGTTCCTCTCTTCCCTATTTTTGATGAAGTCAAAAGGGGGAGAAATAATTGCTTTGCTTTTTATAATGATTTTCTGCTTTTGATAATGATTTTCGTTATTTTAGGGGGAGTAGTAATATAGGGGGAGAAATGGGAAAAATAATTAATTTTTGAATACTCACTAATCTATATATTCAAGTGACTTCTTCTGCAGAGATATTATTCAAATAGGTGTTTGTCTTCATCAAATAGGGAGAGACTAAAAGTGATGAAGATCTTATTGATTTGATGAAGTCAAAATGAAGTCAAAGGCTACTTTGTTGCAGTCAAAGGTCACTTAGATAAAAGGGTAGAGTGATTAGTGAGTCTGCATCTTTACTTAGGTATAATAATTTTTTATCTCTCTGCTGCATGAGGTTTCTTCATTTAAAAGATTTTGCAAATGCCTCTAAAACATGTTTAAACTGTTAAACACAAAGTATTTTGTTAAATGGTTTTTAAGTAACTGTTTTAACTGATATTATATGAGCCTTATCAGTTAAAATGTTCTTAACACTTTTGTAACAGGTTTTTAACTGATATGTTTTCGAAATAATTGATTGTTTTCATTAGAAGGGTTTTTGAAAATCTTCTGCCAGTATTTTAACTGATATAGAATTGAAATAATCGATTAAAATGACTTAGAATATTTTGAAAAGTGTTCTGGCAGAATTTTAATCGATACAAACTCGAAATAATCGATTAAAATAACTTGAAGTGTTTTGAAAGTTGTTCTGTCAGTATTTTAATCGATACAAATGCGAAATAATCGATTAAAACAACTAAGAGATTTTTCTAGAATGTTTTAATCGATTAAAACAAGTATGTTATCAGTTAAAATAACTTGGAAAGTTTTATGAAATCTTTTGGCAAAATTCTAATCGATTAAAATGCGATTCAATCGATTAAAATAACTAAGAAGATTTTTTCCAAAGTATTTTAATCAATTAAAACAGATTGTTATCAGTTAAAATCACTTAGAAAGTTTTATGAAAACCTTTAGCAGTATTTTAATTGATTAAAAGGCGAAACAATCGATTAAAATAATTTGAAGGATTTTTTACAAAGCGTTTTAATTGATATAAACGTTGTCGTATAAGTTAAAACAAATCTGGAAAATAATCAAGAATATTTTAACAGATTAAAAGAATTTTAACAGATTAAAACAAGACTTCGAGATTAAAATATTATTTTAACAGATTAAATAAACCGGCAGTTTGGAAAATCTTCTATATAAACATAATTGCTTGAACATTTTTAAACACATCTTTTGGCAATCAATCAAGCAATCATAAGTGCTACTTTCAAGAGAGAATCGCGCAAGTTTTGTGAAGTTCTTAGAAGTTCTTTCTTGAGGTAATTTTTGCATTCTTTTGGTGAAGAAACTTATTCTGCAGAGCTGCATAAATCTGGTTTGAGCGTTCTAGTTTCTTCTCTTTGATTATTTACTTTTCTTTACTGTATTGTGGGTGCTTGGAATTGTGGGCACTGGTTTCTGTGGCTGGAATTTGGCTGCAGGGTTGGTCAAGAACTGAAAGTTGGTTCTTGGTGAAGGTTTAGGTGCAAGGACTGAAATTTTGGTTCTTGTGGTAGATTGGGTGTGTGATTGGAATTGTAATCTGTAAAACATTCAATCTAGTGGAACCTAGCTGAAATTTGGCTGGAAACTGGACGTAGCCTTGGGATTGGGTAAACCTTTCTCTCTTTAATTCTGTCACTGCCTTTACTTTGATTGTTTTCTTTGTTTGATTCAAGAATTGATTAGAAATTTTAATCTTTAAAATAGATAATCTGTAATTTGCGAAAATCTTTCAAAGATCAATTCACCCCCCCCTCTTGATCGCAACCTACTTTTCTAACATTTTTCACTGCATTACTCTCCTTACACCCGTTATTTTTATCTCTATCTTTCTCTATCTTATTGATATTTTATCTCTCTGATTATATCGCTTCCACTTTATCTTTGTTCAATTTGATAATTAAAATTGAATTAATAAATATTGAACATCTTAAAATAATTTTTTAATTTGACATCTATTTTAATTTGTGCATCTATTCACCCCCTCTAGATGTCATTTGTCTAACAAACTTTAAGGGGGTCATGACTCCCCTCAGTTTCGAAGAAGATATGTTACTGATCACAAATCCAGCAATCTCATAACAAGCTTCAAGCTTCCACCTCGATAGTGTCTTAGTCATCATATCAACATTATCGCCATCAATATAAACTTTTTCCAATTCCAATGGTACTTCACATCGATATCTTTTGGATCTAGAATGAAAATTTGGATTCCAATCAAGATGATAACACTTTAACTATCTATAATTAACGAATAGTTGTCTTACACAAAACCAAGTTCGTATAAGTATTTCTTTAGCCATAACAACTCTTTGCATGTTTCACCAATGATAATGAACTCTACCTCTATTGTAGATAATGTTATACACCTTTATAGTCTTGATATCAAGCCACACCTCCCCCTTCAAACTTAATAAAATAGTTGAAAGTAGACTTTTTGGAATCCATAACCCTAACCATATATGAGTTTGAGTAACCCACTAAAGTAGGCTCATCACCTCCAAACAAAGTGTAAGTTACTAGTACTATGGAAATATCTCAAAATCCATTTCACAATATTTTAATGCTCTCTAAATTTGATAAAAATTGGCTAACTGTAGACCCCAAATTTTGTCCGACCTCAAAACAAAGAGTAGAAGACTTCCGTTCGAAGATGGATAAGGCCTTAAAGGTCCCTAGGATTGACCAATAGGCCCCATATTAGAATATGAAGGATTTGTGTACACGAAAAATAAGAAATTTCACCCAAAGGATTGAAACCGCCGTCTCGTTTGGCGAGACCGCTGTCTCGCCACTCGCAAAAGGCGAGACTGCCTTCCCGTTTGGCGAGACGGCCGTCTTGCCACTTGCCAAAGTTGAGACAGCCGTCTTGCCACTTGCCAAAGGCGACACCGTCGTCTTGTTTGGCAAAACGGTTGTCTTGCCATTTTCCAAAGGTGAGATGATAGTTCCGAAAGTTGAGACGGCGGTCCCGAAAGTCGAGACGGCGGTCCCGAAAGTCGAGACGACGGTCCCGACCTTGTCAAGCGAGACGGCGGTCCCGACCTTGTCAGGCGAGATGGCAGTCCCGATCTAACAGGTGCGAATTTCTATAAAAAGGGGGACCTTCACCTCGTTTCCACACAATTCTACAACTTCTCCTACTGGACAATTCTCAAAATACTCTCCTAGGACCCCTCTGAAGTATTTCCAGAGTTCTTAGAGTTCTTAGAAAGCATTCTAAAGTTCTTCGAGAGAAGAGTGAACTGCATTGTAGAGCGTGGGGATTGCCAAAAAGTGCCCTTTTCAAGAATATTTTATAAAAAGCTTGCTTCGAATGTTCCCTCATATCCCTTCTTTTATCGCTTTCTACTATCTCTGTGCATTAGTTATTAAGGGTCATGTAGTCGATAACTTAATTTTTGCAATGAATAAATAAGGGTAAAAGCATAGTTTTAAAGTTCTTATTTCTCTATAAAAAACAGTCCATCATAGGGAACCCGAAAGGGGCGTCGTGGGGAAGCTAATACCTTCCCCACACGTAACTAACTCCCTTACCTAACTCTGATTGTAATGACCAAAGTGGGTTTTTCTTAAAAACCATCACCTTCTTTTCCTTTTCCAATGTTTTTGGTTAAAATATTGGTGGCGACTCCTCGAACCCTTTCGAAAACATTGCCCTTAGGTCCAACCCGGTTATCGGACAACCTAAAGGCGTTGAACCACATTTTAAAAAACGCGAGTCAAACAAAACCATCGCGTCGCTCCGACCGCCTCTTTTGACGGCAGCGACACTAACTATACCAACAACATATGTAATATTTGGTTTCATGCATACCATTGCATACATAAAACTAGTCACCAAAGATGCTTAAGGAACTTTGTTGCTCCTTATCTTCTCAACTTCATTTGAAAGAATATGCTTAACATTCAGTTTAAAATGAGTTGTAAGAGGAACACTCATTGTTTTAAAAATTTTCATACGGAATCTTTGGAACAACTTCTTAATGTAGTACGCCTATGATAGCAAAACCTTTTCTTTTCTATCACACATGATACTTATACAAAGAATTTTTTTATCAACTCTTAAGTCTTTCATGAAAAATGACTCGCACAATTACATCTTTAACATGTCAATTTTGGAAATATTTTCCTAACAATAAGCATGTCCTCAACATATACAAACAAACAAGATAATAAATTTATCATCAATAAACATTCTAATAAATATATGATGGTTCAAAGTAATCTTTTTTAGCCTTAAAAAAAATACTTCTAAGAGAACCTA
The DNA here is from genome assembly GCA_963425845.1 of Sphenostylis stenocarpa. NCBI lineage: Eukaryota > Viridiplantae > Streptophyta > Magnoliopsida > Fabales > Fabaceae > Sphenostylis > Sphenostylis stenocarpa. Next base: position 54,953,227 of record OY731406.1, read on the forward strand.
AGAGGAGAAACATTTTTTCTCTCTTAATTTATCTCTCAAGTACTAAAGCAACAAGAGAAAGAAAAGGAAGTGATTTTGGTGTGTTTTACAAGGTAAACACTGTGTTCCTTTTATAGTAAGAAAAGTAAGCACCAAACTAAGATTTCCCACTTGAAGATTTTAATTAAATTAATCAAATATTCACAACATGTTTGTTTTATTCTTGCCATCCATGTTGCTTATTTTTTCCGCTAGGCCATAATAGGATCGACTCCATACAAACTTGTCAACACTAACCGACTTTGTCATAACATCTGCTAGGTTCTCATCCATGTGAATCTTTTGCATATCCACACTACCCTCTTCCACTACTTCTCGAACAAAATGATATCTTATTCCTATGTGCTTTGTCTTGGAATTGAAAGGTTGGAATCCTTGCAATGTGCAAGACACTCTGACTGTCACAATACACAACAATTTGTTGTTTCTTGTGCCCGAGTTCCTCCATTATCTTCCTAATCCAAATAGCTTCCTCACATGCCTGGGTAGATGCCATGTATTTAACTTCTATGGTAGACAGAGCTACAACATCCTGTAACTTGGATAACCAACTTGTTGCCCCTCCTGCAACTGTAAACACATAACCAGTAGTAGATCTCCTTTTATCCAGATCACCTGCAAAATTTGAATCAACATAGCCTCTAACAACTAGTTCTTATCCTCCATAACATAATGCAACACCTGAGGTTCCTTTGGTGTATCTAAGGATCTTCTTTATAACACTTCAATGCTCTCCACCAAGATTTCCTATGAATATACTAACTACTCACACTGCTTGTGCAATGTCTGGTCTTGTACAAATCATGATATACATAAGACTTTCCACTGCTGATGCATATGGTACTCGAGACATTTTCATCCTCTCCGCTTCATTGTTGAGACTCATACTTGAGGATAACTTACAATTGATAGGAAGTGGGATGGAAATTAGCTTGCAATCTTGCATGTTGAAGTGCGACAAAATTTTCAGTAAGTAATTATTCTGAGAAAGCCAAACCTTTCTATCTTTTCTGTCTTTGTGAATTTGCATCCCTTAAATCTTGTTTGTTGGTCCCAAGCCCTTCATGTCAAACTCCATAGCCAATTGTGCCTTTAACTCTTGGATTCGATCTATGTTGGGGCCTACCACCAACATGTCATTCACATACAATAACAAGATAACAAAATCATTATCACAAAACCTATTATAATATGTACAATGGTCTGAGCTCAGTCTATTGTAACCAAGGAAAATAATGAAGGAATCAAATCTTTTATACCAATATTTGGGCGCCTATTTTAGACCGTATAGAGATTTGGTCAACCTGCAAACTAAGTTTTCTTATTCTTTAAAGCCTTCTGGTTGGAGCATATAAATTTCCTCTTCAAGATCTCCATGAAGAAAATCAGTCTTTACATCCAATTGTTCAAGATGTAAATCAAATACAACACACATAGTCAGGACAACTCTGATGGACGTCAATCTGACAATCGACGAGAATATCTCATTGAAATCAATACATTTTTTCTGAGCATATCCCTTTATCACCAATCTAGCACGATATCTTTCTACTTGATCATTGTCATATCTCTTGATCTTATAAACCCATTTACAACCAATGATTTTTCGACCTTTTGAAAGTTCCACAAGATTCCATGTCTTGTTTTTATGAAGATCCTTAATTTCTTCCTCCATTGCAGTCATCCACAGAGAAGCATCTGAACAACTCATAGCCTCTTGAAAAGTTGAAGGTTCTCCTTCTTCATTTAGAAGATAATACGCATCATGACTTGCCATCACATATTATGAATGTCAAGATGGTTTGGCTTTTTCTCGTGTTGATCGCCGGAGATCTTCATTACTAACCTCATTTGACTCTTGATCTTCGTGCTCCTCCTCTGACTCAGACGAGTCATCCAAAGACTTCTTCTCTATCTGTACTATAACCTTATCCTTTATCAAGCTGTCATTTATCTGCTCATTTTGCATTTCATTTTCTGCAAAGACTACATCTCTGCTAACAACAACCTTGTGGGAAGTGGGGTCTCACAGGCGATACCCCTTCATATTGTTAGCATAACCCAAGAAGATACATCTCATGGATTTTGGATCCAATTTTGTTCTTTTTTTAGTGTTGTACACCACGTACACAAGACAGCCAAAGACACGTAAGGATGAATAATCAGTTGATTTACCTTTCCATAACTTCATTGGTGTGCTCAAACCAATGGCGGTTAACGGTGACCGATTTATAACATAACAGGTAGTTTTAACCGCTTTTGCCCAAAAAGACTTGGCTACTCCAATTGTTCGCAACATAGCTCTAGTTCTTTTCAGGAGAATTCTACTCATCCGCTCTGCTATATCATTTTGTTGAGGCGTATGTGGGACAGAAAATTGTCTGGTAATACCCTCTTGCTTGCAAAATACTAAAAATTCTTTGTCTACATATTCTCCTCTGTTATATGTCCTCAAACACTTAATTCTTTTCCCAGTTTCAAGTTCTACTTGTGCTTTGAATTCCTTGAACTGTGAAAACACATATGCCTTCTTCTTGATAGGGTACACCCATAATCTCTTGGAGTAATAATCGATGAACGATACAAAATATTTTGCTCCTCCGAGGGATAATACCGATGATTCCCATACATCAAATTGAATCAAGACCAATATGTGTTTACTTTTAGCAATCACTCTAGCAAACTTCAATCTATGTTGCTTACTTATCACACAGTGCTCACAGAAGGGTAAACTAACCTCTTTAAGCCCGGGTAAGAGATTACGTTCTGTAAGGATTTTTAGACCACTTTTTGACATATGACCAAGTCTATGATGTCACATGATCACTGCATCTTCCTAACTTGTTGCCGCAACTGATGCATCCGCTTCTTGCAACGTATCTCCAAGCAGCACATACAAATTTGTCATGATCTTCTTTGCCTTCATGACCACTAAACTCCCCTTCACCACCTTCAAGATTCCACCTTCAACATGAATCTTACACCCGAGGTCATCTAATTGCTCAATGAACAATAGATTCTTCTTCAAGTCCTTCACATGTCGTACCCCTTGAATTGTGCAAACAATACCATCATACATTTTAATTTTTATTGTACCAACTCTAGTAATCTCCAATGCATGGTTGTTTCCCATGAAGATGGATCCACCTGAGAATAGTTCATAAATGTGAAACCAATCTCGGTGCGGAGTCATGTACCATGTTGCACCTGAATCCATTATCCACTTGTCATGAAACTCCTTTTTACCATTAGAGATAATTACTGTTTTGCTCACTAGAATATCTCTATCTTCCGAGGTACTTACAACACAACCTTGTGAGGTTGATTCTTTAGAGTTGTTTCTTCCATTCTTCCTCTTCCAACACTCTTTTCTCGTACGCTCTTTCTTGCCACAAAAGTAGCATTTGATCTTAGAACTTTTCTTACTTTGAGATCTCAATCTATCATTACTCGAGTCACATTCTGTTGATCTTCCTCTCATCATTGTCAAAGTCTCTACTTGTTTGGAACTTTTCGCCCTTACTCATCTGCCTGAATTCTTTTTCAAGAATAGCTCCGACAACATCCTCAAAGTGCATATTCCCATCAATATTATTATTTGTAATATTGATGATGAGTTGATCATACGAATAATGTAAACTCTGAAATAAAAGCTCTGCACGCTCATTTTCAACTATGTTGAAATTTGTCGTTGATAGTTGGGCAAACAAGGTATTCAAATGGTTGATGTGGTCCGTCACTGATGTGGACTCACTCATTCGAAGAGTATAGAGTTTTCTCTTCAAGAATACTCTTGTGTGAAGTGACTTCACCTCATATAGTTTAATGAGGGTATCCCAAATCTCCTTCGCAGTAGTCTTCTCCGCAACAGTGGATAAAACTGAATCTGTCATTGATAAGTGCAAATTCGCAATAATATTGTCGTTCATCTGTGTGTTCCACGGTTCTTTCTGCAATTGTATCAATACAATTGTCCTTCCTCAAAATTACTTTTATCTTCAGTTTCCACAATAAGAAATTACTCTCATTGAACTTCTCTATCTCATATTTTGTTATCATGGTTCCAATTTGACTTATGCAATCCTCACTATGAATAGTATTGTCTACATGAACAACAATGGTAGACTGTGAACCAGTACACCAGGTAAGTTCCTAGGAAAGAGAGGTGAGTCACTAATGGACACGCTTAAATACTAAGTTTTTCCTTGCCAGAACTTTTCCTAGACATGCACTATCACCAAATAATATCCAGTAACAAGAATAACTCTTTTCTGATGTGGAAGATCATATTAATCGAAACCACAGAGCATACTAAGAATTTTCTTCAACATTATTCTAATGACTACGCAATAGAAGACCAATATCAAAACCTAGTGGCTCTGATACCACTGTTAGGTATCAAACAAAATTATAAGCACACACAACTAAAATAAAAAGATGAGAAAAATACCGACAATAGGAAAAAGAGTAATTTTACTAATGAAAGAAATTACAACCATTCTCTCTTTATCTCCAAGGAGGAAACAATAACACCCTCTCCTGAAAATAAAGGAAAAACAACTTTAAGAAAACCTAAAAGGAGAAACTATTTTTCTCTCTTAATTTATCTCTCAAGTACTAAAGTAGCAAAAGAAAGAAAATGAAGTGATTTTGGTGTGTTTTACAAGGTAAACATTGTGTTCCTTTATAGTAAGAAAAGTAAGCACCAAACTAAGATTTTCTTGATGTGAGACTTTTCTTCTCACATAAAATATACAAACTTTTTATACCACTAACTTGGAGTTTATTTTAAACCATATAAATTATTTCTTAACCTACACACAACCTGCCTTACCTTCAACAAGAAAATCATCGAGTTATTTTATGTAAATTTTTTCCTCTTAATTATATTGAAGGAAACTTGTCTTCACATCTATTAGATGAACCTCTAAATCAAGAGTAACAACTAAACTTAGCATAATTATGATGGATGATATATTCACCACAAGTGAAAAAATCTTATTAAAATAAACTCATTTTCTCTGTCTAAAATATTTCACCATTAATTTGATTTTGTACTTTGGAAATGTAGAATTACTCTACTTCACCCCAAATATCCACCTATTCTCTATGACCCTTTTGCCCTTAGACAATTTTACTACGTCAATAATATGATTATTGAGCAAAGATTTTGTCTAATCTCGCATTGCATCAAACCACTTAGATTTTTTGCACTTGCCAAAAAACCTCTTCAAAATACTTAGATTCTCCACCATCAGTCAATGTCACATATTCATCAAAAGAGTACCTAGAAGACATCCTATTGGATCTTCTATGAGGAACTTGTACTACAAGTGCATCATCATGTACCATATCATGTTTCTTTTGAACATCATTAATCAAAACTCCTAAGCCATCTAACTTATTGATCATTAACATCATCATGTTGCTCATCATTTTGATTATCTATTTTAACATTATCTAAATTTCAAAAAGATAACCACATTAGATTACCATCAGTCAAAAATTTATCTTTCTTATGATATTTTTTTTTAACATGTTCATACAACTTATACTTAAATTCATCTTAAGTGTAACTAATAAAGATACATTATTTTATCTTTGTATCTAATTTATATTTTTTATCCTTTCAAACATGAACAAATATCTTATAATGAAAGACAGACAAATACTTATAACTAAAAATAACCTAACCTATCTCAAATATATAATGAATTTAGTTGGTTTAGGAATTCAAATTCATATTAATACCCGTGTTTTCAATAAAAAAAAAACATTTTTTAGCTAATAAAAATATAATTCTATAACTTATAAAACTATTATAAAAAGTAAAGATTAAAATTACATGAATTTTCTAAAAAAAATTTAAATCTTCAAAATTCTTTTGACGCCTCGTTAAAGAAACACAATAGAAAGAAAGCTAGAGACATATAACGAAATGAGTTTTCTTAACAATTCACTATCTCACGAAAAAAATGCACTACAAGATAATTAGTGGAAGTCTGTGTCAAAACCTTTACGTCTTTGATCCATTTTTCAAGTGCCTTGTAATTCATGATTGTCTTTTCTTCAACCCACAAATACGTATTAAATCAGAAACCAAATAAAGAAAGCTTTACGACTAAAGATCTTCTATTTTACTTCATACATTTTACTTTGGGGTCCCTTGATTCACTTGCATAAAAGTTTTATCATGATCTATAAAGAATAGTAGAAATATATAATAGTTGTTTACATACACTTTGAATTATTATTAAAAAACTAAATTAATTTAATAAGGACCCAATTGGGCCGATATTGGCCTGCTGTTCAACTAGTCAACACATTTTTGTTGTTTTGTTACATCCAAATAATGGGACAATAAGCAGTGCTTATTTTTGCTTTGAATATGAAAAAAAGTTTATTTGACTTGACCTTAAATATGCACTAAAACTTGTATCTAAATACACTCTTTTTAGATTGATAAGATTACATTATCATATATTCAATAAAAAATTTCTGAAGCACAAGTTTCTAAGATTTCAATGAGTTGCATGCAATTTTGGGTTGATCAACAAGATAATTAGATAAAATAATTCTTTTATGCTTTCACATTAATCTTTAAAGCTAAGAAAATGTCAAATACAATTTTTAATTTATAAACAACAAATAAGTTATGAATTCTACGATCTACACTTTCTGAAAACTGATTAGGTATTTTTTACTTAAAAAAATTACTCGTGCAAACATTCCAATTTTAGACCGTTTGCTTTTCAAAAAATTTTGGACATTCATGTTTTTGAATTATCCAAACATAAGAAAGAAATATAAACAATTTTTGTAATTAACCATAATCGTATAACTATTCTCTTTACTTAAGATGAACAACAATTCAAAACAAGGAAATCACGTTAGTTTATATTCAGTTACATTATAAGAAGACTTACTAAGATTTAGAGGGTTTGATTCCGCGGTAGGTTACAAACGTTTAGAAAAGCCCGTTTACCATATAGGTGTAGAAAAAGTGCTTATAAGTTAGAATTGTTGCGTTTTGGTACATCTATAATCCTATAATTAGGAATTCTCGTTGTCCTTTGGGTTAAACCTTTATCCAATAAAAGACTTTATCGGTGAGGGCCCGCAACTTCTTTATTACCCCATGCGGAATAAGAGACAACATGTACCAAGGATCCCTCACCCTACCCCCTTTTCCTAAAATAGCCTCATAGGTAATGTTCCACTAATATATATCTATATAATAATCACTATTTTTCTTTTTAGCATTTTAATTTTTTATCTATTATTTTCATTTAAATGGAAGTATAATAAAGACTAAAAATGTAACTAAGAATGATAATCTTCTCCTAAATATTATTTATTTATTATCATAAATAAGATAAGAATATTTTGGAAAACAAATGATGATAGAAGCAAGCAAATCTCACTCGTACCACTTGTATGTATATAATGATTTAGAATCACATAATGTTATCATTTTATTTTATTCCATTTGGCACCAAATTTGGGAAGGGGGTTATAAAAAAAATCAAATAATAATAACAATTAATAGTTTAATTATTTTGTTAATCCGGTAATTGAATTAAATTTTTGAAAAACGGGTTTCCCACTTCGAGAGGCTAGAGCATTAAGCATCAAGCATTTAGCAAACGTTATATGTGTCGAAAGGAAGAGAAGAGAGTGTGGGAAAGAACCTCTTTTTCTCTCTCTCTTTGTTTTCGTACGGTTTGGTTGTGCCCACTGTCCTGTTTCGGTTTCTGTTCCCTTTGAGAGCAGAAGAATCAAATCAATCCTTTACCGTTCGTTCATTCAATTCCTTTTCTTCCGTTTTTCCTATTTTTTTCTTCGGAAAATAAAATTTGAAACTTTGCTTTTAAACGGGAACCCCAACCTCAGATTTCACACCTAGAATCTTGATCCCTTTATCCAGAAGCCTCATTGTTGGTTTTTTGGCCATTGGGGTTGTTGCTCTTGTTGGTGTTCATCCTTTGTGGGAAAGAAATGGCGTCGAGTATAGGTATGATGGATAGCGCATATTTTGTCGGCAGAAACGAGCTTCTCACTTGGATCAACAATCGCCTTCAACTTAACCTCTCTCGCATTGAGGAGGTAATCCTCTTGGTTCTTGTTCTTGCCAACATTTTAAAAAAATAAAAGAAGAATTTTTATTTGGTCTTTATGGAAATGGGGTATCTTTATTTCTTTTGTTGTTATTGGGATGAGTATGATGTCATTATCTGAATACTGGTTGTTTATTATTATTCTTTTTGTAAAAATCTTGTGGGGTTGTTAACACTTGCTATGCATTTTCTTTTTCTCTTCCAAAGAAATATTTGTAATACATTTTAGTTTATTCCTCTATATTTTTTTTTTTGGTCTTGTTCATACTGTTCATACATATTGGCATGTTCGATTTCTCGTCTTATTTAGGGTGAATGTTATCTCTATGTGCGGTTTTGTTGATGGTAGGGCGTTAGAGTTCTTGAAAGAATTAGAATCTGGTTTTGCTGTGGATTTTCTTTTGAATAATCAGCTAGGAGGGAGGCTCCTTGCGAAGTTTCTTTTGCTGAATGTGGTGAATAAAAAACTTCTGAGGATTATGCTGGAATCTGGGAATGTTGTTTTGATTGTGAAGCAGTTGATTTGTGCACAGCTAACTATTGTTTGATCTGTTTGTTTGATTTTCGTCTTTGCATTGTGGATTTTGAAGGAAAATTTTCCAAGTTATTGGTCTAGTGTTTCTGTAGTTTTGATGATTATTGCTTGATATATTGATCCTTTATTATTATTATTATTTTAATTTAGTCCATTTTTTTCTTATGTTACAAAAAACTTGTTTAATGATATGCTTGTATGCAGAATGCTCACTCGGTATGAGTGTCACAAGAATTTGGACTGTTAAATATGTTGATAATTAAATTTGCTGATTGTTATCGTTAATGTTGTGTTAAAGTGTGAACGGCCCGTGGAATGGAACTAACATTGTTTTTGCACCAAGCTTGTCTGATTTATTCTCACTCTCCTCTCTTTTACTCCTAAAGTACAATTTTGGGCAAAGAATTCTATTTCATTACTCGATGAATCTCACAATGACATAAAAGATTATTAGCTAATGCTAAAGTTAATTAAGCTTATTATCTATGATGAACGTCTATTATTTTTTTATGTTTTGTTCATTCCTGCTTATTCCTTATGCTTATTGCCAGGCTGCATCTGGTGCTGTACAATGCCAGATGATGGACATGACATATCCAGGGGTTGTTCCAATGCACAAGGTGGCAATATGACTTTGTTTTAACTTCTTTCATACTCTTCTGATATTTTGTTTCTATGATAATTAATTTTTAAACTTGAGAGTTTGTTATTTTAGGTGAATTTTGATGCAAAGACAGAGTATGATATGATCCAGAATTACAAAGTTCTACAGGATGTGTTCAACAAGCTGAAAATTGAGAAGGTATATGCTCTTCTCATCACAATGCTTAGCAGAACAATTGTAAAGCAGTGGGATAACTTCTTATAAACTTCTGCTGTACTATCAAACCAACCTAGCTTCTTTATGATGTTGAACATCAATGGAATGATTTACCTCTGGTAAAAATTTTAATATGTGGGTTCATAGTGTGTTTATCAAGACCTACAAGTTCTAATGAAGAGTAATATTCTGGTTTGATTAAGTTTGATTCCATATTTGTGAGATTACTTTTTAATTGGGCTAACTTAGCTACCCTGTGGCAGCATATTGAAGTTGGAAGGCTTGTTAAAGGCCGACCTTTGGACAACTTGGAGTTCCTTCAATGGCTAAAACGTTACTGTGATTCTGTAAATGGAGGCATTATGAATGAGTATGCTTTCTGAGTTCTTTTCCAAACTTTTCATAGTTTTCATTACCTCTATTTCTATTTTTCTTTGTAGAAATACATAATTCTATCATTCTTGTGATAATACGCATATGGAGTTTAAATGCAATAGTGTTGACATATTCTAAGATATAATAAAGTGTCATGTACGTTAATTTAAAAAATATTAAATTAATGAAATTAAAAACCTGATTTTTTTTTAGTTTCTAAAAAGAATGCTGTTCCAGTTGCCGTGACAGTGAATACTCTAGAAGGCTTATACACTCATTGAGTTCATTTATGCAACCGAAATAGAATAAAAACGAATGTTGTTCCAGTTGCCATGCTGGCCATATGTTCTTGGCAGTATAATTTATCAAATCCTTTTCACTTTCATTGTAGGAACTATAATCCTGTTGAGCGTAGGAGTAGTAAGGGTGGAAAGGACCGGACTGTGAAGGGTCTAAAGAACTCAAAATCACTGCAAACGAATACTATGAATCAATCTGGTTCAGGCGATTCACTCAGTATGAACAGAACATTTGGTTTGCTTATTGGTGTCTTTGAGTTTGTATTTAAATTGTTTATAGTGGTTTTTCTGTATTGCGATCCTAACTCTCATCCTTTTCTGTTACTCATGTTGGGTTTATGAAATTTTGAGTGTAGGGTCCAAGCAATTGAGGTCAAGTGGAGGAGCAGAAGGGGCTAATGCTTCAGCAGAGATTCAAGCTTTGTCCAAGCAGGTACGTATGACTATGAGAATTAGGTTCACACTTCTATTCCTGCAATCTGCAATGGTTATAGAAATGGCATGCAAGATAAAACTACTAAGCATTAAGGCATAATTGGATACATGTTAAATAGCCAAAGAAGGCTTTAAAGTTTGAACTTATAAATGCTACGTGTACATAGCATGTAGACATTGTTGATTTTCCTGATGCTTGCATGCTGAGATCTCACCTGACAATCTATTAGGTCTTGTGTTGGTATTGCTGTTGAGAGTTTGTTCCATAAGAATTTAATGAAATATTATTTACCTTTATAGTATCTCATTGTTGTTCACATATGTTTTCTGTTTCTCAGGTTTCTGATCTCAAACTCTCAATGGATCACTTGGAAAAAGAAAGAGACTTTTACTTTGCAAAGCTAAGGGATATAGAAATTCTTTGTCAGGCTTCAGAACTGGAAGACGATCCTGTAAGACTTCTAATGAAGACTTGCACTGTAGTTTTTTTTTTATTTTTTTTATTCACAATGATTTGAGAGGTCTATTACTTTCCAGTGTGCTCTTGCTCATCTCTAACTCCCTAACTATGTTGAGCCTAAGCATAAAACATCATATTCTATTCTCATGATCTATCAAGGATTTTCTTAGATCTAAATTTCTTAATATCTTTGTTGCTGGAAATGGGGGAAAGAAGCATGCGTAAAAAAATATGGCTTGGGCATTGAAAGTATTTGTTTCTAATAGCAGAAGATTCTGGATTCTCAGACCTACAAGAGGTTAGCCTTTGTCTTTTTGGAGGGTATAAGGAAGGATATCCAGTTCGTTACTGAGCAGTGTGATATTTGCCTATACATCGAGTATCAAATCAAACTTGAGCACCTGCTATAGTGTATTATTGGATCTGATATTATTGAAAGGGAAAGGGAAGGATACGGTTTTGATTGTTGTATGTCTCACTATATATGCTAATTCTATTCTGCTAAGTCACTTTTGAATGTGGCTCTGGTTTTCATTCATCTCTGGAACGTGAGATTCCCTTCTTTATCATGCACTGAAGCAGACTTCAGTCGTTTCTGAGCCAATTTTGAGCTGAATTTTTCAATCAATCTGGCAAAAGGCTGAAGCATAGTACAATATACAATCCATAGATGGATGGTCAAACTTAGATCATAACAGATATTTGGAAACTTACCTATGACGTGTTTTAGGTTCCAATTCAAAGTAGGGGTCCCTTTTGGTTTTGATTGTTGAAATTATTCAGTAAAGATTATATGGTTGTGGTTCTCCTCTTCTTTTAAGAGATACCTTCCCTTCCAAAGTGGAAGAGGGCGTCAACAAGGGACAGAGATGACATATTGCAGCAGTTCAAGCTGAACTTGAAAAAAAGGCCAGCAGCATATAAAATCCCAAGCTGACAAGAGGAGAAGACAAAGGTGGAATCTCTAGTATGCGATTGAGTGTAGTTGGAGATTCAGCCTTTTAGTCAGTAGTTAGAAAAAGGAAATTCAATTTGGCTCCATAATTTTATCACCATTGTCTACTTTTGGAGATGGTGAGGGCATTTGCTTACCATTTGCAGTCTTACAGCTACCTGTCCCTAGCGGAGTCCATCCTGTGTTCCATCTGTCCCTAGTCAGTCTGGATTGTTAGATGGACCGGAACATCTCAAAATGTTCTGGAGAATTGTGCTACATCTTAATGCTATTCTAAAGAAAAAAATTTCTTCTCTAAAATAAACCCAAATCCTTTTGAACTGAAGTAGTTTTGTTTTATTCATTCTTTTGGTAAGTGGATTGATCAGGATTTGAGTACTCAATTTCTGTATATCTATAGTAAAATAAATGATTCTTTGCGGGGTTTGGAGCTTGTAATAGATTTTACTTTCTATTTCTAAACATGACATGCGTTGTAATCCTCTAATCTACCTTAAGATTGGGGGATTTATGTTCAATGGGGCATATATGTTCAATAGAGTTACAAAAGTCAATTCTTTTATTACGTTTTTTTTAACGCAGATGTCTCTAGCAATTAAGAAGATTTTGTATGCTGCTGATGCAAAAGGATCAGCATTAGATGAAGCTCAGGACTTTCTTAATGAAGTCATGCATGGTGGTGAAGGTGAAGGTGAAGGTGAAAATGAAGGTGAAGCAGAAGCAGAAGCTGAAGCCTGATTACGCTTACAAAATGATCCTGGCTGGTATGCACATGATATTCCCCAGCTCCCGTAGTAAACAAGCATTAGTGCCATCTGTGATGACTAAGACTGGTAAGCCTTCCCCATGCCCCATGGCCATAGTGCCATAATGACATAGCTGTAGTTTTATGGATCTTTTGTTTTCTTATTGTAAGCCTGGATAATCAGATATTCTGGTTGATGTTTCCAATCAATAAAGTTGATCTCATTGTCCTTTGTATCAGTTATAAAGAACTTCTCCAATGAACTTTGTTTTGAAATGGATGTGTTTCAACCCTTGTATTTTGTATTTGGTGCAAGAACCTCTCTTATAAATTGAAAGATTGTTACTTTTACATGTAAATTTATTGGCAAGTGATTGTAGTTCAAATTATAATGTTAATTGTATTTTTAGATGTTTTTCAAAAACATTATAAATAGTTTCATTTTATTATAATTTTAACATAAAAGAAGATGGTGGGGCAGATTGTCTTGTTCCATTTGCTTTGGGTCTGGTGAGTTGGTGGGGTAGGTTAGAGTGGGCTAGTGAATTAAAATTGTTACTTGTCAATATTTGAACAAAATATTTAATGCTTACTAAAATTTTGATGCAAATATGAATTGGTGGTTAAAGCTATTGAAGATTGATTTAATATTAATGTAAAAGAATATAATAGCGCCAAGCACTCCTATGCAAAACCCGATCGAACAACCAATGTATGTTTGAAAGTTGGAAGAAAAGAAATAAAAAATGGAAGTTGAAATATTGTAAGGACTACCTGCATAACCTAAAATCATCTTAAGTATCTCAGAATGATTGAAAGAAACCTTTTACAATGATACTACACTCTATTTTTCAAATAGACAATCATTATGTTGTCGTGAAGTAACATTCATGTTATCTTATTTATGTTCATATTAAAATCATAAGTAAAGATAATAGTAAATTATTATTATATTTTATAACTATGTATTTGTTTTTATATTAAAATAGTGTTTTCTAAATAAAACTTTTTTATATTTTTATAAGACAATTTATGATGTAGCCATAATTTTTTATGATATTGTAATTAAATCATTCAAATTTTTATATTTAAAAATAATTCTTTTTAATTTCTATATCTTTTTTATTAAATTTTTAGTCTATATTTTTAAATAAAGCTAAAAAGTTATCACTTTGTTAAAATATGAAAGAATTGTCATTTATTCAAATTATGAGAATTTTTTTATTAAAAATTAGAAAGAACGTGTATTATTTTGTTAAAATCATAAAGAATATGAATATCTATTTTAAATTAAAAGGAATGTGAGTGCTTAACATGATTGATAAGTATAAACTTCTTTCTCATTAAAACAACCAAATTTTATAAAAACAATCAACTTTTATAAAAATATAATTTAAAAGTTTTTTTAATACATTCTTTACCTAGAAGAACTACGTTATTGTGTACTTTACAATGGTAGTTCACTTCCTCTTGTTGAACCTGTTTTTGTATCTGTTCAAATACAATGATTTGCATGAACAAAAAGTGATATTTTTTTTCAATTTTTTTTTTCATAGATAATAAAATAAGAAAAGAAAGACAAGCTCACTTCATATTTGTCAATATATATGGAACAAGAGTAAGAAATTATATATGTGTGCTTTTTTCTTTTCATTTTTTGGTTTTTCTATTATAATAATATTAAAAATAATAAATAAATTTACTTTTCATTAATTTTCTCTCTTTCCGTAAATCCAACCAAGTCCCTTACCACTTTAATTCTATCTTCTTCTTTTTTTCTCTACCTCATTTTCCATCAGTGTTTGTAATATTTTTGTAGTACACATTCTTTTCCATAAACAACAAACTATTCATTGAGTTACATAGTATGGACCAAAACCTATTTGACTATTTTCTTGTTGAAGGGGTTAGGCTAGGGAGGAGTAGTGTGACAAAAGACAAAAAGGTCAACAAACTGATTTGTATTGTACATCATTGATCTATATTCTATTACTCTATATACCACAGGTTCACACATAGCATGGTTGCATAGTCATGATATAAAACATAGAGGACTAAGCCTGAAATATGTAGTTACACACTAAACAAAAGTTCAGCCAACAATGTACATGCACCCTCTCCCTCATCATTCAATGGCTTCCATTTGCATGCTTGCTACTTTTCCTAGATTTACCAGCCTGCAGAGTGATGATGGCACCATTAGTCAGATAAAAAGGATAGCATAAACATGTGGTATTAACCATTGACCATGTATTACACACGAAAATACCTTGCTAAGCAGATTCTCAAATGCTTCAGTTCCATGCTCTTCAATGTACTTCTCAGCTGCAGTTAGCATGTCCTCTGGCTTCCCCAAAGAATCCTTTTTGCTTGGAACATACCAGATGTTAACGTTTTGAGAATTGACAAAGAAAGGTCTAACATAGTGCTCATAAACATAGGCTGCACCACTGAAGTAGGGAATAACCAACCAGCTGGTAAGGATTAGCTTTGCATATGGCCAAATGGGAATCCTGTAGTAGATTGACACAATTAAACCATAGGTAATTAGTATTTTCTCTAGCCTAATTCTTTCTCTAAGTATAACCATGACATTGTAAAAACATCAGAAATGCAGATATCACTAAATAGAGTAGACTACACTAGGTGGTATTCCTGAGGTTTTTCCTGCTTTTTCTATTCTTACACTTACCTCCTTAATTGTTGAAAAACATCACACCAACACTCTTTATACATTACACTAACCTCCTAATAGTTTGACAAATATTATCTCAATAAATATGAGTTTCATTCCCCATTTGATGGGTTTCTTTCCCAAATTAATTAGTTAGATCCACACAATTTTTTCAACCAATTGGAGAGTGTGTTGAGAAAAAATATTAAGAGAATGTGCTGCTACTCTTCTACAGTAAAAGGTTTACATAATGCAGCTAATGCACAGTTCTCAGGAATTTAACATCAGCCTATTATTATAAAGTATATTCTCACTGTTCTTGTATTGTCTCTCAGTATACCAGTAATCCCTTTTCTTAAATGTTTATTATTGTACATGATTGCATTTTTTTCTAAGACTATTGCAATGGACAAGATGAGACATAGATTATTGCAGCAAAAATAATCCGAATGTTCAAAGCAAATTCAAACTCAACGTGACATTTCACTTGTATATTGATCTCCATATTCCATGCCAAACAGAACACAATTTGTAGATCTTTAGATATGATTGGAGACTACAATTAACATTTTTACTTTCACCAGAGAAGGTCAATCTAGTATGAATTGCATTGCTGGTAAACTTAGCTGCAATGACAAGTAGTAAGTACTAACAAACACATCTCTTTCTTAAATAGTTATTGCCATAACTTAGCTTCAAATAAAAAACATTCAAAAGAAGTTACAACCCTTGTAATAATAACCACTCCGAGTCAAAATATCAGATTTCACATAAAAAACGATGTAAACAAGAAAAACCCCAAAAACGATTCAAAGGTAAAGGCAAAATTACCATTCAAGAGCTTTGGCAAAAGTAAGTTCAAAGAGGGTGATCAAGGAATATAGAACCCAATAAGTTAGCCATTGCTGGTCATCAACAGGAGACTTGCTCTCAATTGCCCTAACCGAGGCATATCTGAGGCATTATTCAAAGAAATCACAGACCATGAATCAATCACAAAAGCAAGTAAAATATAATCAAACAGAGTATCAGAAAAAGGGTTGTGGGTGTTTTCAGTTCCTAAAATATTAGAATATTCAAAGAAATCACGGACCATGGATCAATCATTCATTTTAGCCCCTATATATATATATATACAAGGATGAAAAGAAAACCACTGGTTCTAAAAAAAAAGAAACTTTAGAAAATTTCCAGAACTTTAGCATGTCTTGTGTGTACTTACAGAGGATACGCCAGACTAAGCACAGGCCTGCAAAAGAAACCCAATAGCCAAAGGTATCATTAGCATCAATTAAGAGAAGAAAAAAAAACTGAACATTTACAGAGGGTAGGTAAGAGCAAGAAAAGTAAGGAAAAGAAAACCATACCCAGCAAGAACATCAAAATTTTTCAGAACCACCTTCAGGAAACTTCCAGCTCCCATGTTTGAAACTAAACTAGTCTGTCAGTGTATGAAACTAAACTAGTTTGATGATTGGGGAGAATACTTAGGATTCTATACGATGCGAGAGGACAAAGCAGCCAAGTGAACGAGAGAGAATCTTATGTGTTTCAGGTGAATTCAATCTCACCGTTGGATTAGAAATCACTGCTTTTCAATTTTTGTTAGAGAAAAAAAGGTCAGAAAAAGTATGTTTTTAATGTGTTTTTTTTTTAATTGGTAAATTATTTTTAAATTTTAAAAATATATTTTTTATGCTTAAATTAAATTAATGATAATATTTAAGTCACAAAATTAACAGTAATTATCTTTTATACATAAGTATAATATTAAATTTATATATTTTAAAGTTATAAAAATGAATTAATCAAATCTTAAAATATATAGAGAAGAACAAAAGTTGACAAAATGTATTAAAAAGGAGTTTACATAACTTAAATATTTATGGAAAAATATTTATATAAATTAAATGTATTTTATATCTTAAAAATAGGTACCTTTAAATAAGGAAATTAATAAAATCTTCTTTTAAGAATATTAAATTTTCTTTTTCATAGATAGAAGTCGGTACGCAATGGTCGTCATGTCCTAAATCTTAGGGGGTTGGTATCTAGTTGGTAGGGCCGGTTTCAAAAGCAGACATCATATATTTAAAGAGGAAACTACTGTGAAACTTCTAGAGACTTTTTGATATTGCTTTCAATCCTATGTTTTTGTTAACATTTATAGAATACTTTTCATAGGAACATGTCATGTAATATTTTTTAAATAAATAAAACAGTTAGTGTTGAAATAAAAATATTAAAATAAACTTAATGAAAATTCAATTGCAAGTTAATTTATTTTATTTGATTAATATAAGAAACGAAAGATTGAGAGAAAATAAAGAATGTTAATAGAGTGTTTGAAATAGTGAAATATCTATCACTATTTCAAATAATTATTTAAAAAAAACAATAGTTTAAATATAGAGTAATTATCTTTTTATGTCGTATCTTTTTATAAAGCCACAACTTTAAGCACATCCTTTTTTATTATGAAAAATAAATAATGTATTAATACTATATACTATACTAATAAAATTTGAATTTGTACATTTTAAAAGATGTTTCATCATTTAAAGATTAACAAGGTTTTTAGAGAAAGACAGCTTTCAAACAATATAAGATTTATTTATTCATCCTTAAGTCTGTCACCTCGTTTATCTTAATTTATTTGGTGGCTAAATTAAAAAAAAAAAACGTTAAAGTTTTGTTCTTAATAGCCGTAATTATTTTTAATTTTTAAAATTTTCTTTTTCTAAACTGAAATTTTAATCTTTCAAATTTCAAAAAATACGTTTCTAGTCCCTATAACCTTTCTAATATATTAACAACTAACATAAGATTAATAGAAAAGAAAGTCAAAGTACACTTGTAATTGTGCAAAAGTTACCATGTGGCTCTCTGAGTGTTCTATTTCCTTTTGGATTTCTTGTCTTTTTACTGTTTCTCTTATCCAATTACACATTCACACACATTTTCAGGCAATATGCATCCTATGGTTACCCCTAAGAAATTCCAGATGAAAAAAAAAGATAATTAAAATTAACTTAGTACAAAATAAAAATTTTAAAAATAAAATAATAGAAATTTTACAAATTAATTTATTATATATAACATAAACTGTTTTATCCATATAAACAAGTTAATTTTGTTTTATTTTTAAATTTTGTTTTGTTTGAATTATACGAAATAAATGAGAGAGTGAAAAAAAATTAGACAGTTGAATTGAATGAAAAAAAGGTTTGTTTGATTTTATTTTTATTTTTATTTTTATTTTCTAATAAAAGTTGTAGAGATAATTTTGGAAATTTATTATGAAAATTATTTAAGAAAAGCTATTTGATAATTCTATTATTACAAAACATGAAAAAGAATAATATAAATGACATGAATGAAAGTTTCAAAATGATTTAATATAATTATAAGTGAAAAAATTATATTTATTAATGAAAAAAATATCTTTTATTAATTTTAATTTTTTTAATTTTTGAAAATTAAAATCGAAAAAAATTTTAAAATCGGTCTTGTCAACAAAGTTATTAAATACATTTTTTAATTTTAAAAATTAAAAAATTGAAAACTACAAATAGACAAACGAGTCCTTAACATTATCTTTAATCGATTTTGTAAATGATTTTGACTATATATTCACGTCAAATGTTGGAGGGTCAATTGATTATGTTATGACTAAGCATACTAGATTATGAACGCATTCAGAATACATTGATTATGGTTTGCAAGGTAAAATAACCTACATATCATCATGAACATTATGATGATTGGATGAAAAAAATTATTGTCCTCTTTATTATATTATTTCAAATCAATCATATACATTTATAGATATTTACCTTATTTATCTTCTTTTTATTTTCCACCTTCTTTTACATTATCCAAATAATTTCAAATTTTATCCTCTTTCAATATATATTTTTTTAACTTTTTTTTCAGTCTTTCACTTCTCACGACTCTATCCAAACATAATATAAAATAAATCAAAAATTTAATAATTAGTAAAGTAGAACTATCAAAACTACATTTATATAAAAAATAATTAAATTTATTCATTAATTTAATATTTAATCTTCTAAAAAAATAAATAAGAAATGTTTTTATAAAAAGTTCAACACATTTGTTAAATTTTAATTTAAAAAAATCCAATTTACTTTTTATTTTTATTTTCTTTTATATTTATTTGATGTTTATAAATATAATCATATAAGTAAACTTAGTCCTTATCAAATATAATATTATATGGAACTCCGTGTAATTTTATAATTTTTCTTATTTAATATTGAGTTAGTTTTGATTATCTAATATTAATAGGTAAAAATTAAACATAATAATTAAATTTTTAAATTGTATGTGGTAAACCAACTACAAAATCTATCATTAGATATATTATTTTCATTCAAGTATAATATTGCATTTCTATTAACTTTTGGTGTTTTATCTTAATTTTTTGACAAACTAAGTATGTTGTTACGTGTTGTACTACTTTGTTCTTCATTTCGAGCTAATAATTATTTTTTAAGATCTTAGATACATTTTTGTTGTGTCTCGGATATATACTTAATTTGCTCTTATGTATTTTTTCTAAAATCATATTTTTAATTTCTATATCATTAGGTACAAATATCCTACCATTAAATATTAAAATCCTTACCTTATTTATGCCAAAATTTTCTTATTCTTTTGTCATATCAATTTCTTTTTCTTTTGAATGAATTCATCACTTACCTGAACATTGTGGATTTTCCTTTACAAGTCATTGGTAATCTAAATTAAGTTTAACTCTGTTCTATCATGACTTATTATAATTGACAAATTCATGTCTTTGAATTTTTCTAGCAACCTCATATCCTAAATTATCAATGAGGAGACATGTAAGGATTTTTTTCTTAAAGCGTTTGTAATTACATCTACCTTTCTTGGGTGATAATGTAATTTAAAATCATAATATTTCAAAAATTCCACCCATCATCTCTTCCTCATATTTAACTCTTTTTGAACAAACAAATATTAATTTTTTTTTTATGATCACCAAAAATCTTGAACTTATCATCATAAACATAATGTTTCCATATTTTAAGTGCCAAAATAATGGTAGCTAGTTCTAAATCGTGGATTGGTTAATTTTTCTCTTAATTGTCTAGAAGCATATGTTACTACCTTTTTCTTGAGCTCTTAAAAATTATTCTCACATTTTTTTGTCCATTCAAAAGCTTGAATTTTCTTGGTGAGTTGAGTTAAAGACATATTTATTATAGAAAATCGTTTTGTGCACTACCCTATCAAACCAAAAAAACTACGAATAACAGTCACTATTTTTGATGAATTCTATTATAGAATTGTTTCTACTTTAGTTAGGTTTATTGATACTCATTCTTTGGAAATTAAATGTCATAAGAATTTTACTTCCTCTAACCAAAATTCACACTTATACAGTTTAACATACAATTGTTTGTCTTTCAAAATTTGAAGAACTGTTCGAAAGTATTATTCATGATCCTTAAAAGTCTTAGAATAAATAAGAATGTCATCTATAAAAACAACTACAAATGACCTAAAAATGGTCGAAAATTCTATTCATATGGTCCATGAATATTGTAAGAATATTGGTCACACCAAAATGCATCACTTGATATTCATAATGATCATACCTAGTTTTGAATGTAATTTTCTGTATGTCTTATGGTTTTACTCTAATTTGATGATATCTTAACCTTAAATCTATTTTAGAAAACACAAAGACTCATTTTAATTGGCCTATCAAGTCATTTATTTTAGAAAAATGATATTTATTCTTTATAGTTAATTTATTGAAGTGACATAATTTACACACAACTTAAAAAACTTTCATCTTTCTTCTTAATTAACAAAACAAGAGCTCCCCAAGATACACTAGGACGAATGGACTATTTTTCAAATAACTCTTCCATCTGTTTCTTCAATTATACTAGTTCAGATGGGGACATCTTATATGGTGCTATAGAAATGGATTTAGTTCTAGGCACCAAGTCTATTGGAAATTCAATATCTTAGTTTGATGACAAACCAAGAATACCATTAAGAGAAATTCTAGAAAATTTTTGAACAATTATTATATTTTGTAAATTGATATCTTCTTTTATTTTCATAGAAGATAATAATAAGTATTATTGAATTTCATTATTTAAAAACTCACTTACTAAATTAGTAGATGAATTCAAAATATCCTTAAAATTATAAAATATTACAAACTTCTTTATGCAATTCATAAAAGACTTGATTGTAAAATAACCATTTCATACCTAAGATCACATCTAATTGTAGCAAAGGTAGACAAACTTTATTAGTAGTTACGAATTTACTCGAGCGTTTTGAAACAATCAAACTAGTGTTTAGAAATGAGATGAAAAATTCAAGATTTTGAACACAATTATTAGAAATAAATAAATGAGTTGTGTTTGAATCATACAATACATTTAGTGTTTCACCTTTAATGAATTAACACCTTGAATCAGATCATTCTTTTTTTAGCGACTTCAATTTCAGTCATGGTATATACTCTCCCTATTGTTGTAGGTCTTGTTTTTGGTGCAAAAGGATTAGAATATGATTTTTGTTACTGACATTTAGAGAATATATGATCAGATTTTTTCACCTTGAAACAAATAGGTTTTTTAAGATGATAATTTTTAGTATAATAATGATCTTATCCACACTTAAAACACCTAAAATGATTATTTATAAGTCTAGTAGAAATTTTTGAAGAAAATTGTCTAAGTTGATGTCTCAATTGGGGACAGTTGTAGGATTTTTCTTCATTTTGTCTTCTTTTATTTGACCAAGGTCCAAAATTTTTTGGTTTATTATTTTAACTATTTTCAAAATTCTTTAGAAATCTACACTTTTGAATAAGTGTAAAAAAATCAGAAATTTCTAATATTCTCACTATTTTTCTCAATTTAAACCTAATTCCATTTTCAAATTTTATACTTTTCATTATCTCATAGGAGTGATAAAAGGAAGTAGAATATTTTCATAATTCTTCAAACTTAGAAACATATTTTTCTATTGTTATATTCTTTTATTTTAATTGCATTAATTTAATTTCTTTTGCGTTTCTCATATCATCAATGAAGTTTTTTTCTAAATATTTTGTTTCAAATATTTCTTAAGTAATAATTATTGTTCCTCCTTATAAAAATATTTAGGTATTATCCCACCAATATTTAATCTCTCATATAAACATAAACACTACATAATTTACCTTTTGATTTTCATAACAATTCATAACTTCAAATATTTTCTCCATTTCCTAAATGCATGATTTAGCTTTTTTTAGGCTACAACCTCTAGAAAATTGTGGAGTTTTGTTTATCCTAAATTTAACTAAACCTTATGATTAAGTATTTTCTTCATGCCTTTGATTCCTTACTGATAGAATGACCATGTCTTTGATAGTTTGTACAGTTTTTGTCAACTTATTATTCCTCCTATTGTTTTCCATATAGAAGTATGGAGGTTAGTGTTTATAAAATTTCATAATGAACTCATTCCACATGTCTCACATGAAATGTTAATATGATATAATTAAATTGTGATGTTTTTTTTTAAATATATATAGTCTAATTATTAATATAATTATATTTTAAAAGGATATATATATATATATATATATATGAAAATTTACAATTTTATATTGTTGTTATGTCAGAAATAAAAATCAAAGTTGACATGCGTGTTCAATTAAAACTCATTGGATTATCAATAATATTTGTAATCCAACTAGTTGATAGAAAGATTAATGTGATAATGGTAGAGAAGATTTAAAAAAGTTAGCGTCTCTACCTATTAAGTTAACATTTTAAATTAGATCACGCATAATAGATAATATAGGAAGATGAAAAGAAATATCATGTAAAATAATATTGCATTAAAATAATATACAAATCATCTTTTTAATTTCATCAAGATATTCTATTTTATTTTATATTAGAAAATTTAAATTAATATTATAATGATTAGTTAGGATAAATGAGATCAAAATTTTCATTCTTTAGTTATATTTACTCATTTGAATCCTTAAGATTCAATATTTAACTATAATATGATCAAATTTTCATAAAAAATAATTGTTCTTTTAAAAAAATTAAAGACAAATAAATAATATAAATATAAATTATTAAAGATAACTAATGCGTAATTAAAGATAAATTAAATAATATAAATATAAATAAATAAAGAGAACTAGTTTGTATCTAGAGATAAATTAAATAAATAAAAAAATCAATGCTTAACGAAAATGAATTAGTTAAATAAAGAGGATCAATGCATAATTAGAGATAAATAAAGAAAATTAATATTTAATCAAAAATAATTTAAATATATATGAATAGATAGAATAATGTTAGTTATAAATAAAAATAAATATATGATAAATGTCTCGTTTCTTTCTATTTATACCCATAAATATAATTTATTTATTTTTATGTACTAATGTTTAATTCCTGTATTAATTATAAGCTTGCTATTTTTTCTAATCATCCTTATCTCCTTTTCAAGAGATAAAGTAATCTTATTCTTTTTTTTTAATAATTATTTAAAAAAATCTTTTAATAATGACTTTTTTATATTTTTTATCTTATATTATTTGAGAAAAATAATAAAATATTTATATAACATAATTTTATGTGGAAAATTTAACATTATAAATTTTTGAGATGTTACGTTTGATGTGCTCTCGATCTAGAGTTATTACTAAGCGAGTATGCTAGTTAGATTCACATTATAGATAAAATGTTCTTTTCATAATAACATGAAGCTTGGTGATTATGTCAATGTATTTGATTTGGTGATATTAAACGTTATGAGATACTATTGTTATGACGTGTTTGAATAATTGTTATGAAATAATGATATGCTGGAATAATTATTAAGATGTAATGATGTGCTCAAATAATACTTAATTTGATTTATAACTCAGATAATTTGACATAAATTGAATTAACTCTTTAAAATGAGTTGTGGAGGCTTAATCTTTTTGCATTAGATCGTATTATGTGAGAATATTTACATGTTAGGATAGTTACATGTAACGTGTTGTGATAATTATGTTCTTTCACTTTAGTTTCTCATTAGACGAGTAAGCCGACATATGTTATGTTTTAAGGCAAGTTATGTTAGTTACAACCTTTTTGCATTAGCATGGAATTAAGTGTAACACATAGCTAATTATAGCACAAAGATAAGTGTAGAAGGAAGCTAAGTGTAACATATAGCTAAGTGTAAAATAGAACTAAGTATAACATATAGCTAAGCGTGAAGTAATTATTTTGACAAACTGTATTACTATATAATGCTTAAATTTGAAGTCTTTATTATTTACCTCAACTATAGTATGTCTTTGAATAATTAAGTTTCATTCCATGTTTGTATGTGTGAACTTATTCTTTAGAAAGTCCAACTAGGGGATCTGGATATGGCTAGACCCATGGGATAATCTTGTTTGGGGTTATGTGAGATAAAATTGTTAGGTATCAGACAAAAACATAAGCACACACAACTAAAATAAAAAGATGAGAAAAACACCGACAATAGACAAAAGAGTAATTCCACTAATGAAAGAAATTACAATCCTTCTCTCTCTACCTCCTAGGAGGGAACAATAACACTCTCTCCTGAAAATAAAGGAAAAACAACTCTAAGAGAACCTAAAAGAAGAAACTATTTTTCTCTCTTAATTTATCTCTCAAGTACTAAAACAACAAGAGAAAGAAAATAAAGTGATTTTTATGTGTTTTACAAGGTAAATATTGTGCTCCTTTTATAGTAAAAAAAGTAAGCACCAAATTAAGATTTTCCTAATGTGTGACTTTTCTTCTCACAATCTCCCACTTGAAGATTTTGATTAAATTAATCAAATCTTCACACCATGCTTGCTTTATTCTTGTCATCCATGTTGCTTATTTTTCCGCTAGGTCATAGTAGGATCGACTCAATACAAACTTGTCAACACTAACCGACTTTGTCATAACATCTACTAGGTTCTCATCCCTGTGAATCTTTTGCATATTCACATTACCTTCTTCCACTACTTTCCGAACAAAATGATATCTTATTCCTATGTGCTTTGTCCTGGAATGAAAGACTGGATTTCTTGCAATGT
This sequence comes from Sphenostylis stenocarpa, assembly GCA_963425845.1. Taxonomy (NCBI): domain Eukaryota; kingdom Viridiplantae; phylum Streptophyta; class Magnoliopsida; order Fabales; family Fabaceae; genus Sphenostylis; species Sphenostylis stenocarpa. The sequence goes on from OY731406.1 coordinate 54,978,819, forward strand.
GCAAGACATTCTGACTGTCATAATACACAACAATTTGTTGTTGCTTGTGCTTGAGTTCCTCCATTATCTTCCTAATCCAAATAACTTCCTTACATTCCTGGGTGGCTGCCATGTACTCAACTTCTATGGTAGACTAAGCTACAACATCTTGTAACTTGGATAACCAACTTACTGTCCCTCCTGCAACTGTAAAAACATAACCAATAGTAGATCTTCTTTTATCCAGATCACCTGCAAAATCTGAATCAACATAGCCTCCGACAACTAGTTCTGATCCTCTATAACATAATGCAACACCTGAGATTCCTTTGATGTATCTAAGGATTCTCTTTATAGCACTCCAATGCTCTCCACTAGGATTTCCGATGAATCTACTAACTACTCTCACTACTTGTGCAATGTCTGGTCTTGTACAAATCATGACATACATAAGACTTCCCACTGCTGATGTATACGGTACTCAAGACATTTTCATCATTTCCATTTCATTGTAGGGACTCATACTTGAGGATAACTTACAATTGATAGGAAGTGGGGTGGAAATTAGCTTGCAATCTTGCATGTTGAAGCGTCGCAAGATTTTCAGTAAGTAATTCTTCTGATAAAGCCAAACCTTCCTATCTTTTATGTCTCTGTGAATTTGCATCCCTAAAATCTTGTTTGTTGGTTTCAAGTCCTTCATGTCAAACTCCCTTGCCAATTGTGCCTTTAACTCTTGGATTTGATCTATGTTGGGGCCTATTACCAACATGTCATCCACATACAATAACAAGATAACAAAATCATTATCACCAAACCTATTGTAATATGTACAATAGTCTAAGCTCAGTCTATTGTAACCAAGGAAAATAATGAAGAAACCAAATCTCTTATACCAACATCAAGGCGCCTATTTTAGATCGTATAGAGATTTGATCAACCTGCAAACCAAGTTTTCTTATTCTTTAAAGTCTTATGGTTGAAGCACATAAATTTTCTCTTCAAGATCTCCATGAAGAAAATTCGTCTTTACATCCAATTGTTCAAAATGTAAATCAAATGCAGCACACATAGCCAGGGCAACTCTGATGGACGTCAATCTGACAACCGACGAGAATATCTCATTGAAATCAATAACTTTTTCCTGAGCATATCCCTTTACCACCAATCTAGCACAATATCTTTCTACTTGATCATTGTCATCTCTTTTGATCTTATAGACCCATTTGCAACCAATGACTTTTTGACCTTTCGGAAGTTCCACAAGATTCCATGTCTTGTTTTTATGAAGAACCTCAATTTCTTTCTGCATTGCAGTCATCCACAAAGAAGCATCTGAACAACTCATAACCTCTTGAAAAGTTGAAGGTTCTCCTTCTTCATTTAGAAGACAATACGCATCATGACTTGTCATCACATATTGTGAACGCCAAGTGTTAGACAAATGACATCTAGAGGGGGGGGTGAATAAATGCACAAATTAAAATAGTTGTCAAATTAAAAATTTATTTTAGATGTCTAATAACTTATTAATTCAATTTTAATTATCAGATTGAATTCAGATAAAGCGGAAGCGATATAATCAGAGAGATAAAAGGAAAAATACAAGCGCACAGATATAGGGAAAATAAAAGTCAAGAGTCATAAAGTGAAAAGAGATGAGCACACAATAATTTATACTGGTTCAGGTATAGTCAACCCTACATCAAGTTCCCAGTTACCTCTAACACAAGAGTGACCCCAATTCACTATCTTTAAAATTTAGTTTACAAATTACAATAAACTCAACAGAGGAACCAATAAAGAGTAAACTAATTAAAAATACAATCACTTCCTTAGAAACCCACTAAAGATGAACACCTCCCTAGAATCCCACTAGGGATGAACACCTCCTCGAACAAATCAAAGGGATGAAAACACCTCCTTAGAATCACACTAAGGATGAACACCTCTCTGAACAAATCAAAGGGATGAAAATACCTCCCTGAACAAATCAAAGGGATGATAGTAGAAACTCCAAACACAAACACACTGCTCAAGAAACAGTGCAACCACTTAAACCCTAAAAAGGGGATTTAACAACAACCATTTAAACCCTAAACAGGGAATTTAACATCAACTTCCTAAACCCACAAGGGATGAAGGCAATAAAATAAGAGCAACAACCTAAACCCTAAAAAGGAAATTTAACAACAACCACCTAAACCCACAAAGGATGAAGGTAATAAAATAAGAACAATAACACCTAGGTAATGGAGACAACAAATTATAGAAGTCTGTAGAATGATAACTACAAGAACACATTATGATTGACAATTAAAGCGCAAAAGGAAGTATAAAAAAGTTTTATCAAAAAACCTAAAAGTGCTTTGTTACCTTGCTCATAATTCTTTTATCAAAACTAATTGAATGTAAATTGAATTTTTGAATTCTGTAATTGTGTTTTTTTTTTCATCAAAACTCATTTAAATAGGAAAATAACATTAGAATATAACCGTTAGTCATTAATAATTTCATAAAGAAAAATTAGGATGTATTAAAAAATATTTATTCTTAAAAAATGGATATATTTTTCAAATTTGAATTGCCATAATCGATTATGTTACCAGTATAATCGATTATGACAAAAAGAAAATTGTTTTTCCATTTCTGATACATCATAATCGATTATGACAGTGAAAAATGTCATATTACGAAAGTTTATCACACTTGTGCTTTGGAAGCTTATGCATAATATCATTTCATCAACTTGTACCTCCATATCTAGTATTCTAAGACTCTATCTAGTCTTTAGGAATCATCTTGGGCTTGCTTGAATCTTGAATGGTTTGAATAATCATATCTTAGGTTTGCTTTAAGTCTTGAATGTTATTGACTTGAATCATCATCAAAATCATCTCTTAGGAATGTAGGGACATGTTGCCATCAATCTCCCCCTCATTGCTTTCACCAAGATGGTCTGGTTTTTTCTTGTGTTGATCACCGAAGATCTCCATTACCAACCTCATTTGAATCTTAATCTTCGTGCTCCTTCTTTGACTCAGACGAGTCATCCAAAGGCTTCTTCTCTATCTGTACTATAACCTTGTCATTTATCAAACTGTCATTTGTCTGCTTGCTTTGCAGTTCATTTTCTGCAAAGACTACATCTCTGCTAACAATAACCTTGTGGGAAGTGGGGTCCCACAAGCGAAACCCCTTCACATTGTCAGCATAGCCCAAGAAGATACATTTCTTAGATTTTGGATCCAATTTTGTTCTTTCTTGAGTGTTGTACATCACATACATAGGACAGTAAAAAACATGTAAGGATGAATAATCAACTGATTTACCTTTCCATAACTCCATTGGTGTGCTTAAACTAATGGCGGTTGACGGTGACCAATTTATAACATTACAAACAATTTTAACTACTTATGCCCAAAAAGACTTGACTACTCCAGCTGTTCGCAACATAGCTCTAGTTCTTTTCAGGATAGTTCTATTCATCCGTTCTGCTATACCATTTTGTTGAGGTGTATGTGGGACAAAAAATTGTCTGGTGATACCCTCTTGCTTGCAAAATGCTAAAAATTTTCTGTTTACATATTCTCTTCTGTTATATGTCCTCAAGTACTTAATTCTTTTCCCAGTTTCAAGTTCTACCTGTGCTTTGAATTCCTTGAATTGTGAAAAACACATCTGACTTCTTCTTGATAGGGTACACCCACAATCTCCTGGAGTAATAATTGATGAACGATATAAAATATTTTGCTCCTCCGAGGAATAGTACCGACGATTCCCACACATCAGAATGAATAAAGTCCAATTTGTGTTTACTTTTAGCAGTCATTCTAGCAAACTTCAATCTATGTTGCTTGCTTATCACACAGTGCTCATAGAAGGGTAAATTAACCTCTTTAAGCCCAAGTAAGAGATTACATTCTAGAAGGATTTTTTGACCACTTTTTGACATATGACCAAGTCTTCCTGACTTGTTGGCGCAACTAATGCATCTGTTTCTTGTAGCGTATCTTCAAGCAGCACATACAAATTCTCTATGATCTTCTTTGCCTTCATGAGCACCAAACTCCCCTTCACCACCTTCAAGATTCCACCTTCAACATGGATCTTACACCCGAGGTCATCTAATTGCCTAATGGAAAATAAATTCTTCTTCAAGTCCTTCACATGTCGTACGCCTTGAATTGTACGAACAGTATCATCATACATTTTAATTTTGATGGTACTAACTCTAGTAATCTCCAATGCATGGTTGTATCCCATGAAGACAGATCCACCTGAGAATAGTTCATAAGTATGAAACCAATCTCGGTGTAGAGTCATGTGCCATGTTGCACCTGAATCCACTATCCACTTGTCATAAAACTCCTTTTCACCATTAGAGCTAATTACTGCTTCGCTTACCAGAATATCTCCATCTTCTGAGGTACTTACAACACAACCTTGTGAGGTTGATTCTTCAAAGTTGTTTCCTCCATTCTTCCTCTTATAACATTCTTTTCTCGTATGCCCTTTCTTGCCACAAAAGTAGCATTTGATTTTAAAACTCTTCTTACTTTGAGACCTCGATCTATCATTACTCAGCCATGTTCCGTTGATCTTCCTCTCATGATTGTCAAAGCCTCTGCTTGTTTGGAGCTTTCACCCTTACTCATCCGCTTGGATTCTTCTTCAAGAATAGCTCCGGCGATATCCTCAAAGTGCATATTCTCATCAATATTATTATTTGTAATATTGATGATGAGTTGATCATACAAATTAGGTAAACTTTGAAGTAGAAGCTCTACACGCTCATTTTCAACTATGTTGAAATCTACCGCTGATAGTTGGGCAACCAAGGTATTCAAATGGTTGATGTGGTCTGTCACTTATGTAGACTCAATCATCCGAGGAGTATAGAGTTTTCTCTTCAAAAATATTCTTGTGTGAAGTGACTTCACCTCATATAGTTTAATGAGGGTATCCCAAATCTCCTTCGCAGTAGTTTTCTCCGCAACACTGGATAAAATTGAATATGTCATTGATAAGTGCAAATTCACAATAGTACTGTTGTTTATTTCTTTCTATCATCGTTCATCCGTGTGTTCCACAGTCCTTTTTGCAATTGCATCAATACAATTGTCCTTCCTCAAAATTGCCTTCATCTTCAATTTTCACAATGAGAAATTACTTTCATTGAACTTCTCTATCTCATATTTTGTTGTCATGGTTCCAAACCGACTTATGCAATATCCTCACTATGAATAGTATTGCCTACTGGAATAACAACGCTAGACCGTGAACTAGTACACCAGGTAAGTTCCCAAGAAAGAGAGGTGAGTCACTAATGGACACGCTTAAATACCAAGCATTTCCTTGCCAGAACTTTTCCTAGACATGAACTATCACTCTACCAAATAATATCCAGTAACAAGAATAACTTTTTTTTTATGTGAAAGATTAGATTAACCGCAACCACAGAATATACTAAGAATTTTCTCCAACACTATTCTAATGACTATGCAGCAGAAGACCAATATCACAACCTAATGGCTCTGATACCACTATTAGGTATCAGACAAAAGCATAAGCACACACAACTGAAATAAAAAGATGAGAAAAACACCAACAATAGGCAAAAGAGTAATTCCACTAATGAAAGAAATTACAACCCTTCTCTCTCTACCTCTAAGGAGGAAATAATAACACCCTCTCCTGAAAATAAAGGAAAAACAACTCTAAGAGAATATAAAAGGAGAAACTATTTTTCTCTCTTAATTTATCTCTCAAGTACTAAAGTAGTAAGAGAAAGAAAAAAAAACGATTTTGGTGTGTTTTACAAGATAAATACGATGCTCCTTTTATAGTAAAAAAAGTAAGTACCAAACTAATATTTCCCTGATGTGAGACTTTTTCTTCTCACAAAAATCATCATCAATGAAGGTGAGACAATGTTCTTGATTTGTTTTAGCTATGTTGAACCTTGAATAAATTGGTTTAAAGAGGCAGTTCATACATTCTCTATAATGTCTCAAAGTTTTCATAATTCTTAGTAATGTGACCATAGTTTTGGTGCCATGTATATTGTTTTGAAAGATCTTCATCTTCAAGTGTGGCTACTGGTTATGGTAACTTGATGAGTTCTACATTGCATTTTCTCTTAGGATGGTTCCAACACTAGCATTCAAGGGTGTACATTTTCTTTCTTCACACCTATCATCCCGTTTGAATCTTTAGTATGAGTTGCATCTTTGAGATGAACCTCTCTTTCTTAGTTTCTTCTTTTCCTAAGTTCAATATTTTCTTCTAGTTGTATGAACCTAAAGCTTGTTGGTTCTTTTGAAGGGGGATTCAATGGGGAGAAACAATATCAATGAGACATGAGCCCAACTCACATAAAGGATTGACACCACCTTTAACCCAAAACCTTAAGGCATTGAGTTATGAATCTTTCTTCCTTATATGTTGCTCAACTTTCTAAATGTGGGACTTAGACTCACACTTAGATTTTCCAATAATATACCCCTCAAGTATGAGTCCCTTCACATTTGTACATCTTCCTCAAGCTCACTAATGACCCTTTCATGTACCACCGCTCATCATAATGGAACACACTTATCTGACCTACTGTCAAGAAGATTTTTTATACTATGACCACTCTTAAATGATAGGTCATCATGCAAATCATCGACTCTAATACTACTATTGGGTCTTTCGAGGGTGGATTCACTGAGGAGAAACAACATTAATGAGACATGAACCTAACTCATATAAGAGATTGACACCATCTTTAATCCAAAACTTAAGGTATTGAGTTATGTGTTAGAAATGTAGGCTGAGATCAAGAGGGGGGGTGAATTGATCTTTGAAAGATTTTCGCAATTAACAGATTATCAATTTCAAAGATTAAGAAATCTGATCAATTCTTGAATCACACACAGCAAGCAATAAAAAATAAATGCAGTCACAAAATTAAAGAAGAGAAAGGTTTAGAAAGATATCACCAAGGTTTATATTGGTTCACCCAATCCCAGGGCTACGTCCAGTCTCCAGCCAAATTCCAGCTGGGTTCCACTAGATTGAATGTTTTACAGATTACAACCTTAACCTTACACTCAATCTAACACAAGAACCACAATTCCAGTTCTCGCACCTAACCTTTCACCAAGAACCAAAATCCAGTTCTTGAACTACCCTACGACCAAATTCCAGCTACTAGAAACCAAGTGCCCACAATTCCAGGCACCCACAATATAATAAAAGAAAGTAAAGAAACAAACAGAAGAAACTAAGAACGCTCAAACCAGCTTTTATGCGGTTACGCAATATGTGTTTCTTCTCCAAAGAAATGCAATTTTGCCTCAAGAAAGAACTTTGATGAACTTCACAAAAACAAGCGTGATTCTCTCTTGAAAATAACACTTTTGATTGCTTGATTGATTGCTAAAAGATGTGTAAAAGATATGTCTTCAAAAGGTTAAACCATTCTGTTTATATAGAAGATTTTCAAAACTGTTGGTTTAATTAATCTGTTAAAATAATCTTTTAATCTGTTAAAAGTCTTGTTTTAATCTATTAAATCTTCTTTTAATCCATTAAAACATTCTTGATTATTTTCCAGATTTGTTTTAACCGATACGACAACGTTTATATCAATTAAAACTCTTTACAAAAAATCTTCCAATCTGCTTTTAATCGATTGTTTCGACTTTCAATCGATTAAAATACTTGTAAAACAATTTTATAAAATTTTCCAAGTGATTTTAACTGATAAAAATATGTTTTAATCGATTAAAACGTTTAGAACAAATTTTCCAAGTTGTTTTAATCGATTGAAACGAGGTTTTAATCGATTAAAATAATTTGATCAGTCATAACTCAGCTTCGATCGATCATATCTGGTTCTGATCGGTCATAATGTCATTCTGATCGGTCATCTGATATACCAAGTGGTTTTAATAGATTATTTCGAAGTTATATCGATTAAAATACTTGAAAAAACACTTCCTGATCATTTTAAGTGATTTTAATCGGTTATTTCGAAACTGTATCAGCTTAAAATAATGACAGAAAGTTTTCAACACTTCTTTTAATGAAAACAATCGGTTATTTCGAAGTTATATAAGTTGAAAACCTGTTATAGAAGTGTGAAGAACATTTTAGTTGATAAACCTCATATACTATCGCTTAAAATAGTTGATTAAAAAACCTTTTGTCAAAATGCTTTGTTTTTAATCGTTAAAACATTTTTTAGAGGCAATTGCAAAATCTTTTAAGTGAAGAAACCTCATGCAGCAGAAAGATAAAATGGTTATACCTAAGCAGAGCTGTAGATACACTAATCCTCTTCTCTTTTATCCAAGTGACCTTTGACTGCCACAAAGTTGCCTTAGACTTCATTTTTGACTTCATCAAATCAACAAGATCTTTGTCAAAGTAATTCAATAAGATCTTCATTACTTTCAGTCTCCCCCTATTTGATGAAGACAAAACACCACTTTGAATAATAACTCTGCAAAAGAAGTCACTTGATAAAATAGATTAGTGAGTGATAAAAAAATAATCATTTCTCCCCCTAAATTGCATTACCCCTTATTCTCCCCCTAAATTGATCAAAAATAAAGAAAGCAATTATTTCTCCCCCTTTTGACTTCATCAAAAATAGGGATCAGAGGAAAAAAATATGCATGGTATGTAACAAGTTTTACATTTTTGAAATAGAAGGAAAAAAATTTGGAAATGATATATTACTCATGTAAAGACCAATCAAAGTTGATTCAAACTTATCTTCATTAACACGTTTGTAATGAATACAATTAACATGTGTAAAGATAAGGGAATCATGTTTTAGTAGCATGTTACAAGAACAACTATTAACTAAAGCCTTTAATTTTTCTTCCCAGAGTAAAAATCGATTAAAAACAGAAAAAAATCGATTAAAAGGTTCTTGTTAATGGTTTTAATCGATTGAAATTATGTTTTAATCGATTAAAACAGTGATGAATTTTGAAAGTTTAGAACATAAGTTCATTTAATCGATTAATTCGACATTTAATCGATTAAAACAGTGATGAAAAATGTTGTATAAATGCTTTTAATCGATTTAAAGCTTGTTTGTATCGATTAAAATAACCAGTTTTGAAAACTTAGTAATGTTTGATGTATTTATCATACCTAATCCAGTGCAAATTTTGTAAAACCGATCATTTAGAAAAATGTTTTACAATAATATCAAACTACATCGATTAAATTTTAACCAATAGATCCATCAAAATCAGAATAGAATTTTAGCTAATTCAACTGATGTAAACTAGTTTTAGTTGATGACATATAGATTTTAATCGATTGATACGCAGTTTAATCGATTATTCTGTTGTGATATTCCTATGTAAGTGTTTCTTTTAATCGATTTGATCGATTAAATCCATTTTGTATTAGCTAAAAATATCAGGGATCTATGTTAAATTCTATCTAGGTTTTCCTGATTCGACTTAAAACCTACATTATATTAATCAAAGCTAGAAATATTGTTTTCGGTTAATAACCAGCTTAATATTACGATCCATAAAAGAGAATTTAGAAGCAAAAGAAATATGACGTAAAGAGAAAAAAAAGATAAGAATGGACCCTTTTTGTCCAAAAAAACTCAATCATCCCGAGTTGCCTTGGTTGAGTCGCATATCTTCCAGTTTGGTGTAGATATCGACAATCTGGTTTCCAAGGGATGTGAACTGACTGTTGGACTCGCTGAAAATGTTGGTATGTCATCCGCATATGCTTTCTCTGGTTTTCCTGCAAAGTGGCCATTTGAGAAAGCATTGTCCTTTCAAATTGAGACAGAGGAGTCCCACGGTCAGGCTGCTCCATGTAGGGGATGATCTCCATATTTTCATATGAAGCTTGACCACTGGTAGATTCGGGAACCTTTGCAGCAACTAGAGAGGAAGGAATTTGACCTTGCTCATCTTCTTCATCATTGTCTTCCTCACCCTCAGACATACCAGCATCAACCTTAGAAATCCATTCATCATCAATTTTAATAAACCCCATTTTTCGTAGGGTTGAGTCATCAATCTCATTTGATGTTTTCAGAGTTTCTACATACTCCCCTTCTAAATCCACTGCAAAATGTCTAAAAAATTTATTGATTAACAAAACATAAGGTAATTTATAATCAGCAAGCCTCTTGGCTTTTACCATGTGGTCTTTAATAACATAGACCTAGTTAACCCGAATCCTATTTTCAATGCAGTACATGAGAGCCAAATCACCCTCATTGAGTATAGCATGATTACTCCCCCTTGGAGTAAGCATCCATGCAATAATGAAGGCAAGAATTCTTGATTCAAGCCTCATCTTCCCAGCATTGAAAATTCTAACCGAATCATTTTGGTCTTTGAGACAGGTACGAAAAAATTGAGTTTTGTTAAACTCTGGTAATTCAGCAATATTACCTCTAGAGATTTTTACCCCAACATCTTTGAGGCCAGCAACTTCATCCCAAATGTCAGGAGTAATGACCATATTGACTCCTTTTACCCGAGACCTTAAAGTGGAACCACCGACGAGTGAGATTTGCATAGAAAACTCTTACCGGATCTGGTTGAATATTGCCAATATATTCCGAGAAAATTCTTTAGTTTTTGATTCTTTAGTTTCCTTCTTAATGAAGTGAATCCTTCTTCATCCAACCATGCAAACCTTATGAATTTGGGGATTACAAGTTGCTTTTGACTAAAATTAGTGATGAAATTATTCATCTTATCTTTATCACCACCGAACCAATTTTCAAGGTGGCCTCCACGATTTCCAGCAGAGGAAGACTCTCCTTTCTCGCTTCCTTCTTGATTTTGATCTTCCGAGCATCTTGTTGTATAGTTTTAGAGAGGGATTTTGAAACGTGAGTGCAAGAAGAAAGAGAGAAGAAACTTGAACCGAGACTGAAGAATTAGAATAATGGACTTCAAGTGAGCAAGAAGAGTCACGGATGTCAAATTTTGTGAATTGTAGTCCAATTCGACGAACCCGCAACAAACGACTTTAATTTCACATGTCCCCTTGATCGAAGGCAGAGGCACGGATTTCGGGACAGTGGGTACTGCAACTATTTTGTTCTTGGATGAATTTTTGACTTGGTCAACGAGATGTAATAAATGTATTATGCAGATTTTGATTTAACACAAAACTTGAATTTTTGACTCGTTTTGCTGACCAATTTTCAATTGAAAGTTGTGAAAATGATTTTCAGGAACAAATTAATCGATTAATCAACACATTAGCCTATTAATTTGATCTTTAATATTAGGTTTGAAAATGCAATAGTAAAATGATCGATTAATACTTAAAAGAATCGATTGTTTTTGTACTGGAAGAGATTTAGAAAATGATACCAGAATTTAAATCGATTAAAACAAAGAAGAATCGATTAAATTTGACCTCTTAGTGATTTTAACTGATATAAATCCTTTTTAATCGATTAAAACAGCTAAACTAAAATTCTTGACAGAATTTTAATTGATTAATTCGTATTTCAATCGATTAAAACTGTACGGATAGATTTTCTGATATTTTTATAAGTGATTTTAACCGATTAAAACTGTTTTATATCAATTAACACAATCAGTTTACCAAACCAGAATCAATTCTGCTGTATTGAACACCAAGGGACTTCCAAATTTTGTTCCTGCAAAACAGATTTAGCATGTTTCTGGTACCCTTTTTGTAATTACTGGGTCCAATTAGGTTATTTGAAATGACTTTAACTTTGGAATCCATTTCATTCTACCTTTAGGAATAACATATTTCTTAATTCTACAATACTTCATAGAATGCCCTTTTTTCATGCAGTAAAAACATCTTATAAATGGAGATGACATAGATTTATTATGTACAAAATAGTTTTTAAATGCTCTGGTTTTCTTTCCAATAGAAGGTGTAAAACCTATACCACCACGATCAATAACTAATTTTTTAGACTCAAGTATCATATCAAGACTAGTTTTTCCTCGTGCAAGTTTATATGCAGTTTTTATTAAGTATGTTAATTTTTCTTGTAACTCAGGACAGTTTTTGCAATCTTTAACATTACACATGTAATCAGAATTATTACCTATTTCCAAATTTTCATTCTTGATTTCTTCATCAACTATTTTCTTTTCAAGAATAATGATCTTGTTTTCTAATAAACTATTCATGCTTTTTAATCTTTTGTTTTCAGTTTCTAATCTTTTAGCTACTGCATGCATTTCATAAAAAGCATCTTGTAATGAACTATAATTCATAGTAGTTGTTGAGTCAGAACTTACACTGGTTATTGGCGAATCCGAGTTGACCATTAAGCATATCTCTGTTGTTTCTTCATAGGTCATTTTAAGGATCTTCCACATTTGTGCAGCAGTTTGACAATGTGCTATCCTGAAAAAACTGTTTCTGTTAAGTGCAGATATGATAATATTTTTGGCAATACAATCATCTTCGATTAATTTCTTTTCACAGTCATTTAAGCTGGACCAATAATATCAGTTTCTTGTTCAATGATACTCCAAACATTTATACTAACAGATTCAATAAAGATCTTCATCCTAATCTTCCAAAATGGATAATCTGTTCCACAAAATAGTGGAGGTCTATCAATACAAGCACCCTCAGAGAATTTATTTCCAGCCATGGATCGAAGAACTTGAATAACTCTCACGAACCTCGCTCTGATGCCAATTGTTAGAAATGTAGGCTGAGATCAAGAGGGGGGCTGAATTGATCTTTGAAAGATTTTCGCAATTAACAGATTATCAATTTCAAAGATTAAGAAATCTGATCAATTCTTGAATCACACACAGCAAGCAATCAAAAATAAATGCAGTCACAAAATTAAAGAAGAGAAAGGTTTAGAAAGATATCACCAAGGTTTATACTGGTTCACCCAATCCCAGGGCTACGTCCAGTCTCCAGCCAAATTCCAGCTAGGTTCCACTAGATTGAATGTTTTACATATTACAACCTTAACCTTACACTCAATCTAACACAAGAACCACAATTCCAGTTCCTGCACCTAACCTTTCACCAAGAACCAAAATCTAGTTCTTGAACTACCCTGCAGCCAAATTCCAGCTACAGAAACCAGTGCCCACAATTCCAGGAACCCACAATATAGTAAAAGAAAGTAAAGAAACAAACAGAAGAAACTAAGAACGCTCAAACCATTTTTATGCAGTTCTGCAATATGTGTTTCTTCTCCAAAGAAATGCAATTTTGCCTCAAGAAAGAACTTTGATGAACTTCACAAAAACAAGTGTGATTCTCTCTTGAAAATAGCACTTTTGATTGCTTGATTGATTGCTAAAAGATGTGTAAAAGATATGTCTTCAAAAGGTTAAACCATTCTGTTTATATAGAAGATTTTAAAAACTGCAGGTTTAATTAATCTGTTAAAATAATCTTTTAATCTGTTAAAAGTCTTGTTTTAATCTGTTAAATCTTCTTTTAACCCATTAAAACATTATTGATTATTTTTCAGATTTGTTTTAACTGATACGACAACGTTTATATCAATTAAAACTCTTTACAAAAAATCTTCCAATCTGTTTTAATCGATTGTTTCGACTTTCAATCGATTAAAATACTGTAAAACAATTTTATAAACTTTTCCAAGTGATTTTAACTAATAAAAATATGTTTTAATCGATTAAAACGTTTAGTACAAATTTTCCAAATTGTTTTAATCGATTGAAACGAGGTTTTAATCGATTAAAATAATTCTGATCGGTCATAACTCAGTTCTGATCGGTCATAATGCCATTCTGATCGGTCATCTGATATACCAAGTGGTTTTAATCGATTATTTCGAAGTTATATCGATTAAAATACTGAAAAAACACTTCCCTGGTCATTTTAAGTGATTTTAATCGGTTATTTCGAAACTGTATCAGTTAAAATACTGACAGAAAGTTTTCAACACTTATTTTAATGAAAACAATTGGTTATTTCGAAGTTATATCAGTTGAAAACCTGTTATAGAAGTGTGAAGAACATTTTAGTTGATAAACCTCATATATTATCAGTTAAAATAGTTGATTAAAAAACCTTTTGTCAAAATGCTTTGTTTTTAATCGTTAAAACATTTTTTAGAGGCAATTGCAAAATCTTTTAAGTGAAGAAACCTCATGCAGCAGAAAGATAAAATGGTTATACCTAAGCAGAGCTGTAGATACACTAATCCTCTTCTCTTTTATCCAAGTGACCTTTGACTGCCACAAAGTTGCCTTAGACTTCATTTTTGACTTCATCAAATCAACAAGATCTTTGCCAAAGTAATTCAATAAGATCTTCATTACTTTCATTATGAGTCTTTCTTCCTTATATATTGCTCAACTTCCTCAATGTGAAACTTAGACTCACACTTGATTTTCCAACAAGACCATAGTTCTAAGTTCTTCTAAAGACTTTGAATAGTTCATGTAGAAGCTATCCAAAAATGATCCTTGTCTTAATCATCCTATCATGGATTAGATGATTAGATTAGGGAAAATTATGAATATTGAGACTCACGTCAGTAAATTGTTCTATGAATTTTCTCAAAGATTCAATTCTTTCCTGTCTTAACCCTTGGAGGGTGACAGGTTGTTTGATTATGGTTGCAAAGTTACCTTGAAACTTTTGAGTCAACATTTCAAATATTTTATTAACCTAATAGGTAGATCTTAAAACTAGGAGGTAGATCATAATATACCATTTAAGTGTTTTCCCTTTCAAAGTCATAAAAAAAATCAATATAAAAATGCATTATTCTCACTAAATATAATAAGTTGTATTAAGTAGGATTGAGTCTACTTCTTCTTCGTTTGATTTTTAATTTTCTTTTCCTTAATTATGTTTATATATATATATATATATATATATATATATATATATATATATATATCATCTTTCTTTATCTTGATTCTTTTAACAAAAGTTTTTTAAAACTTAAAAATAAAAGAAAAATTATTTATATATATGACTATATATAAAAAAATTAAATTTTTTTATCATCCAAAAGAAAAAAATATTATAATTTAAAGAAAAAAATAGTTATTATAATTTATATATTTAAAAAATAATAAAATATGAGAGAAAAAATATAATACATAATTAATAAAAAATGGTATATTTAAAGAATAAAAATAGAAAATAGAATAAAATTTAAAATAATATTTTTAAAAATTGATTATTAAAAAATATGTTCCACTTAATAATAATAATAATAATAATAATAATAATAATAGTAATAGAAAAATTATTATTATTTATTGTTAGAAAAGGAGGCCGAGATCAAGAAGGGGGTGAATTGATCTTTGAAAGATTTTCACAATTTACAAATTATCTATTTCAAAGATTAAGAGTTCTGATCAATTCTTGAATCAAACAAAACAAACAATCAAAATAAAGGCAACAACAGAATTAAAGAGAGAAAGGTTTAGAGGTACAACCAAGATTTATACTGGTTCACCCAATCCCAAGGCTACGTCCAGTTCTCAGCCAAATTTCAGCTGAGTTCCACTAGATTGAATGTTTTATAGATTACAGATTCCAATCACACACCCAATCTACCACAAGAACCAAAATTTCAGTCCTTGCACCTAAACCTTCACCAAGAACCAAATTTCAGTTCTTGAACCACCCTGCAGCCAAATTCCAACCACAAAAACCAGTGTCCACACTTCCAGACACTCACAATACAGTATTGAAAGTAAAGAGAAATAAGGAGAAGAAACTAGAACACTCAAACCCGGATTATGCAGCTCTGCAGAATGAGTTTCTTCACAAAAGAAAAGCAAAAATTGCCTCAAGAAAAAACTTTGAAAAACTTCACAAAACTTGCGTGATTCTTTCTTGAAAGTAGCTCTTATGATTGTTTGATTGATTGCTCAAAGGTGTATATTAAAAGACTCAAGCAATCCTGTTTATATAGAGATTTGTTCTAACTGCTGGTTTAATTAATCTGTTAAACACAATGTTTTAATTTGTTAAAAGTCTTGAATTAATCTATTAAAACTTCTTTTAATCTGTTAAAATGTTCTTGATCATTTTCCAGATTTGTTTTAACTGATGCGACATCGTTTCAATAGATTAAAACACTTTGTAAAAAATCCCTTAAGTTGTTTTAATCAATTAATTCGCCTATTAATCGATTAAAAAACTGCTAAATGTTTTCATAAAACTTTCTAAGTGATTTTAACTGATAACAATCTGTTTTAATCAATTAAAAACACTTTGAAAAAAATCTTAGTTGTTTTAATCGATTATTTCGCATTTTAATCGATTAAAAATCTGCCAAATAGTTTCATAAAACTTTCTAAGTCATTTTAACTGATAACACATCGATTAAAATCCTGACAGAACTTCTTTCAAAAACTTTCAAGTGGTTTTAATCGATTAATTCGCATTTACATCGATTAAAATACTGACAGAACATATTTCAAAATACTTCAAGTTATTTTAATCGATTATTTCGAGTTTGTATCGATTAAAATACTTCCAGAATACTTTTCAAAACATCTTAAGTCATTTTAATCGATTATTTCGATTCTACATCAGTTAAAATACTGGTAGAAGGTTTTCAAAAACTCCTTTAATGAAAACAATCGATTAATTCAAGGATATATCGATTAAAACAATTCCAGTGTATGTTTTAAAAGGTTTTAATCGATTATTTCGATAACCTATCAGTTAAAAACCTGTTATGTAAGTGTTAAGAACATTTTAACTGATAAAGCTCATATAATATCAATTAAAACAATTACTTAAAAACCATTTAACCGATTACTTTAGTTTTTAACAGATTAAACACGTTTAGAGGCATTTGCAAAATCTTTTAAATGATAAAACCCCATGCAGCAGAGAGATATGAATGATTATACCTATGTATAGATGCAAACTCACTAATCACTCTACCCTTTTAACCAAGTAACATTTGACTTCAACATAATAGTCTTTGACTTCATTTTGACTTCATCGAATCAACAAGATCTTCGTTTTATCAAATTATTCAAAAAAATCTTCATCACTTTCAGTCTCCCCCTATTTGATGAAGACAAACACTTCTTTGAATAATATCTCTGCAGAAGAAGTCACTTGAATATATAGATTAATGAGTATTCAAAAATTAATCATTTCTACCCCTAGATTACTCCCCCTAAAATAGTGAGTATATAAAAAACAATCATAACAATCATTTCTCCCCCTTTGACTTCATCAAAAATAGGGAATAGAGGAGAAAAACAAACAATAGACATGGTATGTAAAAAAAAATCATGATACCATCGAGAAGTATTACTCTTTTAAGAACCAATTAAAATTGATTCAAACTTATCTTCATTAACACGTTTGTAATGAATACAATAGACACGTGTAAAGATAAGGGAAATATGCTTTAGTAGCATGTTACAAGAATAATCATTAACTAAAGCCTTTAATTTTCTTTCCAGAGTAATAATCGATTAAAAACAAGGCATAATCGATTAAATTGTTCTTGATACTGATTTTAATTGATACAAATTATGTTTTAATCGATTAAAACAGTAATGAAAGTTGAAATTTAAAAACTTGAGTTCATTTAATCGATTAAATCGACATTTAATCTATTAAAATTGTATGAAAAAGTTTTGTAAAGTTCATTTAATCGATTAAAGCTCGTTTATATCAATTAAAACAACCAGATTTGGAAACTAAGTGATGTTTGATGCATCTAAAATGCCTAATTTAGTTTGAATTTTAATACCATTGGTTATTATAAGATGTTTAGTAACAAAGTTTAGCTAATTTGATTAAGTTTTAACCAAAAGATAGAGTAAAACATCTTATCAAGTGATTTTAATTGAT
Source organism: Sphenostylis stenocarpa (assembly GCA_963425845.1). Lineage (NCBI taxonomy): Eukaryota > Viridiplantae > Streptophyta > Magnoliopsida > Fabales > Fabaceae > Sphenostylis > Sphenostylis stenocarpa. The sequence continues at coordinate 54,996,636 of OY731406.1, forward strand.
GTAAATCAATTTTAGTTGATACAGATTCATGATTTATGATTTTTAATCGGTTAATTCATGAATTAATCGATTAAAATAGTAAAAATTTCCTATATAAATGATTCTTCAAATGAATTTAATCGATTAAATTGATTTTGTATCAATTAAAAACTATCAGATTTATGTTATTTGTTTCAATCTAGGGTCTCTAATTCAAAACTAAACAGCTAATATCATATGAAAGATAGTTGATCAAAGATCAGTCAATATTACAGACCATAATAGGAAATAAAAGTAACGAAAAATAAGAAAAGCATGAAGCAAAAACTTAAAAAGATAGAAAGGACCCTTCTTGATGATACTTAATCATTCCAATTTCCCTGGTTCAGCTGCATATCCTCCAGTTTGGTATAAATGTCAGCAATTTGATTTCCCAGGTTGGAGAATTGTGTGTTGGTCTATTGGAAATGCTGATAGGTCATTTTCATATGCTTCATTTGATTTTCTTGCATTGTGGTCATTTGAGAGAGCATGGTTCTTTCAAACTGGGAAAGAGGAGATCCACGGTCAGGTTGCTCCATGTATGGTATGATCTCCATGTTCTCATAGGAAGCTTGACCACCAGTAGATTTAGGAACCTCAGCAGCAGCTGGAGAAGAAGGAATTTGACCTTGGTCATCTTCTTCTTCATCTTCTTCCTCATCTTCAGAAATCCCAGCATCAATCTTAGAGATCCACTCTCCATCATCTTTGATAAATCCCATCTTTCGCAAAGTGGAATCATCAATATTATTGGAGGCCTTTGGAGTTTCCACATATTCTCCTGCAAGATCTACTTCAAAGTATCTAAAAAATTGATTAATCAGCATAGCATATGACAGTTTATAATCAACCAATCTTTTTGCTTTTATCATATGATCCTTGATAACAAAAATCTAATTTACACGGATATTATTTTCAATGCAATACATAAGAGCTAAATCACCCTCATTAAGTAACGCATGATTACTCCCTCTTGGAGTAAGCATCCATGCAATGATAAAAGCAATAATCCTTGGTTCAAGCTCCATTTTTCCAGCATTAAGAGTCCTTACAGAATCATTTTGATTTTTGAGACAGCTGCGAAAAAACTGAATTTTATTAAAATCAGGTAACTCTGCAATGTTACCTCTGGATACCTTTACACCAACATCATGAAGACCAACCACTTCTTCCCACACCTCAGGAGTAATCACCAAATTTATACCTTTGACTTGAGACCTAAGAGTAGAGCCACTGACAATAAGGTTGGCATAAAATACCCTTACTAGATCAGGTTGAATGTTGCCAGTGTGCTCTAAAAAAGTCCTTAACTTTTGTCTTTTTAATTTCCTTGTTAAAGAGGTAAAGCCTTCTTCATCCAACCAAGCAAACTTAATATACTTAGGAATTACCAGTTGCTTTTGGTTGAAGTTGGAAATGAAGTTGTTCATTTTGTCAATGTCTCCATTGAACCATGCTTCAATATGTCCTCTAGCTTGGCCAGCAGCAGAGGAAGATTCCCCCTTATGTTTCTTTCTTGATTCTCTTAAGCATCTTGTAGCACAGATTTGAGAAGAAATTTGATAGGTACAGTATGTGAGTACGAGAGAAGAGAGAAGAAGAGAAGAGGAGAACCTGAAAATGCAAAACCTGATTTCTCTTTGATGAATAGAAGTTCGGATTCCAAAATTTTGAAGTCCGAATGACAGTCTTGCAGAATTTCAGTCTTAATTGACTGTGTCCCCTTGACTGAGTGCAGAATCACATGCTTTGGGCAGTGGGTACATTAGCTAAAGTGTTCTTGGATAAGTATTGACTTGGTCAAAATGATACAGTAAATGCACTTGCAGAATTTGATAAGCACTAAATCTTGGAAATTTGTCCTTGATTAGCTGAGAATTTTTCAATTGATTTCTAAGAACGAATTAATCGATTAATCAACAAATTAATCAATTAATTTGATCTTGAATATTAGGTTTGAAAAAGCAAGAGTGAAATAATCGATTAAAAACATAAAAGAATCGATTATTTTTGTACTGAAAAATTTAATGAAATGTCAGCAAAATTTTAATCGATTAAAAAACGAAGAAGAATCGATTAAATTTGACCTTTTAATGATTTTAACTGATGTAAATCCTTTTTAATTGATTAAAACAGAGAGAATAAAACTATACTAAACATTTTAATCAATTCATTCGTATTTTAATCGATTAAAACTGTACGGACAAATTTTATGGTATTCTCTGTAACTAATATTAATCGATTAAAACAGTTTTATATCAATTAAAATACTCAGTTCATGAATCCAGAATCAAAATTTGCTGATTGGGTACCAAAGAACTTCCAGATTTTGTTCCTGCAAAATAGAGTTAACATATATATGGTACCCTTATTATAATCATTGGGTCCAATCAAGTTATTTGAAATGAATTCTTGGGAATCCACTTCATTCTACCTCTTGGTATAGCATACTTCTTGATTCTACAAAATTTAATAGAATGACCTCTTTTCATACAATAAAAACATTTAATAACAGATGATGAGTATGATTTCCTATTTACAAATGTTTTTCTGATTTTCTAGCTAGATGTAAATCCAATGCCAGATTTGTCAAAAATAAGTTTTTGTGACCCAAGAAGAACATCAAGATTAGCTTGACCTTGTGTAAATTTAGAAACGGTTTGTGACAAAAAATCAATCTTCTTTTGTAAATCTGGACAATTATTTCATGATTTATTACATATGCAATCGGAATTATCATGGATTAATTTTAAGAAATCAAGATCAGTTTCATCTTCAAGAATTTTCTTTTCAAGAGAATTAACTCTATTTTCTAGCCAATTGTTCATGCCTTTTAGCCTATCATTTTCTTTTTGAAGTTTCTTGGTTTCTTCATGCATTTCATTAAATGCTTCTTGTAATGAATTATAATTCACAAAATTAGAAGAAGAGTTAGAACTTACACTACTGGTTTGATAGTTCTGGTTAGCCATTAGACACAAGTTAGCTTCTTCATCATCAGAATTTTCTGTTGATGAGGTATCATTGTCATCCCATGCTATATATGCTCTTCTTTTGATCTTTTCTTCTTTCTTATCATTGTATTTATTCTTTTCTGGGCACTCCATTCTTACATGACCCTGCTTACCACAACCATAACATTTATAGTTAAAAGAATCAGATTTATTTTCATACCTTTTATGTTTTTCTTTATCTTGAATCTTTCTCTTGAGAAACTTGTTAAACTTTTTGACAAACAGTCCAAGATTTTCACTTTCTTCCTCTGATTCTTGATCTTTTCCTTCAACTTTGAGTGCTATGCTTCTACCTTTCTTTTCATAGATTTCTTGCTCATTGAATCTGTTAATTTCCATCTCATGTTCTTTGAGTTTGCCAAATAAGGAAGTTGTTGTCATGATGGATAAGTCTTTTGACTCTGAAATTGTTGTGACCTTAGGCTGCCATGACCTGTCAAGACATTTCAAAACTTTTATATTTAATTCCTCTTTATCAAAAGTTTTACCTAAGCCCATTAGATGATTGATGATATGAGTGAAGCACTTCTGCACATATGAAATACTTTCTCCAGTTTGCATTTTAAACAACTCATATTCTCTTATGAGAGTATGCTTTATAGCTCTCTTTACATCAGTCGTTCCCTCATGAGTGACCTCGAGAACTTCCCTCATTTCCTTGGAAGATTTGCATTGAGAGACCCTGAAAAACTCATCCATGTTTAGTGCAGAAGTAATTATGTTTTAGCAGTACAATCACTTTGAACTTTTCTTTTCTCTTCATTATTTAAACTAGACCATTCTTTTTCTGTAATTAATGGACCATTAATAATTACATCCCAAACATTCCTATAAATGAATTCAATAAAGATCTTCATCCTAATCTTCCAAAATGGGTAATCTGTACCACAAAACAGTGGAGGTCTATTAATAGAAGCTCCCTTAGAAAAAGGTAATTTGTTTTCATCCATAAAAGATTTGGACCGAAAGTCTTGAGTATTTTTCAAGACTCTTGCTCTTGATACAAATTGTTAGAAAATGAGGCTGAGATCAAGAGGGAGGGTGAATTGATCTTTGAAAGATTTTCACAATTTACAAATTATCTATTTCAAAAATTAAGAGTTCTGATCAATTCTTGAATCAAACAAAACAAACAATCAAAATAAAGGCAGCAGCAGAATTAAAGAGAGAAAGATTTAGAGAGATATAACAAAGATTTATACTGGTTCACCCAATCCCATGGCTACGTCCAGTTCTCAGCCAAATTCCAGCTGAGTTCCACTAGATTGAATGTTTTACAGATTATAGATTCCTCACACACCCAATCTACCACAAGAACCAAAATTCCAGTCCTTGCACCTAAACCTTCACCAAGAACCAACTTCCAGTTCTTGAACCACCCTGTAGCCAAATTCTAGCCACAGAAACCATTGTCCACACTTGTATACACTCACAATACAATATTGAAATGTAAAGAGAAATAAAAAGAAGAAACTAGAACACTCAAACCCAGATTATGCAGCTCTGCAGAATGAGTTTCTTCACAAAAGAAATGCAAAAATTGTCTCAAGAAAGAACTTTGAAAAACTTCACAAAACTTGCGTGATTCTTTCTTCAAAGTAGCTTTTATGATTGCTTGATTGATTGCTCAAAGGTGTATATTAAAAGACTCAAGCAATCATGTTTATATAGAGATTTGTTCTAACTGCTGGTTTAATTAATTTGTTAAACACAATCTTTTAATTTGTTAAAAGTCTTGAATTAATCTGTTAAAACTTCTTTTAATCTGTTAAAATGTTCTTGATCATTTTTCAGATTTGTTTTAACTGATGCGACATCGTTTCAATCGATTAAAACACTTTGTAAAAATCCCTTAAGTTGTTTTAATCGATTAATTCGCCTTTTAATCAATTAAAAAACTGCTAAATGTTTTCATAAAACTTTCTAAGTGATTTTAACTGATAACAATATGTTTTAATCGATTAAAAACACTTTGAAAAAATCTCTCAGTTGTTTTAATCGATTATTTCGCATTTTAATCGATTAAAAACCTGCCAAATAGTTTCATAAAACTTTCTAAGTCATTTTAACTGATAACACATCGATTAAAATCCTGACAGAACTTCTTTCAAAAACTTTCAAATGGTTTTAATTGATTAATTCACATATACATCGATTAAAATACTGACAGAATATATTTCAAAATACTTCAAGTTATTTTAATCGATTATTTCGAGTTTGTATCGATTAAAATACTGGCAGAACATTTTTCGAAACATCTTAAGTCATTTTAATCGATTATTTCGATTCTACATCAGTTAAAATACTGGCAGAAGGTTTTCAAAAACTCCTTTAATGAAAATAATCAATTAATTCAAGGATATATTAATTAAAACAGTTCCAGTGTATGTTTTAAAAGGTTTTAATTGATTATTTCGATAACCTATCAGTTAAAAACCTGTTATATAAGTGTTAAGAACATTTTAACTGATAAAGCTCATATAATATCAGTTAAAACAATTACTTGAAAACCATTTAACCGATTACTTTAGTTTTTAACAGATTAAACACATTTAGAGGCATTTGCAAAATCTTTTAAATGATGAAATCTCATGCCGCAGAAAGATATGAATGATTATACCTATGTATAGATACATACTCACTAATCACTCTACCCTTTTAACCAAGTAACCTTTGACTTCAACAGAATAGTCTTTAACTTCATTTTGACTTCATCAAATCAACAAGATCTTCGTTTTATCAAATGATTCAAAAAGATCTTCATCACTTTCATTTATTTCATTAGAAACAGTTCTAAATCACACTTTGTATCACCCTAATTCCAAATTTCTCCAGGGGGAAAGAATATACAAAAGTTCTTGAACAACATTTCCACATTCAATGTCATTTGAAAATGATCATATCAGAGGATCCATTTCCACAACTCTACACCCTAGCATATTGTTAATTTGAAGTTGGTTTCCCTGCAAGCAACTGACGTGGCCATGAATCCATTGGGGTGGGATACCTAGCATGTGGTTTACTGATCGTGGAGGTGGGTTTTGGGGTCAGCTCAGCAACATTATGAGCTGATAAAGTACCTTGGTCATGATGATGACTTAAGGGGACAACCAAAACTGCATGTCCTTGCTGCAGTGTAGGTTCTGTGGTAGACAATTGGAGACTCTCTGCTGGAAACTTTGTAGCCATTTTTGGTTGTGGAAATTCCAAATGAGAAGGTACATTGATCAGGCTAGGTCTACAGTGGGCTACTCTTGCTTTTATCTCACCTTCAAGTTTCTCAATTTGAGTTTGCAGAACACAATTCTCCTCTTCCACCTCAATTTTCTCCTTAGTCACCTGCCCAATGAAGATACGAACTTGAATTCATGACATAATCACCACAAGAACATATTCATTGTGGAATCAACTCTGGTTTCCAATATTTCTGGTTTAGTTTAATTTTTGTTAACTTCTAGGAAAAGAATATGTATCAAACTAAAAAAGAAAAAGTTATGGAAAAATCACACATTACATTTCTTTTATTGCTTAAACATGGTTTACATGGTGAGTACAAATTTGAAGAAAAGTTGGTGAAAAGCTTACATAGTGAGTCTCAGACAACAGAGATATACTATCCTTTATCAAGGACTCGATCTGACTGAGCAAGTTAACGTAAAAACATGGATCCCATTGAGAATTTGGGAGAAAATAGCAGAGAAGACAGTAGAGAAGAAAAGCTGATCTAATTCATATATAGATCGAATTCAAAAGGAAAAATCCAATATATTGGAGGAAGAAAAGAAGGTTAAAAATAAAAAGGAAAAAAATTCAAATATGCAGTTAGTCAAATCTGCATAAAACAATACTAACAAATGGAAAAGGTACACGTGTAACTAATAGCCTCCCCTCAAGCTGGAGAGTGAATATTAAGAACACCCAGCTTGGAAATATTGTTAAGAAAAGGTGAAGGATCGAGAGCTTTGGTGAAAACATCTGCAAGTTGATTTGTAGAGGAAATGGGAAGAATATGGAAGAGGTTGGCCTGCACACGATCTCTGACCACATGACAATCAATGTCAATGTGTTTGGTGCGTTCATGAAAGCTAGAATGAATAGCAATGTGACGAGCAACTTGGTTATCACAATAGATGACAGCTTGATTGGGCTTGGAGATGTTCAAATCATGAAGCAAGTAATTGAGCCATTGAAGCTCGCAACTGGTGATAGCAAGAGCCCTGTATTTTGCTTCTGTTAAGGAACGAGAAACAGTGTGTTATTTTTTTGATCGCCAAGAAATCAACGAATTACCCAAAAAGATACAGAATCCAGTGGTAGAGCGACGAGTTGTCAAACATGAAGCCCAATCTGAATCACTAAATCCTTTCAATTGAATGTTGGAATTGGAAGAGAAAAACAAACCTTGACCAGGATTAGCTTTCAAATAATGAAGTATACGATTGGCAGCAGCTTGATGGAAGACAGTGGGCTTTTGATTAAACTGACTTAGAAAATTAACAGCGAAACTTATATCTGGTCGCGTATTTGTAAAATACAAAAGTCGTCCAATAAGGCGGCGATAAGCATCTGCATCACAAAGTTCAGCATTATCATCGAAAAACAATTTGGTGTCCTTGATAATAGGAGTAGAACATGGTCGAGCAGCTAGATGACCACTGTCAGCAAGGATATCAAGAGTGTATTTGCGTTGACAAATGTAAATGCCTTGTGTAGTACGAGCAACTTCTAGGCCAAGAAAATATTTCAGTTGTCCCAAATCTTTAATCTGAAATTGTTGATTAAGAAATTGCTTGACGGTGTTGATTTCATCAATTGAATCACCTCCAAGAATTATATCATCTACATAAATGAGTAAAGCAGTGAAGGAAGAAACATTTTTCTTTGTAAAAAGAGAATGATCAGATTGAGATTGTATAAAACCAATTGAAAGAAGAGAAGTAGATAATTTGGCAAACCACTGCCTACTAGCCTGTTTTAATCCATAAAGGGATTTGGTTAAGCGGCAGACCTGATTTGCCTGAGGAGGTATCACGCCAGGGGGGGATCCATGTACACTTCCTCATTGAGATCTCCATGAAGGAAGGAATTATTGACATCTAGTTGAACAAGATGCCAATTCTTAATAGTTGCAATAGCAATCATGAGTCTAACAGTGGTAATTTTAACAACAGGAGAAAAAGTGTCTAAGAAATCTACTCCTTCTAATTGAGTGAAACCCTTAGCCACTAGTCTAGCCTTATGTCTTTCAATAGAACCATCAACTTTATATTTGGTTTTATAAACCCATTTACAACCTATAGTTCTCTTTCCAGGGGGAAGATTAGTGAAATACCAAGTCTTATTTTCTTCTAAGGCTTTTATTTCTTTACGCATAGCATCAATCCATTCAGGGTAACAAGCTGCTTGTTTATAAGTAGTAGGTTCAAAATTGTTAGAAATAGCAAGAATGTATTTCAAATGTTTTGAAGATATTTTTTTATAAGAGAGAACAGAAGATAGAGGATAAGAAATGATACTATTTTTAGATTTGTTGGTGTTGTCATCTCTTGAAGGATTTCAATAAGAATCGAATTGTTGGAGTCTATCGAGTACTTAAGGAATTGCAATGGAAATCCTGCAGATAATATGGTGCCTTTCTCATTCTAGTAGATCTTCGAGGAGCAGGCTGGTTAGGTGTTCGATTGGAAATATCTTCTTTTGTCACTTGGAAGGAAATATATTGAGGATTTGAAAACGGATGCACATGATTAGACCTGACTTTCTTATGCATGAGATTGTTAGAATAAAAAAAGAATTGAAAATCAGTCAATGTGAAAAGATCAGTGTCATCAACAATATTAGTTTTAACATAGGGAAATTCATTTTCATAGAATATCACATTTCTGGATATAGAAATTTCTCTAGAATGTAAATCAAGAGTCACATAACCTTTGGTGCCAGGTTTATATCCAAGGAAAACACTTTTTCTGGCTCTAGGATCTAGCTTCGTACGGTTGTTATGAATTGTAGATGTGAAACAAAGACAACCAAACACTTTTAAATCATTAAGAATAGGAAGTTGATTATGCAGAATTTGGAATGGAGATTGGTTCCTTATGGTTTTACTTGGCAGCCTGTTGATTAGGTAGATAGCATGAACAACAACATAGGACCAAAAACATTTTGGAAGATTGGCTTGCAATAACAAGCTACGTGTGACATTCATTATGTGTTGATGTTTCCTCTCCACCCTTCCATTTTGTTGAGGTGTCTCTACACAAGAAGTTTGATGAATAATACCATTTTTATCATAGAATTCAGGATAAGAAAACGTTTTCCCATTGTCGGTTCGAAAATTTTAATATTACAGACCAAATTGGTTTTTAACAAGGATAATAAAATTGTTCAATAGACTCTAGTCTCATGTTTATTCTTCATAAGAAAAAGCCATGTGTGTCTAGAGAAATCATCAATAATAGTAAGAAAATATCTATGACCATGTATAGAAGAAATACCAATGGGACCCCATATATCTATATGAATCATTTCAAAAATTGTACTTGGAAACATGAATATTGTTATTAAAGGGAAGTTTATGTTGCTTGGCCGAATGACATACATCACAAATTTTTTCAGTGCTATTATGAATGTAAGGAAAATCTTTAATCATATTTTCAATTATCTTGCTAGAAGGATGTCCCAATCTGTTGTGCCAAAGATTGGAAGTGGAATAATTTCATCTGCGAGTATTAATACTTGGTGTTGTCATCAGTGAGGCACAATTGAACTATTATTACTCGATGTTATTAATATGAGACCAAGAAAAAATAGTATCTTGTTTCTGTAAACAATACAAGCCATCTTTCAGATCAAGCATGCCCAATCATCTTCAATGTAAGAACATCTTGAATCTGACAATGGTTAGAAGAAAAAATCAATTTACAATTGGAATCAATAATCAGTTTTTGAGCAGAAATTATATTAAATTCAAAATTTGGAATATGAAGAACATTATAGAGTGTAAGGCTATTTGAAATACAAACCGTGCCAGCATATTCAGCAGTGACATGATTACCATTAGGTAATTTCACATGCACAGGTCTGATTTTAGTAAAAGTTAAAAAATGATTTTTATTGTAAGCTACATGATCAGTAGCCTCGAGTGTCTATAATCCAAGATGAACAGAGAATACCTTTGGAGTCTTGTTGATCACCATTATTATTTTTAAACTGATTGACCCTATGAGTAGTGTCTTGATTCTTTTCTTGCGAAGTTTTAATAGTTATTGAACTTGTTCACCTGTCAGCTGACTATTCTTAACAGTGTGCACTTGATTTTTTTATTCTTCTTCTTTCAAAACGTTGTCAGTCATAACAGTGTTGACAACATAATCATTTCTGTTATTTTTAAACCATGGAGGGAATCCGTGTTTGGCATAACATTCATCAACAATATGGTGCAATTTATTGCAAAAAGTACACTGTTTACCATAGTTGGAATTCCTCCCACGTCCACGTTCTTGGTTCTTCCAAGATCCACGTCCTTGAGTCTTCCAATTTCCTTGATTGTTAAAATTCACAATAGGTCCTTGATTAGCAGCTGTCAAAAGAGTTTTGGCATCAACGTGACTCACTCCTGCCAATTGTCGTTCTTGTTGCAGAATTAACGAAAAAACACGATTGATTCCTGGGAGAGGCTCCATTAAAAGAATTTGAGATTTTGCAGTGGTGAAGGCGTCATTTAATCCCTTCAGAAAACATATTACATGTTCGGATTCACGATAACGAGCAATGATTTTGAAGGCTTCACAAGAACATTGCAGATTGCAGGTACAACTAGGAATGGGACGCAAGGATTCCAACTCTTCCCAAAGAATTTTGAAATCTGTATGGAATTCAAAAACACTTCTTTCTCCTTGCTTAATGGAGTGCAATTCTTGTAGCAGATCAGAAGTCCTAAAATGGTCTCCTTTTGAGAATCGTTCCTTGAGATCTTCTCAAAGATCTCTTGTATTATCAATATATACAGTACTTTGAGCAATTTGATCACTTAAAGTTCGAGTTATCCAAGAGATTACCATGACATTGCATCTCTCCCATGAGTCATGAAGAGGATCGTCTTCTTGGGGAATCTTGATGGCTCCAGTGATGAATTTTAATTTGTTTTTTGAAAGAAGAGCTCTGCGCATACTCCTACTCCAAGAATGGTAATTCATACCATTCAATTGCTTTGAAACAAGAATCATTCCAGGATTCTCACCTGGGTGCAAATAATACAGGCTTGAAGGATTCAAAGATTCGTCAATCACAGTTTGCGTTTATGCATTGCTATTAGCAGTTGAAGAATTGACAGAAGCCATCAAGAAACAGAGAAAGATAGAAAAGAGAAACAGAAAGGATGCAGCGGAGGCAGAGCGGGTGTTAACCCGCTCTAATACCATAACGTAAAAACATGGATCCCATTGAGAATTTGGGAGAAAATAGCAGAGAAGACAGCAGAGAAGAAAAACTGATCTAATTCATATATAGATCGAATACAAAAGGAAAAATCTAATATATTGGAGGAAGAAAAGAAGGTTAAAAATAAAAAGGAAAAAAGTCAAATTTGCAATTAGTCAAACCTACATAAAACAATACTAACAAATGGAAAAGGTACACGTGTAACTAATACAAGTCTTTCAGCAATCTGGTGGCTTCCCTCAATATAGAAGCTTTTCCATTGCTCTGTTCACTAATGTCTGTTACCTCTTCCCCAATGAAAACAATCCCAAGCCACAAAAGAAAAAGAAACAAAGCAGCCCTAATATTAGGTCATGCAAAATTTCAAAGGTGACTGATTCACCTAGAACATATTAGATCTTGAGACTCTGACATAAGATTAAAGTACTCAAATTTTAGATAACTGTGGCATAAGATTAAGTTACCAAGTGCATCCGCAAGATCAAGAAAGAGTTCATTCATGTGTTCACGCTTTTCTTTCTCTCTTTCAGCCTTTCGAACTCTCGTGGGGACTTTCCATTGTTTCCTTTTACTGGGACAAGACCTACACAATATCATGCATACCAAAACTGAATCCATATCTTGAAGCTATTGTTCCCATAAACTACTTGGTTGTTCTTACCAAAAAAAAAAGCAGGAAACTTATTTTTTTAAACCAATGTTTAGATTGATGAGAAGAGATAAAATGAAATGAAGCATAACCAATGAAACAGATGAAGTTAATTTCACTAATATCCATCAAAATAATCAAACATGATGTAATTATATATTCTATTTCCCTCTTTCTTATCCTCTTCTATTAATAAAAACAGAACAAAATTACAACTTTGAAGTTCTCAGATTTGTGCTAACAATCAGTACAGCTGGATCAAGTAATTAAGGAAAACCAAGAAACTCATTGCTTCATACATCATGCAGAAAATTTTTTGGCCCTAACAAAATATAAAGGAAGTAAGACAACTTAATTTATCCATTAAAAATGTTATCAAAGTGAAATGAATACCAAATGATAAGCTGTCTACAAGCTAAATTAAACTAACTTTTTTTAAATAACTTTCATTTTTTAAATTCCAAACTTCGAAAGACAAACTAAGTCTTTTGTGATGTTTGATGAGAAGTTTAAGAACACTGAATCGATTATTCTATGAAATTTTCAAGAGCCATTGGTGCATCTTATTTTTCACAGTGCGAGAATAGAACATCTAACCTCTTTCTTGATATATCCTGTGACATGTTGACCTTCTCAGCTACAGGGGCAGAGTCTCTCACCCCATATATATCTGAAGGAAGCTTTTCGGTTACCTGCAATTGTTTCTGGAGGGTGAATTTCACTAAAACAAGTTGACTACAAAAGAAACACTTTGGGTCTGTGGAATCAGTTACATATTGCAAGATTGGGAGTGTGACATGAGGTCACTGTTCACACCAAGGCTCGTGGCTATCTCATGCTGACTTGTTTCCATCACCATTCTAACTTATACATAACATTTTTTATAATTATTATTATTTTAAATGACGCGAGTTTCTTAAAAAAAATTTTTAGTAAAAATATGCTATTTGTAATAATTTAATTGAATATTAAAACAATAAACTTTTTTTAAAACATCAAAGTGAGACTCTTGAAGTTATATATATAAACTATAAACTAAAAATAATTATACATATTTGTCTTACCTATTGGTCATGGGCTTCCACCTGGATACAACCACAATACGACAAATATTTCAATATTTATTAATAAAGATGATTATATATAATGTAAACTTACATTAATTTTATTAATAAAAATTTGTTTAAAAATTTATTATTGTATTTTTCACTTTTACTTGATATATATATATATTTTTTTAATGTTCTAATGTTAGAAATAATATTTAAAATTAAAATTCTGCAAAAGTTTCAAGATTATACATAAAACTGTTTTTTTTATAAAGAAAAAAGTTGTGTCCTTAAATAAAGTCTTTGTTTTATATTTCTAGAAATATAGACTTTTTTTAATAATGTGTATTAAAGTTTTTATACAGAATATTTGACTTTTTTTTCATTAATTTTTTAAAAGTAAGAATTAAAAAATATTATGATTTTTGTTGAAAAATCATTAAAAATAAATATAAATTCTTAATTTCATAAAAATTATATTATACCATAAGAAAAGAAGTTAATAATATTTTTTATAACAGAATTAAAAAATTTCCTGAATGTTTATTTAGAATCTATTTCTTTTCTAAATAGGAATTTCAACTATTTATATATTTCCAAATATATTTAAATTATTTATAGTATATTTTAATTTTAAATGAAAAGTATTTTAAATTATCACTAGAATAAAAATCATCCTAAATGAAACTATTAAAAAATGTATTACAAAATTTAATAATTAATTATTTGTGAAAGATGCAATTACCCATTTCACAGTAAAAGTGTAGTTTTGTTCATTTATGTTCAATTGTATGGCATTTTCTCATAAAACAATTTAATAATAATTTTTATCCTTTATGATTAAAAAAATAAATTTAACTAAATTGTGTATATGAATGAAGTATTTTATTATTAAAATGAATTCAATCTTTTGGTGTACCATAGTATCACTATATTTATTTATTTTAATTGGATAGTGTTTTAGACTTAATCTAAATTATATTAAGTTAAATAATAATTTTACTCGATTTTAAAAAATAAGATTTCTAAAATGATAATAATGAAAAACTTATTAGCTTCTTTTTCTATTTAAAGTGGAAAGAACTATAATTAATATGATTAAATAATGATTATTTTCCAATATGTGACATTATTAAGATTAGAATAAAGATCTTGACCATAATAAATAAGTAGAAGTTAGCTTTTCAAGAAGCTAATGATGAAATATAAGACGATTTTATTCATCATTTAACAAAGTTTTGATGAAGATATATTAAAGTAGGTGTTGCGAAGCCTGAGATATTTTGGCAAAATCTTACAAAGGTGCTAATAAGCTAAAGAAGGTGGAGTATTTTAAAGAAAAAATAGGAGTTATTGCAAATGAATGACTAAGAGAGTGTGGTTGAATATTTCACTAGAATTATTGAGACTCATAAATCAAATAAAGAATTATGGTGAAAAGATAGAAGATGTAACAATTTTTTTATAAGATCTTGAGGACATTAACTCTAATATTTGATCAAATAATTGTTACTATTAAATAAGGAAGAAGTGTTTATGATATAAAGGTTGATTCATTACAAATGATTTTTAGAACACAAAAAATCAGACTCAATGAAAGAATTTCACTTAGAAGTTCAAATTAGGCTTTACAGGTTCAAACATCAAAAGGAACCTCAAGTAAAATCAAAGAAAAAAAAGGGTAAAAGCAAGGGAAGAATCTATATGAAGATTCAAATAAGAATGATGCACCTAACAAAGAAGAAAGAAAGAAGTTAGTTAAAAAGACACTCTAATACTAGTTAAAAAGACACTCTAATGTTATAATTATCAAAATTTTGACCATGCTAGAGAATGTAAATGAAATAAGATGCTTAGAAAGAATGATGAGGCTTAATTGGGCAGGTGATGACAATTTTCATGCTAAAATTATGTTATTCATGTCAACAATCACTTCTGATGAAGAAAGTGTAAATTTGTGGTATTTGGACACCGGATATTCAAATCATATGACATACCACATAAAATGGTTTGTTTTTATAGATGATAAGGTGAAGACCAAAGTCAAGTTTGCTAATAATAGTTTTGTGAATGCTAAAGATAAAGACAAAGTTGTGGTTCAAAGAAAGGTTGATCATCAAACTCTTATTAGTGATGTTCACTATGTTCCTAATATAAAAGAATAATCTACTCAACATAGAAAAATTACTTGAAAAGATATTTTTTATGCACTTGAAAGATAATTACATAAAGAGGAAATAGTCCATGAAGTTATTACACCCTGTATACCATAACATAATAGTATTGCAAAAAGGAAAAACAAGTATTATGAATATTGTCAAAAATATGATGAAGGAAAAAATATGCTAAATTATTTATGAGGAGAGGTAGTGTCTACTGTTATGTACATTTGAAACAAAAATCTTACAAAAAATGTTAATTCCATGTACTCTTGTGAAAACATGGTCAGGACAAAAGCTAAGTGTGAGTTACTTTCGATGTTTTGGCTTACTATATTTAAATATGTGCCAATTTAGAAAAAAGAGTGATGATAGAGTGGAATTAATGATTCTCATTGGTTATAATCAAACAAGTGCTTATAAGTTGTATAATTCTATAAGTAAAAAGGTTCACATCAATAGAGATGTTTTTATTGATGATTAACAAAGATAAGATTGGTCTGATATAATATCTAATACAAATTTTGTTATACACTTTGAGGATCTAGGGGATATTCAATACACTACCGAATCACTTCATCACCAGTCAAGAAAATCTCAAAGGATGAGACAAATAGTTCATTCCTTTAAAGATTGTGAAGTTTATTTTGATACAACAATTATTGTAGAGGAAATTTTGCTTTGCTTGTTGAGTTAGAACTAGTGAAAAATCCTCTAAAAGATATTATAGAAATATCATGGGGTAAGAGTTAAAGTTAATTTAAAGAAATGTGATTTGAGAATTCTTTGATTTACCCATTGAAAAGAAGTCAATTGACATGAAATGAATTTTTAAAATCAAAATAAAGTCAAATGGAGAAGTGTCTAGATATAAGGCCATACTTATTACAAGAGGATTTATACATAAGTATGGTTAAGATTACAATGAAATTTTTGCTCTCTAATAATAAGGTTTGACACTATGAGATTGATTATGGTTGTGACAAGTCATAAATGTTGGTTAATTTATCAACTTAATATGAAGTCAATATTTCTAAATGGCTACCTACAAAAAGATGTTTACACAAGTTCTAAGAGTTTTGAATTTGAGAATTGATAGTTTTTTAAAATTCAGTAAATGCACCACTGAGCATGACATCTATATCAAGAATCATAAGGTGATAATTTATTTGTTTGTAAATAATCTTTTGATAATTGGAAACAACCTAAATCATATAATTTAGTTTAAGAAAAATATCATGCAGGAATTTGAAGGGACAAACATATGAGAGTTGTCATATTTTCTAGATATTGAATTTGTCAAGATAAGCAAATGAGTGATTACCATTCACCTATGTACTAGTAGACTAGATATTGCATACAATGTTGGATTGATAAATATATTTATCCAGGAGTTAAGAACTACTAATTTACATGTAGTGAAGAGAATGCTACAATACTTGAAAAATACTAAGAATGCAAGAGAGGTTTATGGGTATAATGGCTCAGATCGGTATGGAGATAAAGAAAATAGAAAAAATAGCTCATGTTGTATCTTCAAATTTGATTAAGCACCAATATTTAGTGTTCAAAGAAGCAAGATGTTAAATATATGAAATAACTTATCTTGAAGCTACAATGTATTATATTTAAAATTAACTTGAATTATTAGATTAGTAGTTGATAACAAATCGATTATTGACTTAATAAATCTTTTAGAAACATATGAAAATAATATTCATGTAGAAACAAAAAAAGCTTGAACTTAGTTTTATAGATTTGAGATATATTACTAAATCTTTAAAAAGTATAAAGTTTAAGGAGATGTAATTCGAACTTTTAAATAAGGGTGTGTAATTAGTTAAAATTATATTCATCAGTTAAAAAAAATTATCTATAACATGTTTAAATATAAAAATATATGTATTTTATAAATAATCAAATATATTCTGTTTTATTTAATTTTTCTTCTCTTTTTCAATGTACCTGTTACCGATAAATACCAAAAATTGAGGAGAACCGGTCTATAATTTTCTTAAAAAATTGCACATTTTTGTCCACTTTTTATAACACTCTACTTTCTATTTTCTATAACCTTTTCTTCTAACTATAATTCCTTATATGATTGATATTTTATTTTATAAAGATATATACTTGTGTTTATGCATTTTATCTTATCAAAATTAATATTCAGCCATTATGTACTTATCATTTTTAACCTTACCTATTAAAATAATTATTTTAAATGTCAAATTCAAATTAAAAAATCATATTTTTTTATGTTTAATTGAAAATAGTTTTTTTTAAATAAAAAAATATTTTCATCTAATATAGTCTCATTTCTAAAAATTTACTTATTACAGATATTTTTTAACAATGAAACATTCACACCAATAACTAAAATTCTCTATGTAAATTAATTTGCTATTATTAGTATATTCTATTTTTTCTTTCAAAATATAATTTTATTTCAATGTTAAGAAAATAAAAATAATATATATATATATATATATATATATATATATATATATATATATATATATATAAACTAGGAGCATTCTTCTAAACAATAAATTATTGCTCAAATATTCATAAATATATTCATTTCCATAACAAATTTCATTTGAAATAATCATAAGTAATACAGTAATTGACATATTCAGTTATATAAAAAAAATTAGTTCTAGAATTATGTTAACATTTCCAATAATTATTATTACTGTATAAATATATTTCATAACTAAATTTAATAAAATCCTATTTATAATTAATAACTTCTCAACAAAAATTAAATGACTTGATTTTAATATCAAATTTTTATGGCAGATTTATTTTTAAAAATTGAAAATGAAATGTTAAACAAAATTATTTATGATATATGAGGAATAATTTTATATTATGAAAAGTTAAGAAAGTAAATTTTAAATCAAAACATTAATTTGATCAATTAGGTTAGAAATATCTCCGCATAATCAATTAGTATTTCAGCTATATTTTTAGTAGTTTAAAGTTAAAATCATAAATCAAAAGGAGTTTTGTTGCCTTTGTAATAAATTTTGATAATAGCTTTATCTACTCAAAATAAAATAATCCTTTTAGAAACATTTTTAAAATTTTTACCAAAATAGTGAGACATTCACTATCCATAAAACAATCTTGTAGGACACCGTTTAGTAGTAACTTGTCTCTCGAAAGATTTTCAACCCTCTTATGAACGAATAGTCAGTTTACAAGAAAAATTGAAATCCATTAAACCTATAAAATATTAGGGTGCATTTTCCTACAACACATGATTTTCTTAGTCACTTTCTCCGAACAAATATTTTGAAAAACTCATTTCATTATTGAAGAAAATCATGAGGCATAGACGTTTGGATCCAAAATATCATTCTAAGAATATGTGATCATATACTTTAGTATATACACCAAAGATATCATTAAGCCTCGCTTTCATTCCAGTAAATAAAAAAAAAAAGCTCATGCCATCTTCCGTAGACTAATAGTTCTTTTATACATTAATGTATATTGTTGTCGTCACCAAATTTAATATCTTCAATCTCTTGAGCACTCAAGTCTGAATTTTCGAGGGTTCATTCTTCCATTTAGCGCAAGGGCAAGCACATCATATTCCTCAACGTACCATAGTTCAGAAACCACTGCCTGGATATACAGAAAAGTTAAATTATATGTAAATAAAAGTTTATATATATATATATATATAAAGAAAATATTCTTGTAACCAGAAATTAAAACTATAAACACAAACTAATAGATTATATTTAAATAATAATGATTAAATAAAAAAAATGCAAGTGCCTTCTATCATGATTTGAGCTTAGTTGCATGCATTCTATTGTTATTTGAGCTCAGTTTCATGCATAATCTCTGTTTTCCTTCTGCGCTGTTAGTACCGTATTTGCTGTGATTTGGTTTTATGAAGTAATTTAACAAATAATTTCGATTTGATGACTAAGTTTGATGAGTTGAATGTTTTGAGGAAGATCTAGAAGACTTTTGAAGGCATGAAATCCTTCACGAAAGAGTAAGGGAGCTTTCTTAGCATGAAGATTAGTAAGTTCTTGAAGAAAAACAAAGAGGTTACGCCCGAACCTAAGACTCAATTATTATGGAATGCATGCAGCTAGTAATGAAAAACAACCACATATTTAAGAATTTACTTGTCCTCAAGCAACAAACTATCAACATTAGAGATATCAATGAATCGTGAGCCAAATTTAAGCACAAGAGTAGATCATGAGCAAGCATAAGGATGTTCTCAATCAAGTCCAATTAGAGCTTAATGCTCACATTTATTGAACGTATTACTCACCTTTCCAAGCTACAAGTGTCTAGGGATGTCACATTTTTTTAATTGAAGCAATCTACCATATATAGGTTTGAAAAGGAACCTTTTTCTCAATTGTAGCAACCAATATAGGTTTTATATGTATCAGTACAGGGCCACCTTATTGAGCAACCTTTTAATTTGAAATGATATTTTTTTCACCCTTCTTGACTTTTAGATTTTCATATTTAAATAAATTTTGTAAGCTTATTAACTAGCCCAAAATTTAGATGAAAATGTGTTAGGGTACAAGGTGAAGGAGAAGTTAGTTATGATAGAAAACATATATCCGAGTGAGTTAGTTGCTTAAGGTGTTATTTAGATCTAAATAAATAGGGTAAAAATGATAGAAGGGTTGTTCATTTTGTAAATTGAGCATTAACCCTATGTGAAAGGAGAAAATCCTTATATTTCTTGTTCTTTTTATTATAATTGATAAAAATCTTTCTTTTCTCTCTCTTTTCAATTCTTGGTTCCTAACAAATTGGTCCGACCTCCTAGATCTTTGAGAGAGAGAGAGAGAGCCAACGATAGACATGGAGGAAAAACTAAGATGCCAACCTTTGTGGGGACTGATATGATTTCCATGTTCACATCATGGACAAATCCAATTGGTTGGATTGCTAGGGCTGAAAAATTCTAAGGTGCAAGAAATTGATTCATTCCATAAGTTGCAATATGCATTCATGAGCCGGGAGTGTGACAGCCTTGGTTCTATTATTGGTTTTGGATTGAAAGTGTCATCAATTCTTTATATGGGTTAGACTCATATTTCATTAATGTTGTTTCTCCCCAGTGAATCCCCCTCGAAAGACCCAACACTACCCACATTTGATGAAAGCATAGAAAGGGAAATAGATACAAAGAGTGACAGTTTTTAGTATGATGGTGATTTATTGCAGTTCATGAAATCAGAAAATAGAAGTAAAAAAGAAGGCTCAATAATAAAAAAATAAAAAATGCAGGAAAATTAGCAAGAGAAGCAAAGACTATGTTGGAGGAAGATGTCGATCTATCAATAAAGAGTGTGAAGATCAAGGGCTGTCAAGATCAGTTTCTTGACAACCTAATTGTAAAATTAATTGAAACAGAAGTTGAAGGTGGAGTTGCAACCAATTATCATTATTATTGGACCCAAATTTGATAATGAAGGTAGCTGGAACATCAATGACGGTAGAATTTTGGAATTTTAATTTGTTGGGTGAGCCTTTAACATTAAACTCCATTGCCTCTACGGATCACTGCATGACAACGGAGTCAATGCAAAAGAAAGGTTTAAATGCTGTTATACAAAATCCACCCTCATCCCCGTCACCACCCTAAGTCACAAGACCTAAATTTAAATGCATTCACTATTCCAACCCTGAGGACAAGGTTGATTTTAGGAGAGGTGTATTGTAAGGGTATAAGCTAAAGGAGAAGTTAGTTAGCATATTAATGAGTTAGTTGCTTGATGTGTTATTTAAATCTAAATAGGATAAGAAGGATAGGAGAAGGGGTGTTGAATTTGTAAATTGAGCATTACTCTTTGTGAAAGGGAAATCCTTAAAGAAGAGAGTGCTCTCGTTATTTTCATTATAGTTAATAAGAATCTTTCTTTTCTTTCTCTTTTCAACTCTTCGTTCTTGACAAATTCTGCCACAAATCAAAAGGTACGAAGAATAAAACAATCATAAAACAAGGTACCAAAGAAAATGATTAAATTATGACTCAAGATGGGCAATTAATGGACACATTATTGGTAAACGTTTATTCAACATCAGCACCCAAAGCCTAGGGTCTCCATAGTGTCCTAATCCTAATATGATGGGAAGATTTTTCTAGTTATAAGGGACTTGTCCCTTTGTTGTAGACTTTTGAATCCAAATTTTATCGAAGGGGAATGAGATGGTCGAGCTTTGCTCCTTCCTTCGTGGGTGTTTCTTTTGATGGATTTCCTTGTTCTCTATGAGATGGGGTTTCCCACACCACTGTGGCCAAGGGTTTCCTTCCATGTGAGCATTTTTTTGGAAACATAAGCTCTAATTGGACTTGATTGAGATCATCTTTGTGCATGATTATGATCTACTCTTGTGCTCAAATTTCTTGGGCTCACGTTGATGATGCTATATTTGTTGCTTAAGGACAAACAAATTCTTAAGTTTGGGATTGTTTGATGTGTTGCAATTCATACTATCATTTGCTTAATTTTCATTATTAGTTGCATGCATTCCGTAGGCTTAGTTTAATTTCATGCATAACCTCAAGTTTTCTCCTTCTAGGATGTTGTTACACTTTTTGCTGTATTTTGGTTATTGGAAGCACTTGCACAGACAATTTCAGCTTGAAGACTAGTTGGAGGGGAGATCTTGAAGACTTTGAGAGGCATGGAATCCTTCATGAAAAAGTAAAGAAAGCTATCTTAGCATGAAATCCATGAAATTCTTTAAGGGAAAATTGAAGAGGTTGCCACTTGGGTGTGGCAAGTCCCTGCACTATTCCACTTTCAGTGTGGGCTTGTCCACAATGTCGCGGACGAGTTCCTGATGCATTCTCTCTTTCAATACCCATGATTTCTTTTAGGTTTTAAATAGACTTTTTCTAGGAGTAAATCAATACTCTGTCCTAAACTCTATTGTGACGACGTAGGATTAAAGATAATCTTCCTCTCAATTCTTTTGGTTTGCTTTTTCCATCTTTTATTTCTTTTAGGGTTCTATCATTACTATGTGAGTAGAGCACTATTTTCTATGATTGGAGCTTAACCCTTGGGAACCCATTTGTTCTAATTTGCCTCTAGTTGTGTTCCTCTCTTAAGAGAAGATAAGGTTATCTTAGGTTAATTCTCCTTCAAAGGGAACCAAATAGAACAATAGGTTAGACAACTAGGAAAATTGGAATCCTTTGTGAAATCCCCAAATCTTGGAAGTTTCTCTTCCATTGATTTTATCACTTTTTATATTTATTTAATCTTGATTCTATTTTACAAAATCATTTCTATCTCAATCTTGAAATCCAAAATTTGTTATTTCTCATGGCTTAATTTTAATTAAACTATAATACTCGCAAAATCAAATATACAATCCTTGTGGAAGAACCATAAATTGTTGCTCGGTGACTACAATTGTAGATGGTATCAATTTAATGATCTTATCCTTTCATACAAAGACTCCTCTCACTTGGTATTATATGACCCCTTTTAATACACTATATCTAATGAGAAAATGACATGAGAGAAGTAACCAGGTCCTTGGTAGAGTGTATCAGGTGAATAAGTAGTGTATATATGTAGGAACTGTTTAATGTATTAGGTGAAAGATGAAAGCATGAGAGAAGCACGGTACTAAATTAGATGAAAAATCGGCCAAAGAAGTTGTATGAATAAACTTCTGAAGTATTTCAAGAAGAAGAAAATAAGAATAAGAAAATTTCTCCATAAACTGAAATTGACTTACACATAAGTTAAAAATAATTTTGGAAAAGCTAATATGAGAAAACTCGTACAATCGATATATCCATAAATTACTTTCAACTTGTGCAGAAAACAATTAAGAAATTTCAATACCAACAACTAACAAACCTCAGATTTCAAATATTTTAATGCAATTCCAGTTATTACTACACCATTAAATAACAAATAATCACAAACCTCGAATCCACGAATCTGACTGTTAAGCCGATTAACTAGCCCATGGAAAAACTGGACATCATCTGACATTTCAAGCTGTTCCTGCGAATTACAAGAAGTCATTCTTTGTTATGCTTTCTGTCCTAATGTTCATTTCATACTAGTTTTTCATCAATATCACTTGACGCTTTACCATAAACATATTGCCAAACAAAAAGAGAAGTAGACATGTTTAAGTCATGACAGAATAAATTTCAAAACTTTATCAACTGCACCTATGTTTGCATGTGGAGTGAAACAACTTGATGTCAACCTTAACAATAATTAGTTTTGAATTAGTTTTGGGTTCATGCTTTTTTGACTGGATGCTATTATTGCTTTTCTGTTATTTGTTTTTCTCTCTCATCTCGTCTTGTATATAAATACACGTTGATCATTTAATATAGAATATACAAGGCAGCATGTTTTATGCTTGCATTCCGTATCACCCTGCCATATTCTGTCTGTTATTTGATATGGTATCCAGAGCCTAACGATCTTCTTCTTCCCCATCACTCTTATCTGCTTCTGTTGCCATGGGTGATGAAACCGATCCTTCTCTTAATGTCCACAATTTTTTATATCTTCATCCCAATGAAAATCCTGCAATGTCCTTGGTATCCCCTTCACTTGATTCAACAAATTACCATTCTTGGAACAAATCTATGACCACTGCTCTCAATGCCAAAAATAAAGTGGAGTTCATTGATGAAAGTGCCCCACGTCCATTAGCATCTGATCATCTTTATGGAGCTTGGAAGCGTTGCAATAACATGGTGGTCTCGTGGCTCGTGCATTCTGTTTCTTCGTCAATCAGGCAGAGCATTCTTTGGATGGACTGTGCAGAGGAGATTTGGCGAGATCTCAAGTCTCGGTATTCGCAGGGTGATCTTCTTCGAATTTTTGCTCTACAGCTTGAAGCCTCTTCAATAAAATAAGGTGATTTATCCGTCACCGATTACTTTACTCAACTTCGTGTTATTTGGGATGAACTAAAAAACTTTAGGCCAGATCCTGTTTGCGTTTGTGGTGTGAAATGTACTTGCAAAGTGTCTTCAATTCTTGCTCAAAGAAAATTGGAAGATCAAGCTATGCAGTTTCTTCGTGGATTAAACGATCAGTATGCTAATGTTCGATCTCATGTTTTATTGATGGATCCATTACCTCCAATTAACAAAATCTTTTCATATGTAGCATAACAGGAACGAAAATATTCTATTCTTGACATTTTTAATGCAGAGACAAAATAGAATTCTATAAATGCTATTAATGTTACTGCCAACACTACTCTTGTTAGTACTTTTTGTGGACGTCCTGGTCACACTGAAAGTAATTGTTATGGCAAACACGGATTCCCCAATAATTCTGATACTAAGAACAGTAAAGGTACCTCCACTCGTGGAAAAATTTGTTCATATTGTGGGAAGACAGGCCATACAATTGAAGTATGCTATAAGAAGCATGACTATCCTCCTGGTCATCGCTTCTTTAATGCCAAATCCTCCTCTGCCAACAGTGTCTCAATTATTGAAGGAAAAGCTGTTGAAAAGGAAACATATACTAGTTCTGAGAATTCAGAAATTCGGTTTACTCCTCAACAATACCAAGCTTTATTGGCCTTGATTCAGCAACCATCTAAAACTGCTTAAGCATCAAATTCAGCACACATTAATCAAATTGGTTTGGTTTCCTCTTCTATACACACATCACACTCTTCAGGTAGCATTCGATCAATAATTTGCACAACACACACATTCAACAAAGCTCCATGGATCCTTGACTCTGGAGCCACAGGCCATGTTTCCTATTCACTACAATTTTTTACTTCATATCATGCAATTGCTCCTATTACTGTTAAACCTTCCTAATGGACATCAAGTCACAGCCACTCATGCTGGCACAGTTCACTTCACTTCCACGTTTTATCTTATTGATGTTCTATATGTTTCCTCATTCACATTCAATCTTATTTCTCTGTCTAAATTAGTCTTGAATACACCCTATCAAATTATATTCACAACTGACTCTTGTCTCATACAAGATGCCAAAACCAAGATGAAGATTGGTTCAGTTGATGTGAAAAGTGGTCTATACCAACTGGTTCCGCAGAATTTTGATTCTCATCACATACATTCTTCTGTAATACATCCTGATTGTAATGTTTTACCTATTGACCTTTGGCATTTTCGCCTTGGCCATTTATCAAATGCTCGTTTACACAGTATGCAAAAGATATATCCATGTTTGACCATAAACGAAAATTTCATTTGTAATTCTTGTCATTATGCAAAGCAACGAAAGCTTCACTTTCCACTAAGTCACTCACATGCTCAAAGACCTTTTTCTCTTTTGCATATGGATATATGGGGACCTTACTCCACCCCATCAATGCATGGTCACAAATTTTTTCTCACAATTGTTGATAATAATACACGTTTCACATGGATTTTTCTAATGAATAGTAAAGCAGAAACTCGAAAACTCATTGTTAATTTCATTGCTCTGGAAAAATAAATTAACTGAAATATGATTTTTATTATATCAATACAAAGAGATGATATAAAATATATACAGGAGACCTAAGCTATTTTAGGAAATATAATAACTCTATTTTATGCTAGGATCCCTTGATTTATGGGATTGTTCCTAATTATTCAAATCTGTACAGATTACAAGGAAATATACAAATTTCCTGATTTATTCTTTCCTAAAATACTATTTGATTTCCCACAATTGCTTTTGCTGAAAATCAGTTGAATTCTCATATTCAAATCATTCGCACAGATAATGGTGCTGAGTTCTCTATGCATGATTTTTTCAAATCTAAAGGAATAATACAACAAACATCATGCATAGAAACTCCACAGAAAAATGGAATTGTCGAGCGCAAGCATCAACATTTACTTAATGTTACTCGTGCTCTACTCTTTCATTCAAACTTACCTTCATGTTTTTGGAGTTATGCACTCTTGCATGCTACTTATTTGATAAACATTATTCCAACACCGTTTCTAAATAATGACACTCCTTTTCAAAAACTTTATGGTCATACATGTGATATCTCTATACTGAAAGTGTTTGGGTGTCTGTGTTATATTTCCACAACTCCTACACATCGTAAGAAATTATACCCACGAGCTCATCCTTGTGTTTTCCTGGGAATCCTACCTACTACAAAAGGATACATTGCCTATGACCTTCATAATCGTAGCATTGTCATCTCCTGCAATGCATACTTTTATGAGGATCACTTTCCATTCATTCACATTCCATCTACTAGTTCTAATATTCCTACTGTTTCACCAACTCCCTTTGTCCATAATTCACTATCTCATGATTTCATTCCTTCTCCATCTACCACACCAGATCCTACTACTTCTCCCAATCCTATTCAGTCAACTTCCCCTACACACTCACTAAGGCAATCCAGATCAGTACTAGTGGCGGATCTTGACCATTGATCTTGGGGGCCAAATAATATATTATTAATAAATAATAAATAAATATAAAAGGAAGAAAGAAGATGAAAGGGTGAAAAGATAAAATTATAGATATATACTTAAATATATTAAATGATCATTAAGTTTGAGGAGAACAAGATCATAAATTATATGAGAGTTACAAAACTAAGGAGGGATCGAGAGGATAAAATTGTAAATATACAAATAAATATATTAAATGTTCATTATGTTTGGGGGCCAAAATCATAAATTACATGGGAGTTACAAAACTTTGGGGCCGCAGCCCCCTCAGCCTCCAAGAAGATCCGCCACTGCTCATCATCCTCCTTCTTATCTGCAAGATTACCATCACTCTTTCACATCAACTTCTACCAATCTTCATCAAGGTATGCGATACCCCACTAAAGATTATCTTTCTTATTCTTATCTTTCTAACAATTTTCAATCATTTATTTCTTCTATTTCCACAATCACCGAACCACGTTCCTATGTTGAAGCTGTAAAATATGATTGCTGGAAGGAGGCCATGCAAGCTGAATTGGAGGCTTAAAAATTGAATCATACTTGGATTCTCACGTCTCTACCACCAAATAAGAATGTCATAGGTTGGCGATGGATTTATAAAATCAAGTATAATGCTTATGGAAGCATTGAACGCTACAAAGCTCGTCTTGTAGCTAAGAGATACACTCAAATGGAAGGCTTGGATTATATTGCAACTTTCTCCCCTGTTGCAAAACTCACTACAGTTCGATTACTTTTGGCTTTAACTGCAATTTTCAATTGGCACCTCAAACCGCTGGATGTGAATAACGCTTTTCTTCATGGTGAATTAGATGAAGAGGTGTACATGACTCTACCTCCGGGAATTACTCGTGCTTTTCCCAACCAAGTGTGCAAACTTCAAAGATCAATTTATGGCTTGAAACAAGCCAACCGACAGTAGTTTGCGAAACTCTCTTCCTTTCTTATTTAACATGGATATCAACAATCTACATCTGACCATTCTCTGTTTTTAAAGATTTTTTAGTCATTTACTACAACTCTTCTTGTGTATGTAGACGATATTGTTCTTGCCGGCAACAACATTGTAGAAATTGAAACTATTACAAGCCTCCTTGATCATACCTTTAAGATAAAGAATCTTGGCAATCTCAAATATTTTTTGGGCCTTGAAGTTGTCTGAAACAGCTCTGGAATTCATCTCTCTCAACGCAAGTACACTCTGGACATTTTGACAGATTGTGGTATGATAGCATCTCGCTCTGTTGCCACGCCAATGGATTATACTGCTCGACTTTCCACCTCATCTGGCACACCACTTCCTGATTCTTCCTCCTATCGTCGGCTTCTTGGACGCATAATCTATCTAACTACCACTCGCCCTGACATCTCCTATGTAGTGCATCATCTTAGCCAATTTATGTCAGCTCCTACATCTGCACATTCTCAGGAAACCTTTCACATTTTACGATATCTGAAGCAGGCTCCTGGTTTAGGCCTATTTTTCGCCACTAATAGTTCTCTCCAACTGAAGGCGTTTAGTGACTTTGACTGGGCGGGTTGTCTCGACACTCGTCGTTCCATTACAGGTTTTTCAGTATACCTTGGAGATTCACTAGTTTCATGGCGCTCTAAAAAGCAACCTACAATCTCTCGCAGTTCCTCAGAGACTGAATATCGTGCCCTTGCAACCACCACTTGTGAGCTTCAATGATTGACTTATCTGCTGACTGACTTACACATTCCCTTCAAGCAACCTGCTCTTCTCTACTGTGATAATTAATCTGCCCTCCAGATTGCAGCCAATCAAGTGTTCCATGAGTGTACCAAACACATAGATATTGATTGCCATTTAGTTCGTGAGAAAGTTCGCTCTGGATTGGTGAAGTTACTTCCTGTGTCTTCTTCTCAGCAGCTCGCAGACATCTTCACAAAATCCCTGTCTTCTTCTTTGTTTTCCACTCTTTGTACCAAGCTGGGAATGTTCAATCTTTATTCCCAGCTTGAGGGGGCTCTTAACAATAATTAGTTTTGGGTTCATGCTTTTTTGTCTGGATGCTATTATTGCTTTTCTGTTATTTGTTTTTCTCTCTCATCTCCTCTTGTATATAAATACACGTTGATAATTTAATATAGAATATACAAGGCAGCATGTTTTATGCTTGCATTACGTATCACCCTGCCATATTCTGTCTGTTATTTGATAGTCAACTTGTTTGTAGGTAACGGATAATTGTACCGATGTAGATGTTAGGAACCAAATGAGTGATGTCATGTAACAGGTAAACCTAATAAATTTCAATAAAAAGAGTAGATAAATATTACCGTAGGTGATGATGCTCTAGGTGGACCCAAAAGCCTTGCAAACGACGTATGGAGAATCGCAGCATCATACTGCACATGAAAATAACTCATCAGAAAGCATTTCAAAATAACCACATTTAGTGGCGTATATATGATTTTAAGTTACCAAATAACGTTAGAAAAACGTAGCATAGGAGTTCATAGAGAAAACAGTTATATCATAAAAGAATTCTAAAGAGGACATCTCAAACTAATGCAGTCACGCTACAAGACACAAGATTTCAGACTTGTGGAAAGCCATAACACGTGCTTTAATTACTCCAGCATCCAAAATATATATTGATAACAAAATGTTCTAATTTCATCTTGAAACTCCAAAATGTAGTCCCAATTATGTATTCAAACTGCTGCATAGCAAAACCGGGTATTCAAAAGATGCTTACAAGTTGCTTCTCTGGTGCACGTGGAAGTGCATTCTTCAACTTAGACCGAATGATTATGGGATCTGTCCCAGAGATGACCTACAAAATTAGTATAATTAGTCAGCCAGGTTTACAATGTGGTCAGATATTTTAATACTGATACAATTCAACATACAGGGTTAGGGAAATAGTTCCCCTTTTCTTTGCTTACTAGTTTCAATTTTTTTTTTATATATACTGATTGTGCACAGGTTGAAAGTTTCAAAAATAGGCTATGCTTTGCAACTAGGAATTCACCAACACTTCGCTTGATTTTACCAAGTTATTAAAAATGCATGAAAACACTAGAACAACGTTTTATCTAAAAGCATTACTATTAGAAATTTTTTAGGAACTAAGAATTGAAAAAAGAAAGAAAGAAAGATTTTATTGAATAGAATGAAAAGAACAAGAAATAGGAGAGCACTCTCTCCTCCAAGGTTTTAACCCTTCACAAAAGATTTCTCCTTTCACAGAGCTAATGCTCAACCTACAAAATGAACAAACCCTCTCCTATTCTTCTTCCCCTATTTATATCTATGACCTCAAGTAACTAACTAAATCATTAATATTGAAATTATCTTAATTAACTTCTCCTTCTCCTTATACCCAAACAATACACCCCTCCTAAAATCAACCTTGTCCTTAGGTTGGAATAGTGGAAGCTTGATCCCATGTCAATTTTGCAAGGCTGAGTTAGGACTAAATGTACATTCTAAGCAAGGTTTGTTGTACTTATTATGTTGGACATAAGTGGGTGAAAATCTTACCTTTGTGAAGTTGAGTTAAACATAAAATCCACTTTTTAAGAATAACAGATAAAGTCTTGCAGTTACCTTCTCAGTGAAAAGATAAGAACAAAAATGTTTCCAAACGCAGTAAAAAAAATGCCAAAATATTTCCTGAATCAGTAAACCTAACCACTTGAGATCCAAGTTAACAATTTCCTATGTCGAACAACCTTAACCATACCAAAATTTCACTTTACTTGACAGAGCTCAATATATCATACTTACTTTCTTTTTTGGTGTATGATAGAGATAGAGAGAACAGGAAGGGAAGGGGGACTGACATCAAGGAATTGGATGATGCCTACAAAAGAACCTACTCTATAATACAAGTGTCATGGATAATGAAACAAATCCTTTTGATTATGGAAAAAAACCTGCCAGCAACCCAGGAGCACTCCAGTTGAAGTCAAAACAACTCTATCCAAAACAATTTTCAAAGGGCAGAGTTTGGAAGCCACAGCTTTCACAGAGGATGCTTCAGCTTCTATCTGACACAAAAATGATTCCCATAAGCTTAGTCA
This sequence comes from Sphenostylis stenocarpa, assembly GCA_963425845.1. Taxonomy (NCBI): domain Eukaryota; kingdom Viridiplantae; phylum Streptophyta; class Magnoliopsida; order Fabales; family Fabaceae; genus Sphenostylis; species Sphenostylis stenocarpa. The sequence goes on from OY731406.1 coordinate 55,027,478, forward strand.
GCAAACTTCAAGAGGAAACAAAGGCATCCATAACTAAAGTATACCTCGTCTTTGGTGGCAAATACTGGTACAATATGGTGGGAGGCATGGAACATGCTAAAATGGTACAGACTAGAGTTCTGAAACCAGATTGCTAATTGACAAACATGTAAAAAATTCCAATAAAATAAAAACAACATGAAGAGAAGGTTGAAGCAGCACAGGAATGCTTAAAGTATGGATTTGAATTCTGCTATTGGTTGATCCAACATTAGCTTACCTTTATCAAAGTATGGATTAAAAATATTTTTGACAGCCTCCCTGTGTCATGCAAATCGTGCATGTGTTATATGAATATATTTTGCTTGACATGATCGTAATGAAAAATATTAAACCAAAGATAAATAAGGAAATAAAAAAGGATATGAGAAACTGAAGATAAATTATCATCATTTCTACAGTCATAATTTACAAATGTGATATGCAATGCTCCATTACAAGGAAAGCAAAATAAAAAATGGACATACTCAAACTTTAACCCGATGAAGGTTTAATCTGAATCAACTTTAAACCATTAATCTTTAAAATTGAACAATTTACCAATTTAGTTTCAAAGAGATATCACTGCTTGATTCTTCCAAACACTCTGCAAGTGATAACATTTGCCTAATAGCACAGTATTTATTGTCATTCATCAAAATTTGTCTATGAAGCATATTAGTCAAAAAGAACTGTTTGTTCTTCGGTAAAGTTGAAGTAAAATGCGGAGCGGAGGCTCAAGAAATCCTGGTCTTAAATAGTAGAAAACAGACAGTATAGCAAAGACAATGATTGCAGGCATTGTAGATGGCCCAGCTTCTTTAATCAGTATTGACTAAATTATTCATGGTTGTAGATTCTGAAACTTTAAGGGTATTCAACGGCGGGGAAGTATGTGACTTTGAAACATGAAAAGGACTTTGACAAAAATCTTATAGGTGAAAAGTGTAATTTACCCGAAAATAGGGGACCATGATGTCCTATAAATGGAGATTTTCACCTTAAAATGAAAAAGCAATGGTTCACTTATCCTAGTAAATTATTGAGTATTTTAAAGGCCTATTCAATGGTAATAGGATATACACCAGTACATAGAAAACCTTGATGTAAAAATGTAACAGAAAAAGGAACCAGAGTTGTAATTGATATATGGATGAGCTCAGAAAGATATTATATGCTTAAGATAAAATTCAGATTTAAAATTTCAAGAAAAATTTAAATCTCATTTATCCTCATCACGACCGAGAGTGTTATACTATGAACCCTATGGATGGTTTGTCATTGATATGCAAATTTTCAATAAATTCAAGTAAAAGAATTTACCAGAGACAGTTTGATGATGCATACTATATTGGATAAAGAGAAAAACAATTTTTAAGTAACTATCAAAGTTAGGCATGAGCATGACCATATAATTCAAAACCATAGCCAAATTCAGAACAAAACGTATCTTCAACTAAGCATGATGCACGAAAATCCACCAATGAAACTCGGGAGTCAAATTATTAAAGCTTACGCGATAGGTAAAGAGAATTCAGTGCTCAAATACAATACATTAGCCCGCACCGGAGGATTTGCAGGCTGCACATGGAAAATAAGCATCAGTTGCTGCGCAAACAACTCCATGAAACACAGCCTAAATTGTAGTTACATGTCACCTTCAGAACAGGTGTTACAGATCCATCCTTCAGTGTGAATATATCTGAAAGAGACAATGACTGAGAGGTTTCACCATGTTTCAGGAAAGCAGCTCCATGCTCATCCAGATCTTTCCCCATCTTGTCATACAACTTTGATCTTTCCTCCGTGTAAGAATTAGGAGAATCTGAGACAGACCCTTCTTAATTTAGCACCCAAGTCGCATATATCTCCCATAAAAATCAAATTTTGAATAAAACCCACTACCAAGGCAACATCTTTACACGGTGTTATTACGTTATGCCAAAGAAAAGACTTTAAATGTTCAAATTTGTCTCGAAAAGGCCAAACGATGAGCAATTTGACAAAAAAAAAAATTATGACCCAAGTGAAAGAAACTCTTGACAATTGTCACAAAGGTAAAATCTACTATTAAATATAAACATAAAGAATAAATAACAAAGCAATATTACCTAAAGAAGTTGACGACAGAGTTTGTGATGAGTTGTGAAGGGCCATTCTGAACAAGACGAAGAAGCAGAAGGCAGAAATGAGCCAGATCAAAGCTACCCTTTTGGAATGACTCAAGTTCCCAGTTTTACCCGTCATAACTTTGTACGATACACAACATCAAAGTGCAACTCCGCGAGTACAATCCTAGCCAAATCAGAATCAGTGTCATCCTCACCCGCGATTCCTTATTCCTCACTTCTAATAGTTAACTAGCGTGATACATGGGCATAAGTATGTATTTTATGTACCCAATTTCTTAATCAATAATAATAATAATAATAATAATAATAATAATAATAATAATAATAATAATAATAATAATAATAATAATAATAATAATAATAATAATAATAATAATAATAATAATAATAATAATAACAACAATAATTTATAAACAAAAATACACGAAGAAGTTTATATGTATTTCAAGTGTCAATGGATTAAAAAAAATAAATCACAATTACATTATAGGATTGAGTTTGAAAAATTGTATAAATTGGATTAAATTGTGTTTAGAAGTACGATTTTAACATGAGAAAATTATGCTTAGAAGCACAAATTTAGGATAAGCACGTGGAAATTGTGTTTTGTGGTACGGGTTTTTTTTTCCTACTAAAGTCATGTTATTTAAGACAATTTTAGTATTTTTTTTTGAAAAATATAAATATATGATTTTTTTCTTAGATATATTATTTATAAATTAATTAATTTCAATTTAATTATTAGTTTGAAACAAAAAATAAATATAGTAAGAGAATAAGGACATGGATAAATATATATTTCATAGAAATAAAAAATTACCTATATTTTTGCAAAATACAAGTTACAACAAAACAAATGTAATGGTGAGATTTTGTCTTAGAATGGTATGCTAATTTGTCATCTTTGTTTACATGATTGGTCCTAGGTAGGCATTTGGTGTACTTGTACAGTACACCTATGATGATGTGTTGGTTGGGGTTGAACATTTATTTCCTTATTATCATTTGCATACTATGGGGCATACTAGGCATAGTAGACATAAATAGAGTTTGATTGTATGCTAACTGTGGTATCATAGAATAGGTGAAAAATATATTTCGTTTAGTGGGAATGAAGTAAATGTATGAGGAATCTGATCTCCAATTGAATTTGACTAGATAAATTTTGAAGTTGACCAACATATCAAAAAATGGATAAGATTGTTAACTAGTTAGATCAACATGTTGATGACTCGATTGACCAATATATTGTCCACTTGATTAAGAAATATGTTGATCAATCAACTTACCAACATGTTGGTGTTATTCCTACTATTTATCATATTGTTGAAAAAAAATCAATATTAGTTTCATATGAATATTATTATTATTATTATTGTTGTTGTTGTTGTTATTATTATTATTATTATTATTATTATTATTATTATTATTATATATAAAATAAATTATATACTCATCTTTTGAATCTTCTTACTGAATAGAGGAAATATATCTAATAGTGTTGAAAATATCATATTATATTTAGTGTATTTTCACATAAGTGGTCATTCCAGTGAAACTTATTTCCTTGAATTAAGTGATTATGATGATCTTTCTATATAGTAATCCAAGCTTCATGATATTATGACCACAATCTATAAGTTCTACCTCTCATATCTTATATGTGGACCAGGTCTAGATTGATCAAGTCTTCTAGAATTAGTTGACAATGGCCAAATTACCTCATAACCTGATTTGCTAGATGAGGCTCAATAATAACAAAACAAATCATTGGAACTACAACATGACTTACAAGAGAAAACTCAATATTTATTAATTGTCGTAACCCAAATCGATGATAAAGAGTCCAAAAAAATTATATTATTTTATAGGACATGTGAAATTAGAATTATAATGATTTAAAAAATATATATTAAAGTTTTTAAAAAAATGAATTCAATGGTAATAAATGAATTACCTCATTTGGTTTTAATTGATCAAATATCAAACATAATGAGTGTACAACATATGTGATGATGTTGGACATTTGACCTAATCGTGATCATCTATTGCATGCAAAAAATTATTAAAAATTTGAAAATAAAGGAATTTAAAAAAAATTGAAATAAAGTAATGTCAAATAAATTAAAATTTATAATACCTTTTAGCCAATAGGAAGTCATAGCTAGCATCAATCCCCTCGTTTGTTAAGTCTTCTACTTTAGGACAAATGCAAGACAATTGATCCCCAAATATAGTGTGATACAATAATAGAAGATACATTAAATATACTCTAGATACTAAAGTATCAAGCATCAATAAGCTCCCTATTATTGTCAATATGTGTGCCCTTGCATGCTATGCCACAACATTACCATTTGTATTATCGAGAAGGTGTTGAAACGAAGTGTTTAACCAAGAAAGCTTTATGGTATTCCTTGTAACAACACCTTGTGGTAGAAATGAACCTAATCAAGGTTCATGTTAAATTATTGGCAAGCGTATTTAAATTATCAATCGCAGTATAGTATTTCGATTAAATAAAAGTCGATCCCACGAGGAACAGTTTCAATGAAAATTCCCAATTATGCTTACTAAGTATATTAAACAGATTGGGTTTTGCAAATAAGAGTTAAATTGAAATTAAATGACAAAGAACTGTAAATTATTGAGAAAATATCAATTAAAGGCACTTAGGATTGACTTCCTTCCTTATCCCTCTTTTGTAATGGCTATGTCAATTAAGAACGTCAATTAACCTAACAATGTTGATGTCACCTACTCAAATCATCCATGTTGATTCCTCACACATGAAATTCATAAGAAAACCTAATAAATGTTGATTCCTCAAACAATTAAGAGATTTTCCAGCATTAGGTTTAGGGTGTTAAGCAATTGATACATTCATTCCATTCCTGGCAATTAACGTAACAAATATTCTTACCGTGATCTAGGGTTCAAGATATATTTTCCAATCATACTCCAAACATCAAGAATAAATTATTCCAAAGCACAAAGGATAAGAATAACAACATCAAAACATAGATTAATATCTCAAAATATCACCATGATACAAAAGAGTTCAAAGGAAGTGCACCGAATCCTAAGAGAATGAAGTTAGTCACTCATGTTGACCATTACAATGCTCCAATTGATGAAGAAGTGAAAAATTGATGAATATTGGACAAATCGTAACGTGTCGTGTCTCCTCCTCTCAAGACTGTTTACTTTTCTCAAAATACATCTTCTCTTTTTATTGGAAAAATTTGGGCTTTTGGGCTTCGCGTCTTTCGCTCGAGCGAGAACTTTCGCTCAAGCGAAAGTAGCTATTTTCGCTCAAGCGACAAAATGCTCACTTGAGCGAATAAACTCTAGAGAAAAATAACTAACATTCATTCAAGCAAATTTTCCTACGCTTGAGCGACCGACTTCCGAGAGAAGAATAACTGATATTCGCTTGAGCGAGTCTTGGCTCGCTTGAGCAAGTCAATTCCAGAAAAGAATAACTAACATTCGCTCAAGCGAGAATCCATCCCGCTCGAGCGACTTTCATGTTGAAAATCTTCTTCCTTTTTCCAGTTTTACTCCAATTCTGCTATCAATCATGCTCCTTACTCTTGTATCAAGGTATTCTTGAATTCATCCTATATTGGGAGAAAAATAGATTGGAATTAGCAATAGTTAAGTGGTTTCATAACAATTCAAGGTATAATTATATCTTTTTACCACTTAACAACT
>OY731406.1:55033444-55206935 GCA_963425845.1 Sphenostylis stenocarpa
ACATCCTTAGACCAACGAAGAGAGTTATCACCTTGAGTTGGTGGTTTCTGACAACGGTTGTAGCCCCGTGTGCCAACAAGCCGGTCGTATCTACCACCCACTCCCTATAGGTATTCACTCTTGCCCCCGGGTATAGAGGAACTGTTGTGTGCAAGAGTTTTTGTGTGCAATTTATATTTCAGACAATTTGCAGAAAATAATCATACAACAATTATTAAAGCCATATACAATAAAACATACGGAAGAGAGTAAAGGCGTAATTTCAAATCTTTACTTAGTTTGAATTTATCCGTCACTAAATGGGATCAACTCTCTAGCTTCCCCAATGGAGTCGCCATCTGTCGCCGCCGTCCGTTCCGACGTCCAGGGACATCTCGAACGTTTATGTGATCGGTCGTGAAAAGATGGTTTAGACTCGCGTTTTTATGTTAAAATTATGTTCATTGCTTCCGAGGTGCTCAACAACTGAACTATCCTCTAATAAAAGCAAGGTTTTCGAAAAGGGGTTCTTATGGAGTCGCCACCAATGTTTTGACCGTAAACATTGGAAAAGGATAAAAAGGCGTTGATTTTAAGAAAAACCAAACTTGGCCATTATAACCAGAGTTGGGTAAGGGAGTTAGTTACGTGTGGGGAAGGTGTTAGCACCCCACAACGCCCCTTTCGGGTTCCCTATGACAGATTCATTCATTAAGTGAAGATTACGAGAAATTACGCTATTATCCTATTTTATTGCATAATATTGAAAAAAATGACTATCTACATGACTTTATTTCATATTGCATACATAAAGCAATAAATAAAGCAATAAAAGAAAAGAGAAGTGAAAAGAACCTCCGTAGCAAGCTTTATATTACAAATCTTTAACCGTTAGGATGCATTTTGGCAATCCCCCACTCTACAAAGACTCTCCTCCCGAAATACAATATCGACTTGACTAAATTTTAAAGAAGAATTGAATGCTGGAATATAATTCCTTAACCGATTGTTACCTTTTTAAGGCAATCGAAGAGTTCATTCGAAGTAGGGAGAGAAGACAAGTGTCTGGAGTGTCTGGGGTGTGAAAAAGTGGCAAATGAGCCTCCTATTTATAGTTTTCGCAGCCTGGCACCTTGGGACGGTCCTCTGGAGCTCAGAAAACAGGGATGGGCATCTGGGGAAGTTGGGACGGCCGTCTGGGATTTGGGACGACCGTCTCAAGCCTCCAAATCAGTTGGGACGGCCGTCTGGACTTCTGGGACGGCCGTCCCAACTTCTGGGATGGCCATCTCGACTGTTTTTGCCAGCTTTTGTATTCTGGGACCTCCGGGAAGCTTTCCTTTCTTGATTCGGACGTCGATTGATGCTGATAAACATCCATTGAAGCTTTATCTTCATATAGGAAGTCTTCTTGACCTATATTGAGATGTCAGACAAGTTTTATCTTGTTATAGGAAGTCTCCTTTGCCTTTATTGAGATACCGGGTGTAGACCCCAAATCTTGACCGGCCTCCAAATAAAGAGCAGAAGACCTCCTATTTGAAGATGGACGAAGCCTAACAAGCCATTAGGAGAGACTATTAGGCCCCATACTAGGATAGGAGGGAGTTTCTGTACCAAAAAATAAGTTTTCTCGCCTTGTTGGGACGAGACCGCCGTCTGGATTTCCCAACCCGCCGTCTCGCCACCTGCGAAGGGCGAGACGGCGGTCTCGCTTACCCAGACGGCAGTCTCGCTGCGTTTGACAGGGCGAGACGGCGGTCTCGTTGGACGAGACGGCGGTCTCGACCCTGTCAGACGAGAACGGCGGTCTCGCCACCTGACAGCGCGAAAACCTATAAATAGGGGTCCTCCCCCCCTCATTTCCACACACCACAAGCTTCTAGCTCTCCCTTCTCTCTAAAACTTCTCTCTAGAATCCCTCCGACGCATTTCCAGAGTTTTTGAGTGTCTTTGAGAGCATTTTTTCAACGTCCAGAAGAGCTTCCGGCGTCTTGTAGAGTGAAGGGCTGCCAAAAAGCACCCTCTTTTAAAGAGAAATAAAAAAAGAAAGCTTGCTTCGGAGGTTTAAACTCTTCCTCTCCTCTTTTATCGCTTTAAATTTACATTATGCAATAGATTAGGGCCATGTAGTCATACTTTTAAATTCCGCACAATAAAAAGGGCAAAAGTATATTTTCCGGTTTATTTATTAACAATAAAAGCTGGCCTGTCATAGGGAACCCGAAAGGGGCGTCGTAAAGGGACTAATACTCCCTTTACATGTAACTAACTCCCTTACCCAACTCTGGTTCTAATGACCAAAGTTGGTTTTCGAAAACCAACGCCTTTCAAAAACCTTTTCCGATGTTTCCGGTAAAAACGTCGGTGGCGACTCCATAGAACCCAAAATAAATAAGTCCTTGGGTTAGCCCGGTTATCGGACAACCCAAGGACACCTTTCGAAAACCTCGCCCCTAGGTTAGCCCGGTTATCGGACGACCTAAAGGTGTTGTAACCACCTATAAAAAACGTGAAAACAAAAGGGTCGAAAAACCATCGCGTCGCTCCGACCGCCATCTTTTTTACGGCGGCGCCAGATGGCGACTCCACTAGGGAAGCCTCGAGAGTTTATCCCATTTAGTGATGGGCCGACTTAAAAATAAATAAACCAAGAAAATAATGCTTTTTGCCCTTAACTTGTATTATAACATGTTTTACGGTTTGGCTTTAATAACTGTTGTTTGTTTATACTTGCGCAATTGTGTGAAATACAAATTGTACACAAACCCTTGCACACAACAGTTCCCTCTATACCCGGGGGCAAGTGAGAAATCCATAGGGAGTGGGTGGCAGGTACGGTTCGCTGTAGTGAGGGCCTTGAGCCCACCAGTGTGATCGGAAACCACCACTCAAGGTGATAACCTTCCTCTTTTGGCAACAAGACTGACTACGGCCTTTGTGCTAAGCATAGTCGGACGGCTGGAGAGTGGGGACCCTATAATGGGAGCACCTTGGGGGCCTTAGCCTGGTGAGAACAGTTAGAACCAACCCTCGCCAATGCACTTTTCTGCAGGAAAACCCTACCTCGTGATTAAAACGACTTCTCGCCTATTCACGGATGAGTGAATTGTATGTGCATTTGTTTGTTGCATTTGATTGCATAGCATAAACAAACAACAGAACAAAAATCACAAAAAAACATTTTCGCAAATAAACACCCTTATCTCGGACAGTCTGCCTTTTAGCTAGCCTGGTTTCAGGTTCTTTGCAAGCTAAGTAGCCACGCAGTTCCGACAGAAGAGATAAGGGACGCTAAATATTTCTTTCGCATAAAGCCATATTTTATCTCGGACAGTCTGCCTTTTAGCTAGCCTGGTTTCAGGTTCTTTGTAAGCTAAGTAGTCACGCAGTCCGACAGAAGAGATAAAAGACTATAAAATAAAAATCCAAAATAAATAACAAAAAAAATCCAAAATAAATATAATAATAATAACAAAATCAAAACATTTATAAAAATAATTTTGACAAAGTCGTATCATCCATATTACATCATGTCATAAGTGGAAAAACCAAGAGAGAAAATGAATGCATAAGGAAAGTATGCATACGCATCATTTTAATAATCCCCTAAAAAATGGGTCTTAGGAGCGTGTTTTGGGAAAATTACTAGGCCAAATCCCCTTCGGCTATTTGCAACTTGGTTCTTCACCCTTTTCTCTTCGTTTTGACATGCTGTGCGCCCAAATCGGACGACCCAGTCAAAAGTTATGTCACTTTGAACATCTATCGCCCTTTTGCACTGGTACATGCATAAATACATTCATTCTAAGGAGCACTAGATATCCCTAAGACAATGGCGAAAGAGGCCCCAAGCACATTTGTGACCTTCCCTAAGGTGTGATGATGACTCTCATTATACTTGTCAAGTCTGGGGAAGGAACCATTACACCAAGGTGGGTATGATACCCCATAAAGCATAAGCTTTAAGGAGGATACCTAAGCCATTGTCTTAAGGAATATCCCTCTCATAAATCATTCAATAAAAACCTTTTTGCATTCTAAAAAGCGGCTGGTATTCTTCATGCCCTCATCCGCATACAAAAAAAAAACAACAACACAAAATCCCAAACACTATCATACATCATGTTAGAAAATAAAATATGATAATGTTTAGGAAAAAAAAAACACTTGCATACATGCATCCAGCAAGCTTCATCCTCATAACATGCATCTAATAACAGACAGTTGAAGAAAGTGGACATTCCTCAATGTCATGAAAAGAGCATTAGGGCATTCGCATGCCATGCACGGGAAGTAAAAAAGAAAATAAATAGAAATTCTAACATGCCTATGGGTTCATTTGGGCTTCTCCACTTTTAAAAAAATGTACTTCGAAACGTTACATTGAGGAATGTACACTGTCTAGATAAAATAAAGAAAATTGTTTGTTTTCATCATCTCAACCGTCTATTGCATTCATGAATTGCATTCATAAATTGCATTCATTCTAGTAATAATAAGATAATAAAAAGAAAGGATTAATTGATGTGCTTCCCATGAATCGGAATAAGATGGAGAGTAAGCCTTTCGTCATCAAGTTCTCTCCAATGGTTGATCCGCCCAAGGAGGATAACAAGCCTCAACCATTAGATATCCAAGTTAATAAAGAAGAGGGGGCAAGGAGGCCGTTGCATTTATTTCTTGAACCAAATAAAGTTGTACCATTGAGATACGCAAAAACATCGTCCATCGATGAAGATATCTCCAGCATAGCCGGCATTCGGGGGCAAGATTAGAAATGAAAGAATTTATTCCCCCAAGGAGTTGTAAGATGATGCTCCTACAAATAAAGAAAAAATAAAAAGACCGAAGAAAAACATAATCAAAAGGGGAAACTGAGAAGACTTTGAACTCATGACGCTGAGGCAATTCACGACGCTCCGCCAAAGAGACAAACTCAGGGTAGGTGACAAGCTAGTCATGGTTTAGGCTAGAGACGACATTCAGATCAGCAAATCGTCTGCCCTACCTTGAATGGATGCGGCGTAAGAGGACCTTCGGAATATTTTTTGCTAATATGAAAAGACTTCCCCAACAATATGAAGGTGACCCACATGATGAGAAAATATGGATGTCGCCCAAACCAAGGGCTCATTAGAAACTCTCAAGAAATAAGGGAGCCACCAGATTTTAAAGACAATCCTTTGAAGGATCAAGCTGCACGGAGAAAAGGGAAGTCTTCCCTTCACACCTTGAATCAGATTTTCCCAAATAGAGGGGTTCAAGCGTCAAAAGCGACTTTAGTCATTAGGTGTTCTCCTTCTGATTCTTAGGTTTTGTAAATCCAATGACTATTAGAGATTACTCCTCGGGGCTAGCCCGACCCCCGAGCATTGTAGGGCACACATTTCCCTATTAATTACAAAGAATGTCATTCTTACTATCTGCTTCTCTTCTTGCTATTAATGTCTAAACCTCATTAATAACCAGGTTTAAGCAAACGTTTTCAAAGTGCGTCAAAGTAATCAAAATGCGCCATTGACCAAAATAAAAGTCAAATCCATCACCACTGATTGACTAGAAGCACAAAATAAAGTTTTACCTCGTCATAAATAAAGTTGTGTTTCGCCAATGTTGTACAAAAAACAAAAATCAAAAGAAGCCCATAAAAGCTAAAGGCGAAAAAGAGAGGGCAAGATACCCGGTAGGAAACCCACCGAAGGGGGCTACGCAAAAGTTAGGGTCAACCCGGTAGGAAACCCGAACAAAAATAAAGGGTAGCCTAGGCAAAAGTTAGGGTTACAAAATAAAGTCCGCTAGGTTTCCAAAGCAAGAAAAAAGAAACCTAGACAAAAGTTAGGACAAAACAAAACACAACATCCTAAGCTGAAAACCCAGAGGGCAGACTAGGGAAGTCAATCAGTCATAGCAAGCGCCATAGAATAAGACGCCACTCCATAAACAAAACGTTGTTTAAACTAGCCTAAACACTCTAACCAACCTTAGCTAGCCGTGCTTACAAAAAACCATTTTTTGACAAAATAAAACAATTCTAAAACACAAGCCTTTGAATTAAATATCCTCTTCTTTCTCTTCTCTTGACCCTTACTACTACGACATTCTAGTAATTAGTAGGGAAATGTGGAGATAGTAATCAATAGTAGGATTGACATCCCCAAGGAAAGGGAGGGGCGCACTGACATGGCAAGTCGCTCTGAAATCAACACAATCATTCTTCGGTCACGGTAAAATCAAGACGGCAAAATGGGTACAGCCTATCCCTGTCGACGAAAGCACATAACGTCAGAAGCTCATCAGGAGTAAAAGCAAATTGGTTAATCCTTTTGAAAATTTAATTGAAATAGTATTATAGGATGCATATCACAAACATTGCATGCATATGATAGGCTCCTATCTCTCAAAAAAAGAAGAGAAAGAAAAAATGACAATCAAAAGAATAATGCCTGCTAGGAGATTCTTAGGCAAAAGTTAGGGTAGCTCGCTGGATCGAAAACCCGCAAAGGGTGGTCTAAGCAAAAGTTAGGGCATTAATTAAAAAGGAAAAAGCCCGCTAAGATATCCTAGGCAAAAATTAAGGCAGTCCGCTAGACCGAAAACCCCAAAAGGGCGGTCTAGGCAAAAGATAGGGCTAAACCAAAAAATGAATAAAAGAGAGGAGCCCTTCATCATAATCATAAAAGTCCAGCAGGAGAATTCCAGTCACTTTTCCAGATGCATCAATCAAAAAGAATAGATTGCATTTAGGGCATCCACACACAAGTAGTCGCACAAAACGACTTTGTCAATGTCAAAAATGAAAGAAATAAAAATTACTTCAGAAAAATAACAAAAAATGAGAAACATTCATGCATATAAGGAGACTAGCTCCATGATTGTGATTGAAAACAGGATCACTGAGACCGAGTCTCCAAAATAAAGCCTTCAAGAAAATGGAGCAAGTTGTCAATCAAGCGACTCAGCAGAATAAGAGCTTCTGAAAATTAAGAGCTCTAGCTACCATCCTTCTACCCAGAAAAGAAGACACAAGAAAGTAATAAGTCTCCAAACATTGTTCTCCCTCAAGAAAGAAGAACGAGTTGTCAACAGAAGCTTCCAGAAGCCAAAGCTCCAAACATCACCCAATAAAAGAGGGCACAATCATTAAGACATCATAAAAGAAAAGCCGACGAAAAGGCTTAGTCATCCCCAAGAGGATCCCTTCCTACTCCGAAGGCAACACAAAAAGAATTACCCCATGGCTCAGCACCGCCATCACATGAGTCATCGAGCACACTCACCCAAAGTCTCCTCCACACTCGCCAACGGAGAATAAAGGCTCCAAGAGCCCATCATCATCATCATCAACAGTCAAAAGAGTCCGATCTCCATACCATCAAGGGCTCAACATAAAGAGAAAAAAGAAGAAAACCCTTGCATCCCCAGCGGATATCCAAAAGAAAGGGTCGCAACAGAGAAGGTCGAATAAAAATCCCCAAGTGGATCTCCCTACAAAAAGGATGAATAAGGAAATCTTCATCCTCAGTAGAATAAGAGCTTCATAAGGTCAGCTTGCATCAACATTAATCAAGGAGCCAGGACTCCATCCCAGAAAAATCGGATCCACATGGAAGTTAATAATCCCTTGATGGATCACCTAAGAAAATTTTATCCCCTGCGGATCCCTAAAGAGAAGAAAAGCCTACGTGCATAAAAAGAAACTAAAAAGTAACAAGGCGCATGCATTATCCCAATAAAAAAGCCAGATTTCAAAATCGCGATAAAAAAGAGATAAATCGTGGAAAAAGGCAAAATCAAATAAAAATCCTAACTTCCAGGAAATCAAATCCCTAAAGTGGGTCACCACAGAAAAAGGGAAAATCAACAAAAAAGAGGAATCAAAAATTCCACTCCCCCCAACAGAATAAGAGCACCACAAAAGCCAGCTCGCACCCACATCAATTAAGGAACTCCATTCCCTCAGGGGGAAAATCAAAATTAGATCCCCGGAAAGGCAATCAATTCCCCGGTGGATAACCAAAAAGAGAAAAATCATCTCCAGTGAGCCTACGACAAAGGCAAATTCCAAACTCACATCCTTAGAAGAGTCATTTGCCTAGGCGTAGGCAAGATCTGGCGAGCAAGAGCCAATTTCCCCAGAAAGGGACATCAACCTATTCGGAGGCAAGCAAGTATAAAGTCTTCACCACTAATGAAGCATCCACCTACTCAGAGGCACAAGAAACAAAAAAACTCCATTTCTCCAGAGGAATAAGAGCTTGAAGAAACCAGCTCTCATCAACACCAAACAAAGAGTCACAACTCCATTCCCCAAAAGGCGACCAAAATTAGATCCCCAAGGAGTCAACCAACTCCCTAGTAGATCACCAAAAAAAGCTTACTGCAAAGGCAAAACTTCAAACACATATCCTCAGAAAGCTACTTGCCTAACATGGATATCCCTAGTGGAACGCATAGGCAAAACCTTGCAAGCAAAAAAGCAACATTAGCCTATTCAGAGGCAAAGAAAAAAGCAAAACCAAAAGTCTTCACCTCCAAACGGAACATCTGCCTACTCAGAGGCATTACCAAAAACTCAATGGATATCCGCCTACTCAAGAGGCGTCACCAAGATCAACAAATCCCCAGAGGATTCCTGCCTACCTAAGAGGCACTTATCAAAAAATTCCCGACAACCAGCAAAGTCGGATGACCACCACAAAAGATAAAAAACAAAGAATCCCCAGCAATCAACAAGCTGGACGAACACCAACAGAATCCCCGGCACAGGCCGGACGACAATTCCCAGAAAAGACAAAAAACAAAGACAGAACACATCTCAACAACGGACTGCATTTACCACCCTGATGGGGGGTTCATACCCATCCAGTCCCACACAACGGACTGCATTTACTAGCCTGATGGGGGGTTCATACCCATCCAGTCCCACACAACGGACTACAACTACCAGCCTGATGGGGGGTTTATACCCATCAATCGAAGGATCGGCTACCGTCAGAAGGAGTATCCCGAGGTTTTACCACGTGTCCACCGAAGGGATCGGCTACGTCAGAAGTAGTATCCTGGAAGTGCACGAACACAGAAATAACTCCCCAGGGAGCCGGCGCATGAGCTAGAGCAGTAAGCCGCCACCATAGCCAAAGGATCAGCTACCGTGAGAAGGGGCATCCAGAGGCACCAAACCAGACGAGGGTTTGTACTCGTCAACCAAGGGGTCAGCTACCGCGTCGAAGGAGCATCCCAAGGTTTCATCGGCGCGTGATCAGAATCAGTAAGCCGCCACCACGGCCAAACGATCAGCTACCGCAAGAAGGAGCATCCGGAGGCTTAACACCAGATGGGGGTGTGTACTCATCAGGCCTTACAAAAGGGGGCTTACTGGGCGGGGGTTCATACTCGTCAAACACCAGATGGGGGTGTGTACTCATCAGGCCTTACAGAAGGGGGCTTACCGGGCGGGGGTTCATACTCGTCAAACCAGATGAGGGTTCGTACTCATCAGCTGAAGGGGTCAGCTACCGCATCAAAGGAGCATCCCAAAAGCGCACAACACAACATTTCCCCAGAGGATCACCCGCCGCAAAGACGGAGTATCTGAAGGGCAACCGGGCAAGAGGGTCAACTCCTTTACCCTCCAGTCGATCACCTTGGCACAAAAGGCCGGTAGTCAACTGATCGGGTAAATGGGGGGCAGCTGTAGACCCCAAATCTTGCCCGGCCTCCAAATAAAGAGCATAAGACCTCCTATTTGAAGATGGACGAAGCCTAACAAGCCATTAGGAGAGACTATTAGGCCCCA
Source organism: Sphenostylis stenocarpa (assembly GCA_963425845.1). NCBI lineage: Eukaryota > Viridiplantae > Streptophyta > Magnoliopsida > Fabales > Fabaceae > Sphenostylis > Sphenostylis stenocarpa. The sequence continues at coordinate 55,043,223 of OY731406.1, forward strand.
TACTAGGATAGGAGGGAGTTTCTGTACCAAAAAATAAGTTTTCTCGCCTTGTTGGGACGAGACCATCGTCTGGATTTCCCAACCCGCCGTCTCGCTGCGTTTGACAGGGCGAGACGGCGGTCTCGTTGGACGAGACGGCGGTCTCGACCCTGTCAGACGAGAACGGCGGTCTCACCACCTGACAGCGCGAAAACCTATAAATAGGGGTCCTCCCCCCCTCATTTCCACACACCATAAGCTTCTAGCTCTCCCTTCTCTCTAAAACTTCTCTCTAGAATCCCTCCGACGCATTTCCGGAGTTTTTGAGTGTCTTTGAGAGCACTTTTTCGACGTCCAGAAGAGTTTCCGGCGTCTTGTAGAGTGAAGGGCTGCCAAAAAGCACCATCTTTTAAAGAGAAATAAAAAAAGAAAGTTTTTTTTGGAGGTTTAAACTCTTCCTCTCCTCTTTTATCACTTTAAATTTACATTATGCAATAGATTAGGGCCATGTAGTCATACTTTTAAATTCCGCACAATAAAAAGGGCAAAAGTATATTTTCCGGTTTATTTATTAACAATAAAAGCTGGCCTGTCATAGGGAACCCGAAAGGGGCATCGTAAAGGGACTAATACTCCCTTTACACGTAACTAACTCCCTTACCCAACTCTGGTTCTAATGACCAAAGTTGGTTTTCGAAAACCAACGCCTTTCAAAAACCTTTTCTGATGTTTCCGGTAAAAACGTCGGTGGCGACTCCATAGAACCCAAAATAAATAAGTCCTTGGGTTAGCACGGTTATCGGAAAACCCAAGGACACCTTTCGAAAACCTCGCCCCTAGGTTAGCCCGGTTATCGGACGACCTAAAGGCGTTGTAACCACCTATAAAAAATGCAAAAACAAAAGGGTCGAAAAACCATCGCGTCGCTCCGACCGCCATCGTTTTTACGGCGGCGACACCGGGCAAGCTTTATCTTGTTATAGGAAGTCTCATTTGCCTTTATTGAGATGCCGTACAAGCTTTATCTTGTTATAGGAAGTCTCCTTTGCCTTTATTGAGAGGCCGGACAAAATTAGGGGTCTACACTCCTTGCGCCCATGGATGGTCCCAGCTAGCAGCTTGTGGTAGATGCGGAGAGCGGACCCCTTTAGTAGGGTCGGTAGGACTGGCACCCCAGTGAGATCCTCCCACATTTCACCGACTGTGAGGGTATGTGGCCGCTCACAGATGGTCGTGCGATACCCTGGGGTCAGGATATCCTCGGGCTGGACGAAGCCGATGGAGACGTTGAATTCATCGTGCGTCGTCGTCCGGTAGGACCTGTTCATGAAATATGAGACCATCTTGACCGGAGGGAGGCCCAGGACCATGGTGGACAGCTCCATCAGTGTAATGGAGGCTAGGAACTTCATTACTGCCTGTGTGTACATGCGGGTGGGAGGAGGCTACAGGAGAAAATCCCACCCAACGCTCTCAATGAACCCCTGTACATCATCTTCCCATCCAAACTTGGCGAGGATGCGGAAGTCCAACCTCAGCATAGGATGCCAGGCGTAACCCCGGATATGCTCAAGTCGAGCCTATGCTGAGGCGTCAACTGGGTTAGGTCTGGAGAAGACGGGGCCACAAACATAGTTGGGCCAGAACCCTTACCCCTCTTTCTGGAAGTCTCTCCTCTATGCATTTTGATGAGAAAGCACTCAAGAATGTAGGAAATATGTGGGAGAATGCAGGAAAGTATGCCAAGAACCTCCCCCCTGTAGACCCCTAATTTTGCCCGGCCTCTCAAAATAAAAGCTAGAGGAACTTCACCCGAAGATGGAGTTCATCCGGCTTCCCAAAACGAGAAGGACCTCCCACAACAAAAGACGGAGTTCACTCACTCGCACCATAAAAGCCAAAAGAGACTTCCTACACAAAGACAAAGCTCGCCCGACATCTTATTGGAGGCCAAGAAGACTCCCCATATGAAGATAAAGCTTCAACGGACACACATCGGCATCAATCTATGTCCGAAAAAGGAAAGGAAAGCTTCCCGGGGTCCCAGAACACGAAAACTGGACAAAACAGGCCGAGACCACGGTCCCAGAAGTGGGACGGCCGTCCCAACTGCTATTTTACAATTGGGACGCGCGTCCCGTATGTGGGACGGCCGTCCCAAACCCATTTTAAGTGGGACGGCCGTCCTGGCCTTCCTGGGGGTCCCGCTCTGTGTAATTTTGCCATTTGGGACGGCCATCCCAGTCCAGACGGCCGTCCCAACCCAGACGGCCGTCCCAAAGTGCGCCAGCTGCGAAAAACTATAAATAGGAGGCTCATTTGCCACTTTTTCACACCACAGACACTCCAGAGAGCTCTGAAACACTTTAGAGCACTTGTCTACTTCTCTCCCTCTCTCGAATGATCTTTCCGATTGCCTTAAATAGGTAACAATCGGTTAAGGAATTATATTCTGGCATTTGATTCTTCTTTAAATTTTTAGTGGAGTCGATCTTGTATTGGTGAGGAGAGACGAGTGTAGAGAGAGGGGTTGCCAAAACGCATCCTCACGGTTCGAGATTCTCAATATAAAGCTTGCTACGGAGGTTCTTTTCAATTCCCTTCTCTTTTATTGTTTTATTTATTGTTTTATTGTTTTATTTAGATTTATTATGTCATGTAGAATAGAATCATGTAGATAGTCATTTTAATATCTCCTTTATTGCTTTATTTAGCTTTATTTATATAAAATTATGTAGATAGTCATTTCAATATTATGCAATAAAATAGGGTAATCGCGTAATTTCTCAAAGTCTTTTCTTTAAACGAATTAATCTGTCATAGGGAACCCGAAAGGGGCGTTGTGGGGTGCTAACACCTTCCCCACACGTAACTAACTCCCTTACCCAACTCTGGTTATAACGGCCAAGTTGTTTGTCTTATAAAATCAACGCCTTTCTTTCTTTTTTCCTTTTCCAATGTTTCTGGTCAAAATATTGGTGGCGACTCCATAAGAACCCTTTTTTCGAAAATCTATATATTTTAAAACAAATACGCGAGTCTAAACCATCTTTTCGCGACCGCTCGCATAAACGTTTCGAGACGTCCTCCGGACGTCGGATGGGACGGCGGCGACAGATGGCGACTCCACTGGGGAAGCTAGAGAGTTGTGAAAGTGATCCTAGCAAAGATCTCATTGATTTGATGAAGTCAAAGATAAAGTCAAGGGTCAACTCTGCAGCAGTCAAACAAGTCACTCAGAAGAATGGAGCTGAAGACTTAGTGTGTCTTAACAGAAAGCTTAGGTAAAACCACTTTACCTTTTCCACTGCATAAAGCTCCTTCATTCAATTTGCAAAATGCCTCAAAAATAGTTTTAAACAAATCAAAAACAAAAGCATTTTGGCAAAGAATTTTCTTAAACAAGTTATTAACTGATAAAGGTTTGAAAGAATCAATTTAAAACACTTAGAATGTTTTAAAAAGTGTTTTTACAATATTTTAATCGATACAAACTTCTTTTAATCGATTAAAACTCTTTATGACCGATTAGAATTCGAATGTAATAGGTCAGAATGCAATATAATCGATCAGATCTTAAATATGAGCGATTAGAATTATTTTAATCGATTAAAACACGTTTCAATCGATTAAAATCACTTTGGATGTCAGTATGATCGATCAGAATGAGATTATGACCGATCAGAGTTGGTTATGATCGATCAGAATTGAATTATGACCGATCAGACTTATTTCAATCGATTAAAACGCATTTCAATCGATTAAAATAACTTAGAAAATCTTTTCAATCGATTAAAACGAACTTTCAATCGATTAAAATGACTTGAAAATATATGTGCAGATTTTCAATCGATTGAAACGACTTTATATCAGCTAAAATAACTTGGAAAGTTTTATAAAGAGGTTTTTAAACAAATCAATCGATTAATACGTGATTCAATCGATTGTTTTATACTTAGAAAATGTTTGTAAAACGTTTTAACTGATAAAAACGTGGTCGTATCAACTAAAACATTTTCTGTTAAAGATCAAGAACGCATTAATGGGTTGAAAGGACTTTTAACAGATTATAACGGCTATTTCAACAGATTAAAACAAACTTTCAACAGATTAATTAATGCAGCAGATTTGAAAATACTCTTTTATAAACAGAATTGCTTGAAACTTTTAAACATTGAATATCAGTTTTTACACAATTCAAGCAATCAATACAAGCAACTGTTAGCATACTTTTTCCAAGAAAGATACACAACTGTTTTTGTGAACTTCTTTTGAAATCTTTCTTGAGGCACTTTGCATCCTTGAAGAAGAAACTTACTGTGGATTGGTGTAATCCGGTTTGAGCTTTCTAAGTCTCTTCTTTGTAAATTCTTTTTCATTACTTTGTATTGTGTTGTACCTGGAATTTGGGTACAAGTTTTCTGCAGCTGTTGTAGAAAGTTGCCAAGAACTGGAATTTGGTTCTTGGTGGAAAGGTTAAAGCAAGAGCTGGAATTTGGTTCTTGTGTGTGGTGCCTGGAATTTGGGCACTGGTTTCTCTGCGGCTGGAATTTGGTTGCAGAGGTTTCCAAGAGCTGGAATTTGGTTCTTGGTGGAGAGTTAGAATAGGTGTAAGAGGGTGAGTCTGTAAAACATCTATTCTAGTGGAACCCAGCTGGAATTTGGCTGGAGTCTGGACGTAGCCCTGGTATTGGGTGAACCAGTATAAAATTACCGGTGAAATCTTTCCTAACCTTTCTCTCTTTAATTTCTGCTGCTGCACTTAAACTGTTTGATTGCTTTGTGATTTGTGAATTGATAAGTAATCTTAATTTTCGAATTAGATAATCTGTGTATTGCGAAAAACTTTCAAAAATCAATTCACCCCCCCTCTTGATTTAAAACTACTTTTCTAACAATTGGCATCAGAGCGAGGTGCTTGAAAGTTAATCAAGTTACTTCGATCCATGGCATTTTCTGAGGGAGCGTGCATTGATAGACCTCCACTGTTGAGTGGAACAGATTACCTATATTGGAAAATAAGGATGAAAATCTTCATTGAATCTGTTAGTATAAATGCTTGGAATGTTATTGAACAGGAAACTGATATTGCTAACAGAATCCAAGATGATTGTATTGCCAAGAATATCATCTTATCCGCCCTTAACAGAGATGATCTTTTCAGGATTGCACACTGCCAAACTGCTGCACAAATGTGGAAGATCCTTGAAAAGACCTATGAAGAAGCACCAGAAATATGCTTGATGGTCAACTCGGAATCATCAAAAACCAGTGTAAGTTCTGAATCTATAAACTATAGCTCATTACAAGATGCTTTCTTTGAAATACATGAAGTAGCAAAGAAATTAGAAACTGAAAACAGAAAATTGAAAAGCATGAATAGGTTACTAGAAAACAAGATCATTATTCTTGAAAAGAAAATAATTGATGAAGAAAAGTTAGAATTAGAAAATAATACTGATTGCATGTGTAATGTTGAAGATTGCAAAAACTGTCCTGAGTTACAGAAACAAGTATCATACCTAGTAAAAACTTCATCTAAATTAGCACAAGGAAAGAATAATCTTGATAAGATACTTGATTCCCAAAAGTTAGTTATTGAACGTGGTGGTATAGGTTATACACCAGTAATCGGAAAGAAAACTAGAGCATTCAAGAATTATTTTGCATATAGTAAAACAGTTTCATCTCCATTTATTAAATGCTTTTACTGTATGAAAATGGGTCACTCTGTTAAATACTGCAGAATTAAGAAATATGCAGTACCTAAAGGGAGAATGAAATGGGTTCCAAAGATTAATTCTTTCCAAATAACATGATCAGGACCCAGCAATTATAAAGGGTACCAGAACAATTCTTAACATGTTTTGCAGGAAACAAGTCTGGGAATCCCTTGAAGATCAGAGCTACGAAATCAGGTTCTGTGTATTTAAATTAATTGTTTTAATTGATATAAATCAATATTAATCGATTAAAATAACTTACTGATATCTGTCCGTACCATTTTAATCGATTGAAATATCGAAATAATCGATTAAAATAATCTCAGGATCTTAGTTTAATTGTTTTAATCGATTAGAATAAATTTATATCAACTAAAAACACTTAGGTATCAAAATTAATCGATTCATTCACGTTTTAATCGATTTAAATTCTGGTGTCATGTTATTGATTTCATTCTGTATTAAACTAATCGATCCTTTTATAAAACAAATCGATTAATTCACTGTAGATGTTTTCAACTCTAATGACAAGAATCAAATTAATAGATAATGAGTTGATTAATCAATTGATTAGGATCTGTAAACAAGACTTATAACATCTAATTGAAGTTTGACAGGGAAATTCAAAACAAAAACTCAGTGTCTATTATCTGCAATAAATCTTTAAAGATTTCTTTGACCAAATCAACATTATTCCCAAGAACAAATTAACTGATTCACCCACTGTCCTGTAAATTGTGTCGCACATGCTGAACAGATCTTTAATTAGAAACTAAGACTAGTGGAGTAAATGTGGGAAAGTTATTGCCGATTGAAATACTGCAAACTTTACATGTAGGAAAGTTATCCATAGATGAAAATGTTATTTTAACATAGTCATGATTCAAGCTGTAGATGTCCTTACATGGAATACTGCATGGTAATACACTAAAAATCAAAGAAATTATCAAAGAATAGACTGTAACTTTTCTTATAGACACTAGTTACAAACAGGTCAAACTGTTAGGACTGAAAACATAGTTGATCAAAGATTTTTTAATAATTGTTTCTGGTAATAAGTTATTGATTACTAGGAAATCCAATAAACACATGTTTTCATTAAATTTCTTGATATTACATTGCAATATATTTGAAATAATTTTGAGCATGCATTGGTTCAAAACTCTTGGTGAAATTCATTGAACTGTGCAACCCTGATAATTTGCTTTAATCATCAATGTCACGAGGTGACACTGCAAGGGAACCAATCTGGGACAGCAATTCAAAAATTGAATAACGTGGTACAGGGATAAATTTTATATTGTTTTAGAATTCTGGATTGATTGTCATCACCTGTCCTCATTACTAATCATTGCCCACTCTACCAGAATAAGTTTTTTTTGTTAATCACTTGTGCATATGATACCACTGGAAAACAACAAAGTTAAAAATGACTCATTCTTCAAAAGATAATGATGACTGGTTCACTATAAGTGAGAATAACACCCATCATACTACATTAATAAAAATACAGTTATTTGCTTGGATGATGACAACTGCAGGGTTCAAAATGGGTTTTTAGGAATAAAATGGATGAAAATGGCATAATCACAAGAAATAAAGCCAGATTAGTTGCTAAAGGGTACAATCAGCAAGAAGGGATAGACTTTGATGAAACATATGCTCCAGTTGCTAGGTTAGAAGCTGTTAGATTACTGCTTGCCTATGCTTCTATTAAAAATTTCAGGTTGTTCCAAATGGATGTCAAAAGCGCTTTCTTGAATGGATATTTGAATGAAGAAGTTTTTGTCACTCAACCACCTGGGTTTGAAGATCATATTCATCCAGAATATGTTTACAGGTTGAAGAAAGCCCTGTATGGTCTCAAACAAGCCCCAAGGCAATGGTATGAAAGGTTAAGTAACTTTCTTATCTCAAAGGGCTATCATAGAGGTTTGGTGGACAAAACTTTGTTTCTAAAGAAACTGAATAATGATATAATTCTGGTTCAAGTTTATGTTGATGACATCATATTTGGTGCTACTAATGAGACTTTATGCAAAGATTTCATGAAAGACATGCAGGGTGAGTTTGAGATGTCAATGATGGGGGAACTTAATTACTTCCTTGGACTGCAAGTCAAACAACTTCAAGAAGGAAGTCTTCTTCATCAATCAAAGTACTACACAGAACTGCTGAAGAGATTTGAAATGGAACACTGCAAGGAGGCATCAACACCTATGTCAACAAACTGCTACCTTGATTCTGATGAAAAAGGGAAATCTGTTGATGAAACCAAATATAGGGGGCTTATTGGTTCTTTACTGTATTTAACAGCTAGCAGACCTGACATTATGTTCAGTGTCTGTATGTGTGCCAGGTTCCAATCTGCACCAAAAGAGTCTCACCTTACTGCTGCAAAAAGGATCCTCAAGTATCTCAAGGGGACTTTAAATGTTGGGTTATGGTATCCAGGTGAGTCTAAACTGAATTTAGTTGGATATTCTGACTCTGATTTTGCAGGCTGTAAACTTGACAGAAAGAGTACCAGTGGCACCTGTCATCTCCTAGGAAGCAGTCTAATCTCTTGGCACAGCAAGAAGCAGTCATGTGTTGCTTTGTCTACAGCTGAAGCAGAATATATTGCTGCTGGCAGTTGCTGTGCTCAGTCTCTCTGGATAAAACAGCAGCTTGAGGATTACGGTTTAACCCTCAGGAAAATCCCTCTCTTATGCGATAATACCAGTGCCATAATGCTAACTAAAAATCCAATTCAACATTCTAGAACAAAGCATATAGAAATAAGGCATCATTTTATTAGAGATCATATTCTAAAAGGTGATTGCGAGATCTTTTTTATAGAAACTGAAAAACAACTAGCAGATATTTTCACAAAACCCCTTGCTAGTGATAGGTTTTTCAAAATTCGCACTGAGTTAGGCATCTTAGACGCATCAAACATTACTTAGAGTGCAAGTCTGGTTGTTTTAGTCAATAATAACACCTTTTAATCGGTTAAATAAACTAAACAACAAATTGCATTACTTTTTTTAATCGATTTAAAATCGAAAAAATCGATTGTTTTTATTAAAAATTCATGTTTTCAAAATCTTAAATGTTTTAATCGATTAAACCTTTCTTTCAATCGATTAAAATCATTTACCAAGAACATTTTAACCGATTATGCTCTGTTTTTAATCGATTTTTATTCTGGGAAGAAAGATTAAAGGCTTTAGTTAATGGCTGTTTCTGTAAACATGCTACTAAAGCGTGATTCCCTTATCTTTACACGTGTTAATTGTATTCATTACAAACGTGTTAATGGAGATAAGTTTGAATCAACTTTAATTGATTATTTTCATGAGTGAAATATTGATTCACTTTGTATTTTCAAAAACTTGAGCATATTTTTCGAAACCTTACATTTTATTCTTTTCTCTTCTATTCCCTATTTTTGATGAAGTCAAAAGGGGGAGAAATAGTTGCATCACTTTAAGATAAATTTAAGAGCAACAGTTTAGGGGGAGAAATAAGTTTTAGGGGGAGAAATAAGTTTTAGGGGGAGAAACAAAACTTTATTACATTCTTATATTTCTCACCTAACTGCATTATCAAGTGACTTATTTTGCAGAGATTGTTTTTTCAAAATGGTGTTTGTCTTCATCAAATAGGGGGAGACTGAAAGTGATCCTAGCAAAGATCTCATTGATTTGATGAAGTCAAAGATAAAGTCAAGGGTCAACTCTGCAGCAGTCAAACAAGTCACTCAGAAGAATGGAGCTGAAGACTTAGTGTGTCTTAACAGAAAGCTTAGGTAAAACCACTTTACCTTTTCCACTGCATAAAGCTTCTTCACTCAATTTGCAAAATGCCTCAAAAATAGTTTTAAACAAATCAAAAACAAAAGCATTTTGGCAAAGAATTTTCTTAAACAAGTTATTAACTGATAAAGGTTTGAAAGAATCAATTTAAAACACTTAGAATGTTTTAAAAAGTGTTTTTACAATATTTTAATCGATACAAACTTCTTTTAATCGATTAAAACTCTTTATGACCGATTAGAATTCGAATGTAATAGGTCAGAATGCAATATAATCGATCAGATCTTAAATATGAGCGATTAGAATTATTTTAATCGATTAAAACACGTTTCAATCGATTAAAATCACTTTGGATGTCAGTATGATCGATCAGAATGAGATTATGACCGATCAGAGTTGGTTATGATCGATCAGAATTGAATTATGACCGATCAGACTTATTTCAATCGATTAAAACGCATTTCAATCGATTAAAATAACTTAGAAAATCTTTTCAATCGATTAAAACGAACTTTCAATCGATTAAAATGACTTGAAAATATATGTGCAGATTTTCAATCGATTGAAACGACTTTATATCAGCTAAAATAACTTGGAAAGTTTTATAAAGAGGTTTTTAAACAAATCAATCGATTAATACGTGATTCAATCGATTGTTTTATACTTAGAAAATGTTTGTAAAACGTTTTAACTGATAAAAACGTGGTCGTATCAACTAAAACATTTTCTGTTAAAGATCAAGAACGCATTAATGGGTTGAAAGGACTTTTAACAGATTATAACGGCTATTTCAACAGATTAAAACAAACTTTCAACAGATTAATTAATGCAGCAGATTTGAAAATACTCTTTTATAAACAGAATTGCTTGGAACTTTTATCATATCAGTTTTGACACAATTCAAGCAATCAATACAAGCAACTGTTAGCATACTTTTTCCAAGAAAGATACACAACTGTTTTTGTGAACTTCTTTTGAAATCTTTCTTGAGGCACTTTGCATCCTTGAAGAAGAAACTTACTGTGGATTGGTGTAATCCGGTTTGAGCTTTCTAAGTCTCTTCTTTGTAAATTCTTTTTCATTACTTTGTATTGTGTTGTACCTGGAATTTGGGTACAAGTTTTCTGCAGCTGTTGTAGAAAGTTGCCAAGAACTGGAATTTGGTTCTTGGTGGAAAGGTTAAAGCAAGAGCTGGAATTTGGTTCTTGTGTGTGGTGCCTGGAATTTGGGCACTGGTTTCTCTCATGGCTGGAATTTGGTTGCGAGAGGTTTCCAAGAGCTGGAATTTGGTTCTTGGTGGAGAGTTAGAATAGGTGTAAGAGGGTGAGTCTATAAAACATCTATTCTAGTGGAACCCAACTGGAATTTGGCCGGAGTCTCGGACGTAGCCCCGGTATTGGGTGAACCAAGTATAAAATTACCGGTGAAATCTTTCCTAACCTTTCTCTCTTTAATTTCTGCTGCTGCACTTAAACTGTTTGATTGCTTTGTGATTTGTGAATTGATAAGTAATCTTAATTTTCGAATTAGATAATCTGTGTATTGCGAAAAACTTTCAAAAATCAATTCACCCCCCCTCTTGATTTAAAACTACTTTTCTAACAAGTTGATCCCATTTAGTGACAGATGAATTCAAACTAAGTAAAGATTTGAAATTACGCCTTTACCCTTCTGTATGTTTTTATTGTATGGCTTTAAATAACTGCTGTATGATTATTTCTGCAATTGTTTGAAATATAAATTGCACACAAAAACCCTTGCACACAACAGTCCCTCTATACCCGGGGGCAAGAGTGAATATCTATAGCGAGTGGGTGGCAGATACGATCGGTTAGTTGGCACACGGGGCTACTACCGTTGTCGGAAAACCACCAACTCAAGGTGATAACTCTCTTCTTTCGGTCTAAGGGTGTCGCCACGGAGTTCCGTGCATGACCCGAGGATTGAGAGATTGAGAGGTCCCTATAATGGGGGCACCTTGGGGACCTTTGGCCTGGTGAGAACAGTTAGAACCACCTAAACCAAGCACGTTTCTGCAGGAAAACCCTACCTCGTGATTAAATAAGCGTGGCTCTGCTCGTGGATGTATGAATTGTGTGTGCATACGTTTGCTGCATTTGTATTGATGCATTAGCATAGGGTAATCATACAACAAAAAAACAAAAAAATGAAGAAACCCTAAAAATCATAAAAAAAAAATAAAAAACATTAAGGTCATAAAAATACCTTTTTACAAAATTCCTGGCAAAGTCGTATCATTCATACCGCATCATTCAATAAGTGGTAAAACCAAGAGAGAAAATCAATGCATTAAGAAAAGTATGCATAAACATCATCATAATAAAATCTCTCATACATAAACACATTCATCCTAGGGCATATTTATTCCACGCCAATCATTTAAAATAAAAAGTTATAATAAGAATCATTAAAATCATTTAGAAGGTGGTTGGTCTTCCGCCCGTCCTCACTCGTGCTCAAAAGGCTAGGAAAATGGAACAACTAGAAGAACAAAACTGAAAGCTCACCGCTGAGCTTACTACACTGAAAGAACAAATGGCTCAAATGTTAGAACTGATGCATCAACAGAATCTTCATCAAGAGGGTCCTCAAAATGGACAGGCCTCTCACTAGGAAGAAGAAGAGGAACCTCAAAATGAGCACAATCAATCGACACAAGAACAGTACACATTCCTGCTCTCGAAGTATCAAAACAACAAATCACTGCTCTTGAAGAGAGGCTGAGAGCCATGGAAGGTCATAACTTTGATATAAAAGAGGCGGCTGATATGTGCCTCGTCAAAAATATCCAATTCCCTAACAAGTTCAAAACTCGGACTTCCCGAAATACATGGGAACGACTCGCCCAAGAAACCATCTTACTATGTACTGCCGAAAGATGGCTGCACATGCTGATAATGAAAAACTCCGATCCACTGCTTTCAAGAGAGCCTGTTGAATCGACCTTAAGCTGGTATATGCAACTAGAAGGAGGGCAAATACAAACTTGGAGACATATGGCGGATGCATTTCTTCGTCGTTATAAATATAATATTGATCGACCCCTGAAAGAGCGGATCTACAATTATTAAGCAAGAAAAACGACGAATCCTTCAAAGCATATGCTCAAAGATGGAGGGAATTGGCGGCACAAGTGGAACCTCCTCTATCCGACAAGGAAACTACATCCATGTTCATCAATTCTCCGATCGGTCCCTATTACGACAAAATGATAGGGAATACATCAACACTCTTTGCGGATGTAGTCATCATAGGAGAGAGAGTAGAGCAAGGTTTGAAGAGTGGAAGAATTATACAACAAACCTCCTCCAATTCCTCTACTCAAACTTTTAAAAAGAATATTGGAAAAAAGAAGGAAGGAGACGTGAATGCGGTTAATATTGCCACTCCTTCCGTCTCCTCGCAACAAGCCAAGCCACGCGAGACAAGAGAGGAAATTCACTTCCATACCTACCTCCTACGGAAGTCTGTTTTTGAAATTATTGGACGCCAAGCTCCTCGTACGTGTCCCTCCCAAGAAAATGGAACCACCATACCCGGAATGGTATAAATCTAATGAAAGCTGTGATTACCATTCAAGTTCTCCGGGACACTCCATCGAAAACTGTGTAGCCTTAAAACACAAAGTCCAGAATCTAATAGACGCAGGATGGATTACCTTTGATGCATCTACTCCGCAGGTGGATGACCAGCCTTTATTAAAGCTCGAATAAAAGACGGGATAAGGAAGACCAGCAGATTAGGGCTCATCATTTTTACCATCTTGCAACAAAAAATATAGAAAAAAAAATATATTTCAAAAAAAAAACTTCCGATGTATTTCTCGTGATCCCTGCCCATGATCACGAGATTTTTGGTTAATAAGGGCTTTGTAAATATTTTCTTCTATCAATACAATAGGCATTTTTTTAATATCCATATTCTCTTTCATTCTTTTCTCTCTCATACATCTCATAAAGAAATCTAAAACAAAGCATAACCCATACGAGTCATGTCCGTGATTGAAAACTCCTTGGAAGATCCGAAAGTCGAAGACGAATGGATTGAGTCGGACAGGTGAGGAGGGGACCATTTCCCGGACATGCAAAGACTGCTAGAAAAAGAAGCGCAATCAATACAGCCCCATCAGGAGAAAGCTGAGGTCATCAATTTGGGACAAGAAGATAATAAGAAAGAAGTAAATATTGGAACCCAAATTGACGATGATGTCAAAGAAAAACTAATACAATTGCTAAGAGAATATATGGACGTGTTTGCGTGGTCCTACCATGATATGCCTGGAATCGATAAAAGTATAGTGGAGCATCGATTACCATTAAAAGAGGGATTTCGGCCCGTTAAACGAAACTTCGGAAGAGTAAAACCAGAATGGTCCTTAAAAATTAAAGAAGAAGTAGAAAAACAGTTGGAGGCCAATTTTCCGATTGTGTCAAAGTACCCTGAATGGTTGGCAAACATAGTGCCGGTTGTCAAGAAAAATGGAAAAATCAGAGTATGCGTAGATTACGGGACCTAAACCGTGCAAGTCCAAAAGATGATTTTCCCTTACCACATATTGATATGCTCGTAGATCACACTTGCTACAAATACTCTCTATTCTTTCATGGACGGATATGCGGGGTATAATCAAATCAAATTAGGCTGTCGAAGACAGAGAAAAAACTTCCTTCATTACGCCATGGGGGACATTTTGTTATAGAGTAATGCCTTTCGGACTTAAGAACGCGGGGCAACCTATCAAAGGGCTATGGTTACACTATTTCATGATATGATTCACAAAGAAATCGAAGTATACGTGGATGATATGATTGTCAAGTCCAAAAATGAGACAGATCACCTCCTACACTTAAAGAAACTATTCAATTGGCTTCGAAAATACCAGATTAAGCTTAATCCGGCTAAATGCACATTCGGAGTACGATCAGGAAAACTTCTCGGGTTTATCGTCAGTAAAAAAGGAATCGAGGTGGACCCTGATAAAACAAAGGCAATCCTAGAAATGCCCCCACCAAGAACAGAAAAAGAAGTCAGAGGGTTCCTAGGTCGAATAAACTACATCGCACGATTCATTGCGCAATTAACAGATAAATGTACGCCTATCTTCAAGTTATTGCGTAAAAACCAATCGACAGTTTGGAACGATGAATGCCAACAAGCCTTCGAAAAGATCAAAATATGCCTAACTAATCCTCCAGTACTGATACCACCTGTGGAAGGGAGACCCCTAATTCTTTACCTATCAGTACTCGATGAATCCATGGGATGTGTACTCGGTCAACAAGATGATACCGGAAAAAAAGAACAAGACATATATTACCTCAGTAAAAAATTTCTAAATTATGAGACCCGCTATACACCACTCGAAAAAACATGTTGTGCATTGGTGTGGGCAACTCAACGCCTTCGACAATATATGATCAGACATACAACTTGGTTAATTTCCAAAATGGACCCAATCAAATACTTGTTTGAAAAACCCATCTTGACCGGGAGGATAGCTAGATGGCAAGTACTTCTCTCAGAATTTGATATCATTCATGTCACTCAGAAAGCTATCAAAGGCAGTCCTTTGGCAGACTACCTGGCACATGGGTCAGCAGACGAATATCAATCCCTCCAAGATGATTTCCCAGATGAGCATATAATGCATATCCAACATGAAGAACTAGAGAATAATGAGTGGATCATGTTCTTCGATGGAGCTTCAAACTTACTGGGACATGGGATCGGAGCTATTTTAATATCACCTGAAAAGAAGCATATCCCGATAACAGCTAGATTAACCTTTGACTGTACAAACAATATGGCGGAATATGAAGCCTGTGCTCTAGGTATTCAAGCGGCCCTGGATCACGGGGTAACCAAACTCAAAGTATTCGGTGACTCATCCCTTGTTATTTACCAGCTCAAGGGTGAATGGGAAACTAGAAACTCCAAATTAATCCCCTATCTGGAGCATATCCGTAAGATGACTTCACAAATGGAAAACATTAGTTTCAAGTATATCCCTCGGGAGGATAACCAGATTGCGGATGCGCTAGCAACATTATCATCCATGTTCGCACTAGGGCAAGAACATGAAATGCCCATCATCCAAGTCAAAAGGCACGACAAACAAGCCTTTTGTATGATGGTGGATAATGAAAAAGATAAAGCCCCTTGGTATCAGGACATAAAGCGATACTTGACAAAGGGTAAATACCCAGAGGGAATCAGTGACAATGATAAAAGGACCATTCGGAAAAGGGCTATAGGATTTATGTTGATAGGAGAAACCCTCTATAAAAAGAATTGTGATTCTACTTTGTTAAGATGCGTCAATCCCGAAGAAGCCCAGATATTGATTAAAGAAATACACGAAGGAACCTTTGGGACTCACGCACCAGGGCACATCATGGCTAGGAAGATTCTCAGAGCAGGATACTTTTGGTCCACAATGGAAAGAGATTGTTATCAGTATGCTAAAAAATGTCACAAGTGTCAAATACACGCAGATAATGTACATATTCCACCGATACCTCTCAACGTTATGGCTATCCCTTGGCCGTTCGCTATGTGGGGCATAGATGTCATCGGACCTATTGAGCCTAAGGCGTCCAATGGTCACCGATTCATTTTGGTGGCCATTGATTATTTCACTAAGTGGGTAGAAGTTGCATCTTATGCACATGTGACTAGAAAAGTAGTGGTCACCTTTATTAAGAAAAATATCATATGTCGATACGGCATTCCACATCGTCTCATTACCGATAATCGGGACCAATCGAATAACAAAATGATGGAAGAACTATGCCAGGATTTCAAAATTCAACACCATAATTCTTCTCCTTATCGACCCAAAATGAATGGCGCAGTAGAAGCGGCCAATAAGAACATCAAGAAGATTGTTCAAAAGATGGTTAAAACCTATAGGGACTGGCATGAAATGTTGCCTTTTGCTCTTCATGGCTATCGAACATCTGTGCGAACTTCAACAGGAGCCACTCCATTCTCCCTTGTATATGGAATGGAAGCCGTATTGCCAATAGAGGTCGAAATACCTTCCCTGCGAATTATTATGGAAACGAAATTAACAGAAGCCGAATGGGTTCAAAGTCGATACGATCAGTTAAACCTTATCGATGAAAAACGGCTGAATGCCATATGTCGTGGACAAACCTATCAAAAAAAAATAAAAAAGGCTTATGACAAAAAGGTCCGCCCTCATACTTATCAAGAAGGAGATTTAGTGGTAAAGAAACTGCTCCCAGCCCAGAGGGATAAAATTGGAAAATGGGCGGCAAATTATGAAGGACCCTTTGTGGTCAAATGAGCTTTTTCAGGAGGGGCGCTTATCCTCACTAATATGGATGGAGAAGAGCTTCGACACCCAATCAATTCCGACGCGGTAAAGAAATATTATGCTTGAAGACATTGCTCATGACCCGTCGAGAATGAAAACCCGCAAAGGGCATCCCTGGGCAAAAGATAGGGTCCATATCCCTCGCTAGGATACGTCCTAGGCAAAAAGAAGAGGTAAAAAAAAAAAAAAAAAAAAAAAAAAAAAACTAAGAGCAATGGTTACTTTAGTCGAAAACCGAAAAGGCGGCTAAAATAACATTCTTCCGAAGCAAGCAGTCTGCATAGTCTTCACTCGAGCTCAAGCATCTCAACTGAAGCAATTAGGAGAACTGGGGCGGATATCATAGACATGACTGTTCAAGCCTATACAGATACGACCAACCTTGACTACCCATTCTTCTAAATACCTTTTGTAATCCTTCTATAAAAGAAATAAACTTTTGTTCATAAAATTCCCCTTCATTTCCTTTCTCTTGACCAAATATTATGGAAATGCCTCTTTATTGATAAATCATAAATATGCGCAAAGACTTTTAATCAAAGATCAAACATGCATCTAAAAAAAAAAAAAAAAAAAAAAGGGAAGCATAACAAAAGAAAGGCCTGCTAGTATATTCTTAGGTAAAAACCAGGGTAGCCTGCTAGATCGAAAATCCCAAAAAGAACGATCTAGGAAAAAGATAAGGCAACAGCCCCCTAAGATATTCTAGGCAAAAATTAAGGCAGCCCGCTAGATCGAAAACCCGTAAAGGGCGGTCTAGGCAAAAAATAGGGCTAAAACCAAAGGATGGATAAAAGAAGAGCCCAGCATCACGGTCATAGAAGAGGAGCCCACCGGCATATTCATAAGAAGCCAACGGAAGAAGGCCAGCTACTTTCTAAGTGCATAAAAAAATAAATAAACATTAGATTGCATCTAAGACATCCGCACACAAAGTAATTGCATAATACGACTTTGTCAAAATCAAGAAAAAATAAATTTTCAAACAAGAATAAATAAACATGCATATAAGGAAGATAGTCTCCATGTTTGTGATTGTGAATAAAAGACGCTAAAATCCAACCTCTAAATGAAAATCAAAATCGCGAAAGGCGAAAATCAAAATTATCTTCAGCAAAATAAGGAGCTCCAAGAAAGCTAGCTCCAACCATCAACCTTCTACACCAATAAACGAAGGTAAACCAGAAAAACAGCCAACGGAAAGGCTCGATAATCCCCAAGCGGATCCTTGCCTACTCCAAAGGCAACACAAAAATTATCTCATGACTCAGCATCATCACTTGAGTCATCAAACATAAATCATTTAAAGCCGCAATCAACATTCCTTCCATCCAAGAAAAAGGAAGTCACCAATAAAAGTACACCAAAAACGGAAAAAACCAATGGAAAAACTCAATTATCCCCAAGAGGATCCTTGCCTACTCCAGAGGCAAAACAAAAAGATTACCTCACGACTCGAAGACATCACCGCATGAGTCATCAATCACACTCATTAGAGAGTCGCCACCTCAAGGAGTCCATCAAAAAAAAAACAGAGTCAAAATCCCCCACATCACTGGGGGGCAACAAAAAGAAAGAAGAGAAAAGCCTTTCATCCTCTAACAAAGGCCACTGCAAGAAAAAGCCGAAAGAAAATCCCCAAGAAGAACACATCAAGAAAAATCTATAAAAGAAGAAAATGAGAAAATTCCATCCGCAGGAAGGCAAATCAACCCCCCGGTGGATCACCAAAAAGAAATTTTTCTCCCCAGTAAGCCTAACCGCAAAGGCAAATTACAAATTACAAATCCACAAGGAGTTAAGCACCCAATATGAATATCCCCAGCGAAGTACAAAACCTTCACTCCCAAGAATGCCTATGCTTACTCAGAAACAAGCAAAGAGCCGATATCCCCAAGAAGCAGGAAATCTACCTATAAGAGGTAATACAAGCACAAAGCTTTCAAAAAACATCTACCTACTCAGAGGTATTATCAAGAACAAATATCCTCAAGAAGAACATCAGCCTATTCAGAGGTGAAAAACAACAAGTAAAAAGCCTTCACCACTATTGAAGCACCCGCCTAATCAAGAGGCACAATCAAAAAATCAACAAATCCCCAGTGGATTCCCGCCTAATCAAGAGGCACAATAAAATCCCCAAGTAGATCTTCGCCTAATCAAGAGGCACAATCAATAAGAGGATTCAAAATCCCCAGAAGATTCCCGCCTAAAAAGAGGCAACTAACAGAAACTCCCCGGTAAAAGCCGGATGACTAAAACAAGAAAAGTCAAAATCAAATTACTCCCCATAGGCGCATGATAAAAAACAGTGAGCCGCCGACAATAGAACTTTAGCAAGATTCAGGTTCACATCCGGTGGGGTGAAAAAATACACTAGAACCTTACCAAGATTCAGGTTCACATCCGGTGAAAAAAAAAAATACACTAGAACCTTACCAAGATTCAGGTTCACATCCGGTGGGGTGAAAAAATACACTAGAACCTCACCAAGATTCAGGTTCACATCCGGTGGGGTGAAAAAATACACTAGAGCCTTGTCAAGATGCAGGTTCGCACCCAGTGGGGGTGTAAAAACCATTAGAGTCCGTCAATATGCAGACTCGCACAATAGAACCTTGTCAAGATGCAGGTTCGCACCCAGTGGGGGTGTAAAAACCATTAGAGTCCGTCAAGATGCAGACTCGCACAATAGAGCCTTGTCAAGATGCAGGTTCGCACCCAGTGGGGGTGTAAAAACCATTAGAGTCCGTCAAGATGCAGACTCGCACAATAGAGCCTTGTCAAGATACAGGTTCGCACCCAGTGGGGGTGTAAAAACCATTAGAGTCCGTCAATATGCAGACTCGCACAATAGAACCTTGTCAAGATGCAGGTTCGCACCCAGTGGGGGTGTAAAAACCATTAGAGTCCGTCAAGATGCAGACTCGCACAATAGAGCCTTGTCAAGATACAGGTTCGCACCCAGTGGGGGTGTAAAAACCATTAGAGTCCGTCAATATGCAGACTCGCACAATAGAACCTTGTCAAGATGCAGGTTCACACCCAGTGGGGGTGTAAAAACCATTAGAGTCCGTCAAGATGCAGACTCGCACAATAGAGCCTTGTCAAGATGCAGGTTCGCACCCAGTGGGGGTGTAAAAACCATTAGAGTCCGTCAATATGCAGACTCGCACAATAGAACCTTGTCAAGATGCAGGTTCGCACCCAGTGGGGGTGTAAAAACCATTAGAGTCCGTCAAGATGCAGACTCGCACAATAGAGCCTTGTCAAGATGCAGGTTCGCACCCAGTGGGGGTGTAAAAACCATTAGAGTCCGTCAAGATGCAGACTCGCACAATAGAGCCTTGTCAAGATACAGGTTCGCACCCAGTGGGGGTGTAAAAACCATTAGAGTCCGTCAATATGCAGACTCGCACAATAGAACCTTGTCAAGATGCAGGTTCGCACCCAGTGGGGGTGTAAAAACCATTAGAGTCCGTCAAGATGCAGACTCGCACAATAGAGCCTTGTCAAGATGCAGGTTCGCACCCAGTGGGGGTGTAAAAACCATTAGAGTCCGTCAAGATGCAGACTCGCACAATAGAGCCTTGTCAAGATACAGGTTCGCACCCAGTGGGGGTGTAAAAACCATTAGAGTCCAGCAAAATGCAGACTCATACCAGATGGGGTGAGTACTCATCGGGCCTTACAGAAGGGGTCTACCGGACGGAGGTTTCGTACTCGCCAAAACACCGGATGGGGGTGTGTACTCATCGAGCCTTACGGAAGGGGGTCTACCATGACAGGGGTTCGTACTCGTCAAAACACCGGATAGGGGTTGGTACCTATCAAAATATTTATCATCCGGAGGATCAACAAGGAGCAGCATCCGAAGGATAACCGGGCAAAAGGGTTAACTCCTTCCCCTACCAACTAATTT
Organism: Sphenostylis stenocarpa; assembly: GCA_963425845.1. NCBI lineage: Eukaryota > Viridiplantae > Streptophyta > Magnoliopsida > Fabales > Fabaceae > Sphenostylis > Sphenostylis stenocarpa. The sequence goes on from OY731406.1 coordinate 55,064,010, forward strand.
TGTCGGCATATTAAAAACCGACGAATTAGTTAGGCAGGCGAAGGGGGGGCAGCTGTAGACCCCTAATTTTGCCCGGCCTCTCAAAATAAAAGCTAGAGGAACTTCACCCGAAGATGGAGTTCATCCGGCTTCCCAAAACGAGAAGGACCTCCCACAACAAAAGACGGAGTTCACTCACTCGCACCATAAAAGCCAAAAGAGACTTCCTACACAAAGACAAAGCTCGCCCGACATCTTATTGGAGGCCAAGAAGACTCCCCATATGAAGATAAAGCTTCAACGGACACACATTGGCATCAATCTATGTCCGAAAAAGGAAAGGAAAGCTTCCTGGGTCCCGAACACGAAAACCGGACAAAACAGCCGAGACCACGGTCCCGAAGTGGGACGGCCATCCCAACTGCTATTTTACAGCTGGGACGCGCGTCCGTATGTGGGACGGCCGTCCCAAACCCATTTTAAGTGGACGGCCGTCCCGGCCTTCCCTGGGGTCCCGCTCCGTGTAATTTTGCCATTTGGGACGGCCATCCCAGTCCGTACGGCCGTCCCAACCCGGACGGCCGTCCCAAAGTGCGCCAGCTATGAAAAACTATAAATAGGAGGCTCATTTGCCACTTTTTCACACCACAGACACTCCAGAGAGCTCTGAAACACTTTAGAGCACTTGTCTACTTCTCTCCCTCTCTCGAATGATCTTTCCGATTGCCTTAAATAGGTAACAATCGGTTAAGGAATTATATTCCGGCATTTAATTCTTCTTTAAATTTTTAGTGGAGTCGATCTTGTATTGGTGAGGAGAGACAGTGTAGAGAGAGGGGTTGCCAAAACGCATCCTCACAGCTCGAGATTCTCAATATAAAGCTTGCTACTGAGGTTCTTTTCAATTCCCTTCTCTTTTATTGTTTTATTTATTGTTTTATTGTTTTATTTAGATTTATTATGTCATGTAGAATAGAACCATGTAGATAGTCATTTTAATATCTCCTTTATTGCTTTATTTAGCTTTATTTATATAAAATTATGTAGATAGTCATTTCAATATTATGCAATAAAATAGGGTAATCTCGTAATTTCTCAAAGTCTTTTCTTTAAACGAATTAATCTGTCATAGGGAACCCGAAAGGGGCGTTGTGGGGTGCTAACACCTTCCCCACACGTAACTAACTCCCTTACCCAACTCTGGTTATAACGGCCAAGTTGTTTGTCTTATAAAATCAACACCTTTCTTTCTTTTTTCCTTTTCCAATGTTTCTGGTCAAAATATTGGTGGCGACTCCATAAGAACCCTTTTTTCGAAAATCTATATATTTTAAAACAAATACGCGAGTCTAAACCATCTTTTCACGACCGCTCGCATAAACGTTTCGAGACGTCCTCCGGACGTCGGATGGGACGGCGGCGACACCCCCCAAAGCCCTTATTTATAGACTTCTCGCTGCAGGTCGAGACCGCTGTCTGGGATTTCGAGACGACGGTCTCGATTTCGCGAGACTCGGGACCGCCGTTTGGAACTTCGACACAACGGTCTCGTTTTGGTCCTATGGCGAGACGGCCTTCTCGCCAAGCGAGAAGGCGGTCTCGTTTTTGTCCAAAGTGAGACGGCGGTCTCGTTTCTACGTGGGTCGAGACGGCGGTATGAGAAGTCGAGATGGCGGTCTCGATTTTTAGAGGATTATTTATATATATATATATATATATATATATATATATATTTTTTAAAGAGAAAATAGGACCTTGTTCAAAAACATTTTATGCATGCAATGTTTTCATGTTTGATGTCCTATAATGTTATTTCATTAGTGTTTTTAGAAGGATTAATTGGTGTGCCTTATGGAGACAGGGACCCTCTGATGTTTGCTTTTCTGCTGTACTTGGTTGTACCGTTCCGGACTTATCGTGATCGAAGAATGACTTTTTGGTTTGGAGAGCACACTTTTGCCATGTCGGTGCCCTTTTTCCTTACTTCAGGGATTTCAATCCTCTTGTTGATTATATGCCTCCATATTCCCGAACTAATTGTTAGAATAATGTTATGAGGGTCAAGAGAAAAGAAGTAAAGGGGATAAATTAAACGGCTTGTGTCTTAGATGGTTGATTTTATTTTAGAAAAGATTTTGTAAGAATGGTTGGCCAGGGTTGGCTTGAGTGTTTTAGTTGTCATCTAAACAAACGTCTTTCTTTGTGGATTTGCGCCTTAGCCTATTGCTTTTATGGCTGATTGATTTTCCTAGACCGCCCTTTGGGTTTTCGGACTAGGATATTGTTCTTTTGGTCCTATCTTTAGTCTAGGTTTCCCCCTTTTTTTTTTCTTTGTTGGGAATCCTATCGGACCTTATTTTGTAACCCTACCTTTTGCCTAGGCTACCCTTTATTTTTGTTCCGGTGTCCTACCGGGTTGACCCTATCTTTTGCGTAGCCCCCTGTGTGGGTTTCCTACCGGGTTTTTTGCCCTTTTTCTTTTGGCCTTTGGCTTTTGTGGGATTTTCACAATATTGGCGAAACACGACTTTATTTATAGTGAGGTAAAACCTTATTTTGTGCTTCTAGTCAATCAGCTTGATTATTATGGCAATGGCATGTTTTGATTATTTGGATGCGCTTTTATTCTTCTTCTTCTTTTTTCGTTTGTTTAGACATGGTTATTATGAGGTCCAATCATGGAATAGCAAGAAGAGAAGCAGATAGTAAGAAGTGTATTCTTTATTAATTAGTAAGGGAATATGTGCCCAAAAGATGCCCGGGGGTCGGGCTAGCCCCGAGGGATAATCTCTAGGGTTGCTCGCGACGCTTGCATCCCTCCGCTTCGGAATATCTGCTTGAATGTGCAGAGGGGAGACTTCCCTTTTTTTCTTTCTGCTCGGCCTTTTGTAGGGTCATATCCTAGGCCAAACTTAAAAGGGTTATCTTTGAATTTTGGGGGTTCCCTCATCCCTTCGGAATTTGCCCCCAATCCTTGGCCAGGATGGTAACCATGCTTCATCATCATGCGGGCTACCTTCGTATTATTGGGAAGTCTCTCTACACTGGCAATTTCGAGCGCTTAAAAAGATGTTTGAATGGCTTCTTCAGCTGCATCCACATAAGGCTGGGTAGACGGTCCACTAATCAGGATATCGTCCTCTGCTTGGACCGTGACCAGTTTATCATCTACTATAAACTTGACTTTCTGGTGGAGCGTTGAAGGTACTGCCTTAGCGTCATGAATCCAAGGTCTGCCGAGGAGACAACTGTACACTGGAGTAATGTCCATTACGTGGAAATTGATGTTGAAGATAGTGGGTCCGACTTGGATTGGCAGAATAATTTCCCCCACTACTTCTCGCTTAGATCCGTCGAAGGCTCGAACGATAGTGCTGCTTGGGCACAAACGGGTTCCCTGGATATTCAACTTGTCCAGTGTGCACTTGGGCATCACGTTCAAGGATGACCCGTTATCCACAAGAACTTTAGCGATGAGGTACTCCTTGTACTTGATAGAGATGTGCAACGGCTTGTTGTGGCTCGACCCCTCTAGGGGGAGTTCTTCATCTATGAAGATGAGGTGATCGCTTGCCGTAATGTGACTGACGATCCTCTCAACTTTTTCTTGGGATATATTGTGAGGTACATGCGCCTCGCTCAAGACCTTCATCAGGGCATTTCGATGCGGTTCTGAGCTTATCATTAGAGATAACAGAGTTATCTTTGCAGGTGTATGATTGAGTTGGTCGATAATGGAATACTCGCTTTGCCTTATGAACTGGAGTAATTCGTCGGTCTCCTCCTTGGATTCTTTATTTTCTTTTTCTTCGGTCTGTTTATTTTTTCCTTTATTCTTGGGGGCATCCTCTTGCAACTCCTTGGGAGATTAGATCCTTCCGCTTCTGATCATTCCCCCGATGCCGGCTATATTGGAGATTTCCTCCTTTATTGGTGAAGATTCCTCATATCTCCACGGTACATATTTATTTGATTCATAGGGGAAAGGACGAGGCATAAATAATCGTACCGACGTCCTTGCCCCCTCTTCCTTATTGACTTTGAGAACCAATGGTCGAGGCTTATCATCCTCTTGTGGTGAATCGACCGTTGGGGAGAGGTTGATTAAAAGCGGTTTTCTCTCCATCCTTTGTTAAGTGGTAAAAAGTTGATATAATTATGCCTTGAATTGTTATGAAACCACTTAACTTATGTTAATTCTAATTTATTTTTCTCCCAATATAGGATGAATTCGAGAATACCTTGATACAAGAGTAAGGAGTATAATTGTGAAGTAATTGAAGAAAATTTGAAAGAAAGAAGAACGCTTAAGCGAATGAATGATGCGAGGCCCGACCCAAATTCTCTTATAAAAAGATAATATGTGTTTTGAGAAAGGAAGCAATCTTGGAGAAGAGGAGGCACGATTACTGTTAGAGTTTCCTCTAATCTTCATCAATTCTTCACTTCTTCATCAATTAGAGCATTGTAATGGCCAACATGAGTGGCTAACTTCATTCTCTTAGGATTCGGTGCACTTCCTTTGAACTCTTTTGTATCATGGTGATATTTTGAGATATTAATCTATGCTTTGATGTTGTTATTCTTATCCTTTATGCTTTGGAATGATTTATTCTTGATGTTTGGGGTATGATTGGAAAATATATCTTGAACCCTAGATCATGGTAAGAATATTTGTTACGTCAATTGCCAGGAATGGAATGAATGTATCAATTGCTTAACACCCTAACCGTAATGCTGGAAAATATCTTAATTGTGTGAGGAATCAACATTTATTAGGTTTTCTTATGAATTTCATGTGTGAGGAATCAACATGAATGATTTGAGTAGGTGGCATCAACATTGTTAGGTTAATTAACGTTCTTAATTGATTTAGCCATTACAAAAGAGGGATAAGGAAGGAAGTCAATCCTAAGTACCTTTAATTGATATTTTCTCAAAAATTTACAGTTCTTTGTCATTTAATTTCAATTCAACTCTTTATGCAAAACCCATTCTGTTTTAATATACTTAGTAAGCATATAATTGGGAATTTCCATTGAAATCGTTCCTCATGGGATCGACTTTTATTTAATCGAAATATTATACTACGATTGATAATTTTGGTACGCTTGCCAATAATTCAACAAATATTTCTAGCGTCATTGTCGGGAACGGTGTTCTTTGAGAATTCTTTGTTTAGCTTATTGAGTATTTTATTTTTATTTTTATTTTTATTTCTGTTTTCGTTTTATTTTTCAATTTTAGTTTTACTTAATTATTGTCTTGTGCTAATCTTTGCTTGAGTTACTCTTTTGATTTATGCGTTTAAGAGGACAGGTATCATTAGAGCAGTTAGAATTTAATTCAGAGATTGAAAAAACAGCTCGAAGGAATCGGGGTAGAAGAAGAAGGGAAACTCAAGAACAAGCCACAAGAGAATCTGTTAATTCTTCTTTCACACTTGATTTACCAGACCCCAATTATAGAAGATATGGCGGAAGAATGGGAAAATCTGAATCTGAATCCAGATCCTAGTATAAATCCAAATCAAACCCCAAATGCAAATCCACCTAGAAGAACTCTTGGAAATTGTGCTATGCAGCAAGGTCCAAGACGTTTTTCCAGCATTGTCATTTCGGATGATCATACATTGCAGATGAATCCAACTTTCTTAAGCTTGATTAGTGCTCATCAATTCACTGGATTGGATCATGAAGACTCTTATATTCATTTGTCTACTTTTTATGAGTTGATTGGTACCATGGGATTTTGAGCAGCAAATCTTAAATCTGCATATTTAAGATTATTTCCTTTCTCTTTGGCAGGTAGGGCAAAGGAGTGGCTGAAAGCACATCCTAATTAGAGTTTGACTAATTGGAGTAGTGTAGAAGATAATTTTCTGAATAGATTTTTCTCACCATCCCGCTACATCAAAGCAAAATCTGACATCACTTCTTTCAGAAAAGGAGCAGATGAACAATTTTGTGAAGCATGGGAGAAATTTAAATCACTGTTGAGAAGATGCCCAAATCATGGATTAGATGACGTTGCTCAGTTGAATATTTTCTATACTGGGTTGCGACATGATGCGAAGATGCTATTAGAGGCTGCAGCAGGAGGATCCATGTTGGATGTAAAAATTGATCATGCCACAAGAATTATTGATGCACTAGCTTTTACATACCAACAGGCCCAACATGATACACATCCAATTCAAAGGAAGGGAGTTCTTGAACTTAACAGCTCAGATCCTATCTTAGCCCAAAATAAAATTATAACGCAACAAATTGAAGCATTTAACTAGAAAATAGAGAAATTACCTCAACAAATGCACAGAGTACAATCTATTCCTAATCAACAGATGAGTTGTGATGTGTGTGGAGGTGATCATGCAAATGAACAATGCTCTTATCAAGGCAACATTCAACAAGAAGAAGTTAATTATATGGGTGCCCAAGGTAGTAGTCAAGGCAGACAAGGTAATTTTCCTAATCCTAACAATTATCAGAATAATACTGCACAAGGATGGAGAGGGAATCAGAATCAGAATTTTGGGTGGAACCAAGGTATTAGCTCATCTACTCAACAACCTACATTTCAACAACAGTCATATCAGCAACCCCCATATCAACAGCAGCAACAATATTATCCTTCAGTGCCTGACAGAATAAGTAAATTGGAGGATATTGTAGAAAAATTCATACAAAACACTATGGCTAATCAGCAAAATACTGAAGCTTCATTTAGAAATATTATGGCTAATCAGAAAAATAATGAAGCTTCATTCAGAAATATAGAAACCCAGATAGGTCAACTGGCTAAAAAATTATCTTATCAACAAGGAGGATAGTTTTCAGCCAACACAGAAACCAACCCCAAGGAGCAATGCAATTCAATAACTACAAGGAGTGGAAAAGTTGTAGGTAAGGGGATTGGTGACAATATAGTTGTTGAAAAAGAAGTTTTGGTAAAAGAAGATGAAGAGCAAGAAGAGGAGAATAATAAAGAAAGACACATCCCTAATAAGAAGAACGAAAAGGGAGAGAAAAACGAAAGATAGAAAAAGGAGGGAGTCAAAAACCATTTGTAGAGAAGTTACCATATCCTCGTCATCCTTCCTAGATAGATAAAGAAAGACAATTCACTAGGTTTATGGATATTTTCAAGCATTTACAAATTAATATTCCATTTATGGAAGCTATGGAGCAAATGCCGACTTATGAAAAATTCATGAAAGAGTTGTTAACTAAGAAAATGAGATTTACTACAGAAACAGTGGAGCTAGAAGCAGGATGCAATGCTATAATTCAGAAATCTTTACCTCAAAAGTCCAAGGATCCTAGTAGTTTCACTATTCCAGTCACAATTGGGACATTACAAGTAGGTAAGGCATTACTCGATTTGGGTGCTAGTATAAATCTGATGTCTTTGTCTATGCTTAAAAAAATAGGAGACTTGGAAGTAAAGCCTACAAGAATGAAATTACAAATAGATGACAGATCTCTAAAGATTCCTTATGGAGTAGCAGAAGATGTTTTAGTTAGAGTGGATAAATTCATATTTCCTGTTGATTTTGTGATTATGGACATGGAGGAAAATGAGGAAGTCCCATTGATCCTGGGAAGGCCATTTATGAAGACTGCCAAAGTAATTATAGATGTTAACATGGGAAATTTGAAAATTAGAAGTGGAGATGATGAAGTTAATTTTAATCTATTTGAAGTTGTACAACAACCGGAAGACAAGAAAGATTGCCTCAGAATAAATACTTTGGAGAAATTACCCATCTCAACTGAAAAACAAGATTACAAGCCTGTTGCACAACCCCAAAGATATCTTAGTCTGACTATGAAGGAAGTTATTCAAAGAGAGGTACTGAAACCTCCCGAAGCGGTATGATTTATCCAATCTCCGACAGCTTGTAAAGTTATTCGCAATGAAAAGAATAAATTCATTCCCACAACGACAGATCAAGGGATGGAGAATGCATATATATCACCTTGATCACTCACCTGCATGAGCCCTAAAGCAAATAGGCGTCAAGCTGAAGATGTTAAACAAGAGCTCCTGGGAGGCAACCCAATGTTTTGAATTTGTTTTTTTTTTCTTTTTGCAGTTTAAGTTTTTTGTGCATTTTTGTTCCTTAGGTTCTTTCTTTGCAAGATTTCTCCAGGTACACAGTGAACTTCTCCTCAAGACTTTGAAGTCTTACTTCAATGGCCTGGGGACAGTCCAACTTTTCCGAAGGGGGTGAGAAAGTCTGCAGCTGAGGCTGAGGCACAAGATAAGGAGGAGATGACAAGTGAAGAAAATGAGGGAGGAAACTTACTTTATTTTTAATGATTTTAATTCCTTTTTTTAATTTAATGTTTTTAATTGCTTTATTTTAAATTTTGAATTCCCTTGTCCCATAATTTGTTTTAGAGTCATATATGAGATTATTGCTTTTTGTCTAATTCAAATCTAGAACGTGAAAAATCATTTTGATTGTTTCCAATAACAAGTGATTTTGGGATGATGAGTATGATAGTGAAAAAGAATTGATGAGGAGAATTAGGAATTTACTAAATTGGAGAAGCTAGCCAAAACCCAGGTGAGTAGAGTACCAAAAACAGATAAATTGAGTGTCAACACTTTGTGATTGATAACTAATATTGGTTGATTCTTTGATGTGATTACATGTTGGCAAGACTTGAAAATGATAAAGGTATTTTTTCTTTGTAGTAGATATAACCCAGAGCCAAATAGCCAACCTTGCATTAATTTTAGGACATCCATTTGAACCCTTTCTGAGCCAAAAATAATATTATTTATTAAACAGAACCCTTAAGCCTAAACACTATTTATCTACCTTTTTATATTTGAGAAAGGAAATGAGTATGAATGTCACTATTTTTCTTATTGTTGGGTATTTTTATTGTTGTCCTACAGGTATTATTGGGGTGTTATTCTTAAAAAAAAAAGTGTAAAGGAAAAGCAAAGCTTAAAAATTGGCAAAGCCAAAAAGGATACATGCAAAAACATGAGAAAAGAAAAAGAAAAAGAAGTCAAAAGGGGGGGAATAATAACTTGTGAGATCATTAACTCACTATCATTGTGTTAGGGACAACAACATGAAGTTTGAAACCTGACTTGAGGAAATGTTAATCAAGAATCATTCATATGAGTTGAATTTCTCAAATATTTTTGTATATCCTAGAAAAATCAATAATTCTTTCTTAGTCCAGCCCCATTACAAGCCTGAAAAGACCTTTTGATTTAAGTCTTGCTTAACAAATGTTGATTGCTTGAAGATGATTATCAATATTGGATTGTCTAAATGAAGTGATTGAATGAGATAAACACTTACCTGTGAGAATTAGATATGAGTATATAACTCTATTTGAGAGATCATGCTTCTCTGAGGATAGTTGAGGACTAATTATTCTTTGTTGGTTTCTGTAACTTGAATGCTTATGTGTTCTATTTTCATTTGGAGTTGGGAGCATCACCTCTGAAAATTTTTATGTTGTGGTTCTGGAAGAGAAAGAGATAATAGGTGATGGTTTTGTTTTGGAAAAATTACTTTGCTTTAGACAAGCAAGATTTTAGGTTGGGGGGATTTGTTAAGTGGTAAAAAGTTGATATAATTATGCGTTGAATTTTTATGAAACCACTTAACTTATGTTAATTCTAATTTATTTTTCTCCCAATATAGGCTGAATTCGAGAATACCTTGATACAAGAGTAAGGAGCATAATTGTCAGCATAATTGGAGTAAAATTGAAAGAAAGAAGAACGCTTAAGCGAATTAATGATGCGAGGCCCGACCCAAATTCTCTTATAAAAAGATAAGTGTGTTTTGAGAAAAGCAAGATGTCTTGGAGAAGAGGAGGCACGACTACTGTTAGGGTTTGCTCTAATCTTCATCAATTCTTCACTTCTTCATCAATTTGAGCATTGTAATGGCCAATATGAGTGGCTAACTTCATTCTCTTAGGATTCGGTGCACTTCCTTTGAACTCTTTTGTATCATGGTGATATTTTGAGATATTAATCTATGATTTGATGTTGTTATTCTTATCATTTATGCTTTGAAATGATTTATTCTTGATGTTTGGGGTATGATTGGAAAATATATCTTGAACCCTAGATCACGGTAAAAATATTTGTTACGTGAATTACCAAGAATGGAATGAATGTATCAATTGCTTAACACCCTAACCCTAATGCTGGAAAATCTCTTAATTGTGTGAGGAATCAACATTTATCAGGTTTTCTTATGAATTTCATGTGTGAGGACTCAATATGCATGATTTGAGTAGGTGGCATCAACATGGTTAGGTTAATTAACGTTCTTAATTGATTTAGCCATTACAAAAGAGGGATAAGGAAGGAAGTCAATCCTAAGTACCTTTAATTGATATTTTCTCAAAAATTTACAGTTCTTTGTCATTTAATTTCAATTCAACTCTTTATGCAAAACTCATTCTGTTTTAATATACTTAGTAAGCATATAATTGGGAATTTCCATTGAAACCGTTCCTCGTGAGATCGACTTTTATTTAATCGAAATACTATACTGCGATTGATAATTTTGGTACACTTGCCAATAAGTCAACATCCTTCTGATTTGGAAGACGTGTCAGTTAATCCTTCCTTTTTATTATCTTTTTTTTTATTAAAAGTGAAGGAGGGGAAATTAAACATGTAAATGAATGATATGCATGCAAGTAGACAATTGTTTAAATAAATAAATTTTATTTACTCATAGAAAGTGTACATTCCCATATTCCACACTACGAAGCAACTTTTGACAAAAACGGAAAAGCCTAAAGAAACCCACAGGCGGGTCTTGATCTATATGCAATTCTCTTTCGGCTATCGGACGTGACGAGCGAGTGCTTTGGTTTGCTTTTGGACTGCCTGACTCATATCTTCACTGTACTTTTGAGCCTCTTTGATCTTCGCCTCTTGATGGACGACCAAGGCTTGCAGCTCATCGAGTTTTGCGAGGTCTCAGTCTTTTTCTTGTAGTACTTGACCATACTGAGCTAACACATCTCTTTCTTTGCAGCGTAGCTAAGTGAGACTTCTGTTGAGTCTCTCGTTGGCCTCTCGTTCTTGGCGTATTTCAGACTGAGTCCTTGTGAGTTCTTGTAGCAACTCCTTGATTGTCTGAGCCTATTTTGCACATTTGGCCTAAAGGCGTGCTGATTTAGCGGCTATTTCTTGAAGTTGTCTATATGAGCTGGTTCTAGCAGCTTTGGATGCTCGGATAACTTGCTCGTTAGAATCAGCACACTGATCCTTGAGGCACTCTATCTCGTGGTCTTTCTTCTTGCATTGCCTCTGCAGACCGTCTATGGTGAGGATAGATTCTTGCTCTCTTTCTTCAAGGGCCCTCATCTGGGCTCCCATGATTTCTATCCTCTGGATCAAGGCGTCGACTTGGGTTTGCAACTCTTCACTATTTGCAAACACAACAGGTGAGGTGGATGGTTGTGACATCCCCCTACTTCTTCTCCACTCCTCGTAGTCACTGAAGGCAGCTACTCGAGCTTTTCCTAGCTCTCTATCTCCCATGAAGACCGGTTTCTCCCATGCTCTTCTTACAGCAAGTGAGTTAGCGACAGTGCATGGGTCTCCGAAGAAACACAGTCCCCCGAGCTCTTCCTGGGATATTGCAATTGGAGTCCTCATGAATTGTCTCATAGCCACCTTTGGAGAATAGGCTATGCAACCTCTGAGTCCTATTAACGGTATGCTCGGATAATCTCCACATCTGATGAGGACTGAGCCCGGTCGGAACCAAGGGCATACCCAGGATAATTAGTTTACGTCTCATCGTTCTATCTCGACCTTCCACTCCATGGTCGTGCGTTGGTGGAGAGGGATTTTGGAGAAGCTTCTCAAAGGATCGGGGAACATCCCCATGTGACTAGAAGCGTAGAAATATGTGATTCCCCACACAAAAAGAAGTGAAGAGCAACATCTAAGTGTTTTTCCTTACTTTTGGTGGCAGAATTCCACCGAGAGCAAGGTCTCGGCAAGAAGTGCAGGCAAGGGACTCCTTGAGTTCACGTCCTAGGCGAAGAAGGCGTCCATGACGGTTTGGTCTACTATATCGATATAGAAGGGAAACAAAATTGTTCCGAATATAATTAAAGTCAGGGTTTTGTTAAAAGCGACCCATTCTGCCCTTTCAGCCAAAGCGGACAGGTGGTCTTCTAACATTGCGACTTTCCAACCCTGGACATTCCCTTTTGCTATCAGGGTAGTCTGCCGAAACGACAATTGGATGATGGCAGCGACTTGTGCTGCACAAGTATAAGCTCCATGGCGGATATGGACCCCGGCTGATTTGGGCCATTTTAGCATAATCTCATACTCCTCCAAAGTAGGCACCATATCGAACTACAGGAACTCAAAGCAGCGCAGACTAGAATCCCAAAAATGAACTAGAACCCTGATAAACGTAGGATCGACACAGATCTTCAGCAGGTCAAGAATCCGTCCATAGGATTTTTCGAAGTTGGAGCGGACCTCTGGTGGCATCAAAGCGCAAAGTCGTTCCAGTTTCCCAGCGTGGTATTGGGGAATGTCCACTTTCTTCATTTGTCTATTAGTCCCCTCCATTTTCTAAAACCAAAATGCATGTTGATGAACATGATGTTTATTGTAGGCATGCATGGAGTGTTTGTTTTTCCTATTTATTTATCATGTTTTGTTTCTACATGATGTATGTATATATATATATTTATTTTTTTTGAACTATCTATATGGATGAATTTGATGTTTTATGAACAAGGTCCCATTTTTATGTGATTGGGTTTTTATGATTTGATATATATATATATATATATATATATATATATATATATATATATATATATATATAGCCTTTTATCTCTTCTCGTCGGATCGCGTGACTACTTAGCTTACAAAGAATCTAAACCAGGCTAGCTAAAAGGCATGATCGTCCGAGATAAAATGGTTTATTGCGAAAGGATAATGTTTAGCGCCCCTTATCTCTCCCTGTCTGGATCGCGTGGCTACTTAGCTTAAGAACTCGAAACCAGGTTAGCTAAAAGGCAGATCGTCCGAGATAAGGGTGTTTATTACTGAAAATATTTTTATGATTTTTCTTGTTGTTTGATTATGTTATGCAATCAAATGCAACAAACAAATGCACACACAATTTAGAGATGAGAGGATAATTTTTTTTAACTTATATTATATTTTTGTTTTTAAATTTAATAATCATTTTTATATTAATATTTCTGATTTTAGTCTTAAATTTAATAATTATTAAATATACTTATTTATATATTTAAAAATTTGACTGTATTTTTTATCTTTTCATATTTAGAATTAGCTTTTTAGTAGTTAACTATGTTCATTTGAGATGTATTCCAATCTTACGAAGACAATTGATGAGCTATTGTTGCAACATACATCCGACGTTTCCTCAAATAATCCAATTGGTGTAACCTTTGGTAAAGAGTATTTTGATCGAAGTTAGAGGATTGTCGATGCAGTGGCGGATCTTGACCAAGAAGTCCGGTGGGCCAATTATAAAAAAATTATATAATAATAAATAAAAATAAGATATTTATTTAAAATTGTGCCCTTTGTTCTTTTAAATGTTTGAACTCATCAATAATGGAATCAGAACTAAAGTTTTCAGGTATTTCTTTCTCAATATAAATGATATTATCTACAAGAATTTCATCTTCCAGCTCTATTTCGCAGTCTTGTTTTTTAATCTTCATTGCAGAAAATGATCTCTCAATTGTAGTTGTAGAAACAGGAAGAGTTAAAATAAGACGAATTAAACGATCTATTAAGTAAAATGTACCTAACTTACCTGTTTTTGTCAAAGATTGACATAATTCAAGCATGGTAGACAAAATCTTCAAATCTGGATGGTTAGGAGCATCAAGTATAAAATGATGAAGTTGAAATTTTAAATTAATCTTCTCTTGTTTACTAAAATCCAAAGGATAAAATTTGTTCACAAGTGTACATATATGATCAATGTTAAAATTTTTATAAACATCATTTAGAATTAAAGCATTGCTTAAAGTTAAAAGTTCCATTGTTTTCTCACTAAACCTATCATTTAATTCTTGTAATTGTTTATCCACTGTAATAAAAAATAATTTCGCCCTAAAATGATGTAACACTGTAATACAATCTTTTTGATGTCGAGAACGACCATGATGTGCTACATAGGTAGAACTAAAATTAGGAATATCAATGTCATGTTGCTGACAAAACAATATCACATCTTTCAACAAATATTTTCAACCCTCCCCTCTTAATTTTTGAATCAAAATTTTATTTGAATAGACTAACTGCATAGCATTATGTATATCCTGAGATTGTTTCTATAAAGCTTGACAAAGACAATCAGTAATTCCCATAATTTCTTTCATCATGTGTAAAATCAATACAAACTCAAACTCAGACAAAATATTATAAGCAGCATCAGCATCACCCCTTTGAGAATAAGTTGAACCATCATTTATAATTTTTTGGAGAACTAAACAAGATGCACTATACAATTTCATCATACTAAAAATGGAATGAAAATGTGAACTCCAACGAGTATCACCAACTCGTTTTAAAGTGCCAATTTGATTTTTTCCTTTACTGGTTTCAAGTTCACCAAGTTCTAACAATTTTGCTATTTCATCTAATTCTGCACTTTGTAATTCATCATAACGTTTACTAGATGAACAAACAACATTTATAATAAAAGCCAAATTTGAAAAAAATTGATGAACTGGAATAACTTCTCTTGAAGCAGCAACCAAAGCAAGTTGTAATCTATGAGCAAAATAATGTACATAATAAACATAAGGATTATCATGAAGAAATAATGCTTGTAATCCATTCCATTCTCCTCTCATATTACTAGCACCATCATATCCTTGCCCACGAATATTGGAAACATCAAGATTATGTCTAGAGAGAACAACACATAATTCTCTTTTAAGAGTAGCAGTTGTAGTATCCTTAACATGCACAATATCAAAAAAGCGTTCTTTAATATTACCCATTTTATCTACAAATCTCAAAACAATAGTCATTTGTTCTCTTCTAGATTCATCACGAGCTTCATCAACAATTATACAAAATTTTGAGTCACCAATTTCTTCACGAATATAATTTCTTACTTTTCTAGAAAAAAATTGCAAAATTTCCTTTTGAATATGATGAGAAGTATATTTTGAATTATAAGGAGCATTTTCTCACACAACTTGTGCTACTTTATCATTGTATGATGCTAAAAGTTTAATCATCTCAAGAAAGTTACCGCTATTACTTGAATCTGGAGTTTCATCATGACCCCTAAATGCACAAGCTTGAAATGCTAGCCAACGAATTGTATCAATAGAAGTTTTAAGCCGTAAACGATTTTTGCAAACTTCTTCTGAATTTTGCACATTTATAATGTTGTCAATGTGCTTAGATTGATTCAATAAGTCTGTACATGCTTTTATTGCATTGTTATGTGGTGAACAAGGATTATCTCCAATGTGACTAAGAAACGCACAATTCTTTCCTAAATTAACCTTTTTTCCATGATCTAAATCCTTGTTTAATAAACACATCTACCCCAGGACAACCATTTGACAGTGTACTAAATAGATAACATGGTAAACAATAAGCTCCATCACTAGTTGGAGAATACTCTAACCAAGAAGGAAACATTTTAAACCAACTATATTGAAATCTCCTAGGATGTTTCTTTTTAGAAAAATGATAGTTTTTAAGTTGTATTTGATATGGAACCCAATTTAAATAAGCTCTTCTAATTTCATCTCTTTGATTCATAGGATATTCATGTATCTGAAGACGTTTTCCTGGGTCACGCTCCAAAGAATTAATATTAAATTCATTGGTTTTAATTCTATGAATCTTAGAAAGGCGTTCTTCTAATTGAATAATTGGATCATCAATATCATGCTTTAAAACAGGAGAAGATGTTGAATTTGTTTGATTTTCATCTCTACAAGTGTCTCTTTTATCACTTTTAAAAAAATGAATATATTCTTTTATGTTTCATATCTAGAAAAAAATGAATCTATTATTAATTTTCTAATTATAGAATCATAAAAATTTATAAAAAACAAAAATAGTTTTCTCAAACAACAAATGTTCCTTAACAAAAATCAAAATAACAAACAATAATAGAATAAGCAGTGAAAAGATGAAGAAAAAGTACATTTGTCAATCAATATAATTTCAAGTATGGAATCTGAGGAGAGAGAAATCAATATAATTTCAAGTATGGAATCTGAGGAGGGAGGAAGAGAGACAAACAATGAATTTAAAAGTACAAACTACAGAAATAATTTAATATTAATCAATCAATATTACCGTTCGTGAGAGAATATGAAAATGTGAGAAAAGATGAAGAACTACTTTTAACCTTTCTTATTTAATATATTCTTTAGAAATTAGATAAGCAATTAAATACTAATAAAATGTTACCATTAATGAGAGAGTATGAAAAAGTGAGAGAAGATAGAAAGGTCAGATAATAAAATTATTTTTAGTCTTTCTTATTTAATTTATTCCTTCGAGTTTTTTCTTTATGATATATTTAATATTAGGGGGCCAAAATCATAAATATACAAGTAAGTTACAAAACTTTGGGGGGGGGGTCATGACCCCCTTAACTACTATAAAGATGTGCCACTGTGTCGATGGTAGCTTGTCCTTTGTTTTTCTAAGTGTTCCACCACAAAACCAATTAACTTTGGTTCATCAAATTCAAGTACACTAGATATAGAAATAGAATAAGAACTTATTGCACGGTTAAAACTCATATGAAATTACTTTTTTCTTTTATGGTGTTTAGATGAAACATTCTGAATATTTGTTTAATTCATATTTTTGTTAATGAGGTATATCATAAATTATTGAAATTTATTCACGAGTTAAGAAGTTTGCATATATTATCTTAGTTTTATTGTAGTTTGATGATTGAAATTGATTGATATAATTTTGTTATTTCATACATCAAACATTAGAAGTGGTGTTCCATCACCAATTAATGGAAAAGGATCATCGGTGGAACTTCCACCGAAAAATTAAAATTTTAAGTTTGCTTTTAGAAATGTTAATTTGCTTTTAAGTTTTATGTAATAAATTAAAATTTTGGAGTATTTTAGTTTTTTTGTAGAACATTTTATGTTTGAACCATATAAAAATAACTTAAAAAAAAAACTCATTTTATTAATATAATGACTGTAAAAATATTTACTAAAAATAAAAAATAATTTAAAATTATTGTTATTATAATATTAAAACCAATTATAGATTGGATGTTTAACAAAATACAAATGTTAAATAGTTACTTTATGTTTCTATGTGGAACAACAATTTATACTTTTTATAATACAAGTACTTATTCATGACATGATTTTGTAAAGAGACACGTAAAGAAATTTTTACAATGAATTGTTGGTTATATATATTGTTGAATTATTAACAAGTGTACCAAAATTATTAATCGCAGTATGCACTACAAGAAATATTAAAATTACCGACGGTCAAAATCCGTCGGTAATAACAAAAATCCGTCGGTAAATGAATATTACCGACTGAAATTCGACTGCCAAAAATTCGCTTGTCGGTAAATATGTTACTGAAATTACCGACGGATTCAGATCCGTTCGTAATAATTTTATTAATTATTAAATATTTTACTTATTTATAACATTATTTTTTTTATAGAACCCCTCCCCCTTATATTCTTATTATTTATTATTAATTATTTCTCCATATTATATTTTTATAACTTTGAATTATTGTTGATTAAGAGAAATGTCATCGGCAGGATTCGAACCCAAGTACCTTAGAGTCGAGGTCGATACTCCAACCACTAAGCTACTAGAATTTCTTGATAACAATTTACAAATAAATTATATTTATATACAAATATACAAATACATTTATATATATTTATATATATTTATATATATTTATATATATTTTTATATTTATATATATATATATTTATATATTTATATATTTATATATTTATATATTTATATATTTATATATTTATATATTTTATATTTTTATATTTATATATTTTTATATATTTATATATTTTTATATATTTATATATATATATATATATATATTTATATATATTTATATATAATTAAATATTTATTTTTAAAATTACTTAATTTAATAAATTATTATAAATTAATCTAATTATGATTAAATTAAATTATTAAATAAAAAATATTTTATTTTTTTAATTAGTGAATAATTAAATTATATTATATAATTTTACCAACGGATTTATCCGCTTGGTAAATAATTTTTAATTTATATATGAATTTACCGACGGATATATCCGTCTGGTAATTACTTGTTAATTTATCGATGGATTTACCGACGGATATATCCGGTCGGTAAATTCATCTATAAATTACCGACGATTTACCGACAGATTTATCGACGGATATATCCGTCGGTAACTAATTATTATTTTACCGACGGATATATCCGTCGGTAACATCAAATTTCACAAATATTTTATATCCGTCGGTAATTTTCGTCGGTAATGATTATTTTCCGACGGCTACAATTCCGTCGGTAAATATCCGTCGGTAATACGCGATTTTCTTGTAGTGATAGTATTTCGATTAAATAAAAGTCGATCCCACGAGGAACGGTTTCAATGGAAATTCTCAATTATATGCTTACTAAGTGGATTAAAACATAATGATTTTTGCATAAAGAGTTGAATTGAAATTAAATGACAAAGAACTGTAAATTGTTGAGAAAATATCAATTAAAGGCACTTAGGATTGGTTTTTCTTCCTTATCCCTCTTTTGTAATGGCTATGTCAATTAAGAACGTCAATTAACCTAACAATGTTGATGTCACCTACTCAAATCATCCATGTTGATTCCTCACACATGAAATTCATAAGAAAACCAAATAAATGTTGATTCCTCACACAATTAAGAGATTTTCCAGCATTAAGTTTAGGGTGTTAAGCAATTGATACATTCATTCCATTCCTAGCAATTAACGTAACAAATATTCTTACCGTGATCTAGGGTTCAAGATATATTTTCCAATCATACCCCAAACATCAAGAATAAATCATTCCAAAGCACAAAAGATAAGAATAACAACATCAAACACATAGATTAATATCTCAAAATATCACCATGATACAAAAGAGTTCAAAGGAAGTGCACTCAATCCCAAGAGAATGAAGTTAGTCACTCATGTTGGCCATTACAATGCTCTAAATGTGGAAGAAGTGAAGAATTGATGAAGATTGGATGAAACCCTAGCAGTAGTCGCGCCTCTTCTCCTCCAAAATCGCTTTCTTTTCTCAAAACACATCTTCTCTTTTTGTAGGAAAATTTTGGGCCCTTGAGCTTCGTGTCTTTCGCTCAAGCGAAAGTTACCTGTTTTCGCTCAAGCGACAAAACGCTCGCTTGAGCAAGTGAACTCCAGAGAAGAATAACTAACATTTGCTCAAGCAAATCTTCCTGCGCTTGAGCGATTGACTTCCAGAGAAGAATAACTGATATTCGCTCAAGCGAGAATCCATCCTGCTCGAGCGACTTCCATGCTAAAAATCTTCTTCCTTCTTCCAGTTTTACTCAAATTATGCTGACAATTATGCTCCTTACTCTTGTATCAAGGTATTCTCGAATTCATCCTATATTGGGAGAAAAATATATTAGAATTAACATAAGTTAAGTGGTTTCATAACAATTCAAGGCATAATTATATCAATTTTTTACCACTTAACAACTCCCCCCAACCTAGAATCTTGTTTGTCCCAAGCAAAGTAATTTTTCCAAAACAAAATCATCGCCTATTATCACTTTCTCTTCCAGAACCACAACATAAAAATTTTCAAAGGTGATGCTCACAACTCCAAATGAAAATAGAACACATAAGCATTCAACTTACAGAAACCAACAAAGAATAATTAGTCCTCAACTATCCTCCGAGAAACATAATCTCTCAAATAGAGTTATATATAATCATCTATAATTCTCACAGGTAAGTGTTTATCTCATTCAATCACTTCATTTAGACAATCCAATATTGATAATCATCTTTAAGCATTCAACATTTGTTAAATAAGACTTAAATCAAAAGGTCTTTTGAGGCTTGTAATGGGGCTAGGCTAAGAAATAATCATTGGTTTTTCTGGGATATACAAAAGTATTTGAGAAATTCAACTCATATGAATGATTCTTGATTAACATTTTCTCAAGTCAGGTTTCAAAATTCATGCTTTTGTCCCTAACATAATGATAGTGAGTTAATAATCTCACAAGTTATTATTCCCCCCTTTTGACTTCTCTTTTTTTTTTCATGCTTTTGCATGTATCCTTGTTGGCTTTGCCACAATTTTTAAGCTTTGTTTTCCTTTTCCTTTACACCCTTTTTTTTCTAAGAATAACACCATCCCAATAATACCCGTAGGACAACAATAGGAATACCCAACAATAGGAAAAATAGTGACATTCATACTCATTTCCTTTCTCAAATATAGGAAGGTAGATAAATAATGTTTAGGCTTAACAGTTCTGTTTAAGAAACAATATTATTTTTGGCTCAGAAGGGGTTCAAATGGATGTCCTATAATTAATGCAGGATTGGCTATTTGGATCTGGGTTATATCTACTACAAAGAAAAAATGTCTTTATCATTTTCAAGTCTCACCAACATGCAATCACATCAAAGAATCAACCAATATCAGTTATCATCATAAAGTGTTAACACTCAATTTGAACTGTTTGTGGTACTCTACTGACTTGGGTTTTGGCTAGCTTCTCCAATTCAGTTAATTCCTAATTCTCCTTATCAATTCATTTTTCACTATCATACTCATCATCCCAAAATCACTTGTTATTGGAAACAATCAAAATGGTTTTCTTCAGTTCCATATTTGAATTAGACAATAAACAATAATGTCATAAATGACTCTAAAACAAATTGTATGGGACAACAATCTAATCATAATAATTTAACATTCATCACATTAAATATCAATTCAGAATATTCAAAACAAAACAACTTCAAATAAATTTAACACAAAACTTAAAACATCAAATTACTCAATTCACTTAAACACACCAAAATAAATAAATAAAACACTTAAAATTAAAATTTTCTCCCTCTTAATCTTCTTCTTCACTTTCTTCTTCTTCAGATTCTTCTTTTTCCGATTCTTCTTCTTCCTCTTGTGCTCCCTGCGCACCAGCTGCACCTTCACCCCCTCTTGGAAAATAGGGATTGTCCCCAGGCCATTAAACTAAGGCATCAAACTCCTGTGGTGACGTCCACTGCATACCTAGAGCAATGTGCAAAGATAAGTTATAAAAATTTTCATTAATATTACATTGACCCCTATGGGTCGCTGATTTCTGCAAGGTCAGATGCTCCATGTATTGCATCATTCTCTAAAAATCTGGTTGCTGAGGTGGTGGGGGTGGCTGCTGGGCTCCTCTTGGCTGTTAGAAAAAGAGGCTGAGATCAAGAGGGGGGGTGAATTGATCTTTGAAAGATTTTCACAATTAACAGATTATTTATTTCAAAAATTAAGATTTCAGATCTGTTCTTGAATCACACAACAAGTAATCAAAAAATAAATGCAGCAACAGAATTAAAGAAAAGAAAGGTTTAGAAAGATATCACCAAGGTTTATACTGGTTCACCCAATCTCAGGGCTACGTCCAGTCTCCAGCCAAATTCCAGCTGGGTTCCACTAAATTGAATGTTTTACAGATTACAACCTTAACCTTACACTCAATCTACCACAAGAACCACAATTCCAGTTCTTGCACCTAACCTTTCACCAAGAACCAAATTCTAGTTCTTGACAACCTCTACAACCAAATTCCAGCTGCAGAGAAACCAGTGCCCACAATTCCAGGCACCAACAATACAGAAAAGAATGTAAAGAAACAACCAGAAGAAACTAGAATGCTCAAACCAGTTTTATGCAATTCTGTAGTAAGTTGTTTCTTCTCAAAAGAATGCAGTTTTGCCTCAAGAAAGAATTCTTTTGAACTTCACAAAAACTAGCGCGAATCTTTCTTGAAAGAAGTACTTTTGATTGCTTGAATGATTGCAAAAGGATGTGTATCAGATGTTTTTTAAAATGATCAAGCAACTCTATTTATATAGAAGATTTTCAAAACTGCTGGTTTAATTAATCTGTTAAAATAATCTTTTAATCTGTTAAAAGCCTTGTTTTAATCTATTAAAACTTCTTTTAATCCATTAAAACGTTCTTGATTATTTTCCAGATTTGTTTTAACCGATACGACAACGTTTATATCAATTAAAACTCTTTGCAAAAAATCTTCTAATTTGATTTAATCAATTGTTTCGTGTTTTAATCGATTAAAATACTGCAAAACTTTCTTGTAAATTTTTCCAAGTGATTTTAACTGATAAAAATAAGTTTTAATCGATTAAAACGCTGTGTAGAAATTTCCGTAAGTTGTTTTAATCGATTGAAACATGATTTAATCGATTAAAATAATTCTGATCGGTCATAACTCAATTCTGATCAATCATATTTGATTCTGATCGGTTATAAACGCATTTTGATCGGTCATACTGTACTCTAAGTGGTTTTAATCAATTGTTTCAAAGTTATATCGATTAAAATACTGCCAAAACATTTCTCTGAACATTTTAAGTGATTTTAATCGGTTATTTCGAAGCTGTATCAGTTAAAATACTGACAGAAGGTTTTCAAAACTTTCTTTAATGAAAACAATCGGTTATTTCAAAATTATATCAGTTAAAAACTTGTTATAAAATTGTTAAGAACATTTTAGTTGATAAAGCTTATATGCTATTAGTTAAAAATAGTTAATTCAAAAGCTTTTATCAAAATACTTTGTTTTTAACTGTTTAAACGTTTTTAGAGGCATTTTGCAAAATCTTTTAAGTGAAGAAACCTTATGCAGCAGAAAAGATAAAAATGATTATACCTAAGCAGAGCTGCAGACACACTAATCCCTCTACTCTTTTATCTAAGTGACTTTTGACTGCCACAAAGTTGCCTTTGACTTCATTCTTGACTTCATCAAATCAACAAGATCTTTGTCAGAGTATTTCAATAAGATCTTCATAACTTTCATTGGCTGGTGCGGTTGTTGTGCCAGTGGTTGTGGCTCCCCTTCTGTAAGGTTCAGACAGTGCTGCTCGATGAATCTTCTATTAATTGGCGGGCGGATGTTCACTGTTGGGTTAACCTCCACACCATGGGCTGCACAGAGGGTTGTAATGAGGGTAGGGAACCCAAGAGCCTTTGCTTGCTCCGCTTGTTGCCCACTTTCCAAAACCACAAATTGATAAATTTCTTCATAAATAATGGTGGCTACGTCAATCATAGTGCCATCCAGAATGCACTTGATAATATGGCATATGGGCATATTCAGATCTGAACTATGCTTGATGAGAACAATGTTGGCCAACAGAAAAGAAGTCTAGATTTGAGTGATTGTGGTCATGTTGGCCCTTAAAATCCTTAAAGCCTTCCCAACATGATTTGCCTCATAGGTCCTCCTAGGCAAGCATAAGGCTCTTGCGATGTCGTCATCCCTAAAATGTATCTTAGTAAGACGTCTACTGTTCCTGATGACCTAGAAGTCACAAATATGGCCTTCCTCAAGAAAAAGTGGATTCCCCAGCAGATCATTGATGGCGTTCCTATTATACGAAACCCATCTGCCTCTCACCTTGGAACGCGTCCTGAATGGCTCACCTTCTACTAGGCAGGCATTGGCATAAAACTCCTTTACAATCTAGATCATACTTGGGCATTGGGAGCGCTAACTGCCTCCAATTCCGGCATGTTAACTCATTATTGAATTATGGGTACTCCCCTTCATTCAATTCTACTCTTCTCTCTGGAATGAAGGTCCAGTTCCTGATTCTGTCAAACCTCGCTTGCCTCTCAGCATCCCTGAATCTTCTTGTATCAAATTGAATGCATGAAGGCTCAGTCCTTGGCCTTTTACCAGCAGCCTTGGATGATGAAGCACCTTGAGACTTTTTTCTTGGACCCATCTGAAACATCACGATACTCATAATTAGTCTAATATTTTGATCTCATCATGAATACAATGCTACTTAGGTCTGCATGTGAGACTATTGATATGTTCAATTGCAAAAAACACACTATAATTCATACTTTAACATTTCATCAAACAGTTGGCATGCACCTTATTTTTGAATTTCTATGACTCTAATTTCTAGCATGAATCATTTCCCACTTACATATTTAAGCAATTCATTAGCAATTACACACTTTATATCACCTAAAAATCAAGTAAATCTCCTTGAAGAATTTTATCGAACACTTGGTATGCAGCAGAATTTTTAACCCCTATATATGCAATCTATCCAATCAATTCAGCCACAAACACCAATCCTCATGTAGTTAAGTAAAGAAACATAAGAAAGAAACTCAATACTCACCTTAATCGCAAAAAATGTAGAAGTACAGTGCAAGGATGACAAATAGGGAAAGAAGTGAGAAATTTGAACTTCTAATCGGAGAAATCCAAGCACAAGTAACACAGAACACGTAGAATAATGCAAGAAAGGGTGAAATTTGTGTAATGGAAGCTTTGATTAGAGAGAAACTCGTTTGGGAAAGAGTGGGTTTTCGAAAGATTTCTGTAAAATGAAAAACTGACCCCCTCCACGTGTTTTAAAAAACCAGATCTGGGCACTTTCACTCAAGCGAAAATCAATGTACCTATTATTCGCTTGAGCGACCAAAAATAGAGAAAAACAACTAACATTTGCTCAAGCGAAAGCTCTATCACTTGAGCGAATTTCAGTGAATTTTGACTTGGAACATGAAATTCAAATGCAATCCAATGATTAACAACTCAAAAGCAAAAAGAAAATAAATTAAAGATAAAACACTAAGTTGCCTCCCAGGAGCGCTTGTTTAACGTCTTCAGCTCGACGCCTGTTTTCTTTAATGTTCATCTAAGTAGATAATGAGGTGAAGCTTATCCACTGCATCTCCCAAATATGCCTTAATTTTCTGCCCATTAACTGTCCATATTCTTCCTGTTGCTAGATCTTCCAATTCCACAACACCATAAGGCCTAACAGATCTTACCACGAATGGACCTGACCATTTAGATTTCAGTTTCCCAGGAAAAATTCTAAGTCTTGAATTAAACAGTAAAACTGATTGGCCTGGATGAAAATCTCTTTTCAGAATTTTCTTATCATGATATGTCTTAATTTTCTCCTTGTATAACTTGGATGATTCTTATGCATTAAGTCTCATTTCTTCTAATTCATGCATCTGAATTTTTCTTTGCTCTGCTGAAGCTTTTGGGTCAAAATTTAAAAATTTTAAAGCCCAATAAGTTTTATGTTCCATTTCTACTGGAAGATAACATGACTTACCATAGACAAGTTGAAAGGGAGATAACCCAGTAGGAACTTTATATGCAGTCCTATAAGCCCAAAGCGCATCATCTAATTTTATTGACCAATCATTTCTTGAAGATGAATCAGTCTTTTCTAATATTCTTTTGATTTCTCTGTTTGAAACTTCTGCTTGCCCATTAGTTTGTGGATGATAAGGTGATGCAAATTTATGTCTGACCCCATAATGCTCTAAACATTTCTGAAGTTGAATATTGCAGAAATTTGATCATCCATCACTGATTAAAACTCTGGGAGTGCCAAATCTACAGAATGTACTTTTCTTTAAAAATTTTATCACAGTTTTGGCATCAGCTTTTACAGTAGCCACTGCTTCCACCCACTTTGACACATAATCTACTGCTACCAAGATGTATTCTTTAGAGAATGAGGATGAAAAAGGTCCTGCAAAATCAATTCCCCAACAGTCAAATATTTCAACTTCCAACATGATATTCAAAGGCATCTCATTTCTTCTTGAAATACTCCCTGTTTTCTGACAATCAATATATTGTTGTGCAAATTTGTGCGCATCTTTAAATAAGGAAGGCCAGAAAAAACCAGTATGGAGAACTTTTGCAACAGTTCTAACTCCATTAAAATGACCCCCATAAGGAGAACTATGACAATGTCAAAGAATATTTTTGGCTTCCTTGCTTGTCACACACCTTCTCAACAAGTTATCACTTCCTATCTTGAAAAGGTAAGGTTCATCCCATACAAAATAATGGGCATCCTTAAATAATTTCTTCTTTTGGTGCCAAGTATATTCTTCTGGGACAACTTTTGCAGCTTTGAAATTTGTCATGTCAGCAAACCAAGGTCTTTCTTGTATCATCATCAGTTTTTCATCTGGAAATTCCTCCTGCACTTCTAATTGATTATTAGTCACTTCAGTATTGACTAATCTGGACAAATGATCAGCTACCAAATTTTCACAGCCCTTTTTATCCTTGATCACCAAATCAAATTCCTGCAACAATAAAATCCATCTAATTAGTCTGGGTTTAGAATCTAATTTGGTTAACAAATATTTAATTGCTACATGATCAGTATATACAGTAATAGATGAATCAATCAAGTATGTTCTAAATTTTTCTAATGCGTAAACTATAGCTAGTAATTCTTTTTCAGTAGTTGCATAATTAATTTGGGTTGCATTAAGAACTTTGCTAGCATAATGTATAACATGAAAAATCTTAGATTTTCTTTGGCCTAAAACTGCTCCTATAGCATAATCACTTGCATCACACATTAATTCAAAGTCTAAATTCCAATCAGGTGCAATTATCACAGGGGCTGAAATTAATTTATGTTTTAACAATTCAAAAGCCTGCAAACATTCCACATCAAAATTAAAAGATTTATCCTTATTAAGCAAGTTCCTTAGTGGCTTTGTAATCTTTGAGAAGTCTTTTATAAATCTTTTATAAAATCCAGCATGTCCTAAAAAGCTTCTTATGCCCTTCACATTTGTTGGTGGTGGAAGCTTCTCAATAATCTCTATTTTTGCTTTGTTAACTTCAATCCCTCTTTTAGAAATCTTATGGTCTAACACCACGCCTTCAGTTACCATAAAATGACATTTTTCCCAATTTAAAACTAAATTGGTATCAACACACCGCTTCAGTACAGTGTTTACATTTCTCAAACATTGGTCAAATGATGCACCAAATACTGAGAAATCATCCATGAAAACTTCTATGCATTGTTCTACCAAATCTGAAAAGATAGACAACATGCATCTTTGAAAAGTTGTTGGGGCATTGCACAATCCGAATGGCATTTTCTTGTAAGCAAATACACCAAAAGGACAAGTAAAAGCAGTTTTTTCTTGATCTTTTGGATCTACTGTTATTTGATTGTACCCTGAATAACCATCCAGAAAACAATAAAAATCTTGTCCTGCTAACCTTTCTAACATTTGATCCATAAAAGGTAAAGGAAAATGATATTTTCTAAATGCCTGATTCAATTGTCTATAATCTATACACATTATCCAACCTGTGACAGTCCTAGTAGGTATTAATTCATTTTTATCATTATAAATTATAGTCATACCTCCTTTTTTCGGGACCACCTGAATTGGGCTAACCCAAACACTATCAAAGATAGGATATATCATATCTGCATCAAGTAATTTCAAAACTTCTTTCTTTACCACCTCTTTCATAGTTTGATTAAGACGTCTTTGAGGTTGTGCAATAGGCTTGAAATCATTCTCCATGTGAATCTTAAGCATGCAATAAGAAGGACTGATTCTTTTGAGATCAGATAACGTCCACCCTATAGCCTTCTCATTTTCTTTCAAAACTGAGATCAATTTTTCTTCTTCAGAATTTGTTAAGGCATTGCTAATCACCATTGGTTTGTTGCCTCCATCTGCAAGAAAAACATATTTTAAGTGGGGAGGTAATACTTTTAATTCCAGCTTCTGACTCTCAGTTTCATGTTCTTGCTGCAATTTCTCATATTGTTGTTCTTTTGTAGTAACTTCTTTTGCTAAATCAATGTTTTAAATATTTCTCAATTTCTTTTTCCTCCTCTTCATCAAATTCATCATTACTACCTGTCAAAGCTTTTTCTAATGGGCTTGCTTTGTTTAGTTGCTTCCTTGCTGCTTGAAAGATATCATCTACCACATCCATCCTAAGACAATGTTGTTTATCTATAGGATGCTTCATTTCTTCAAACACATTAAAATTAACTTCCTCATCCTCTACTCTGACTTTTAACTTGTCATCATCAACATCAATAATAACTTTTGTTGTCTTCATGAAAGGTCTTCCCAGTATAAGAGGAACTTCAGTGTCTTCCTCCATATCCATCACAACAAAATCAACTAGGAACATAAATTTATCAACTCTGACCAAAACATCCTCCGCCACACCATAAGGAAATTTTAGAGATCTGTCAGCTAACTGTAGTGTCATTCTTGTAGGCTTTACTTCTAAGTCTCCTATTCTTTTAAGCATGGACAAAGGCATTAGATTTATTCTAGCACCCAAATCAAGTAATGTCTTACCTACTTGTAATGTCTCAATTGTGACTGGTATAGTGAAATTGCCAGGATCCTTAGACTTTTGAGGTAATGATTTATGAATTATAGCGCTGCATCCTGCTTCTAGCTCCACTATTTCTGCAGTAAATCTCCTTTTCTTAGTTAACAACTCTTTCATGAATTTTGCATAAGTTGGCATCTGCTCCATAGTCTCCATAAATGGAATATTAATCTGTAAATGCTTGAAAATATCCATGAATCTTGCAAACTGTCTTTCTTTATCTTTCTTGGAAGGATGACGAGGATATGGTAAATCCTTTAGTTGCGGTATTTGACTCTCATCTTTCTCCCTCTTTTTCTCACTATTTTTATATTTTTCTTCTTTTTCAGTATTTTTTTCTTTTTCTACACTGTCACTTTTATTTTTCTCCTTTTCTCCTTCACACTCATCTTTCTTCTTTTCATCCTCTTTTTCTTGCAGAATTTCCTTCTCTACAGCCAGGTTGTCACCAATCCCTTCTCCTATAACCTTACTACTCCTTGTAGTTATTGCCTTGCATTGCTCCTTTGGATTAGTTTATGTGTTAGCTGAAAACTGTCCTCCTTGCTGCTTAGATAATTGTTTAGCCAGTTGGCCTATCTGGGTCTCTATATTTCTGAATGAAGCCTCAGTATTTTTCTGATTAGCCATAGTGCTTTGCATGAATTTTTCTAAAGTATCCTCCAACTTACTCATTCTGTCAGACATTGAAGGATATTGTTGCTACTGATATGAAGGTTGCTAATATAACTACTGTTGAAATGTAGGTTGTCTTGTAGATGAGCTAACACCTTGCTTCCACCCAAAATTCTGATTCTGATTCCCTCTCCATCCTTGTGCAAAATTATTTTGATAATTGTTGGACTTAGGGAAATTACCTTGTCTGCCTTGACTACTACCTTGAACATCCATATAATTAGCTTCTTCTTGTTGAATGTTGTCTTGATAAGAGCATTGTTCATTTGAATGATCACCTCCATACACGTCACAACTCATTTGTTGATTAGGAATGGATTGTATTGTGTGCATTTGTTGAGGTAATTTCTCTATTTTCTTATTCAATGCTTCAATTTGTTGAGTCAAAATTTTATTATGGCCAAGATAACATCTGAGGTGTTAAGTTCAAGAACTCCATTTCTTTGAACTGAATGTCTATCATGTTGGGTATGTTGGTCTGTAAAAGCTAAAGCATCAATAAATCTTGTGGCATGATCAATTTCTACATCCAACATGGATCCTCCTGCTGCAGCCTCTAATAGCATTTTTGCATCATGTCGCAAGCCAGTATAAAAAATATTCAACTGAGCAATGTCATCAAATCCATGATTTGGGCATCTTCTCAACAGTGATTTAAATTTCTCTCATGCTTCACAAAAATGTTCATTTGTTCCTTGTCTGAAAGAAGTGATGTCGGATTTTGCTTTGATGTAGCAGGATGGTGGGAAAAATCTGTTCAGAAACTTCTCTTCTACACTACTCCAATCAGTCAAACTCTGATTAGGATGTGCCTTCAGCCACTCCTTTGCCCTACATGCCAAAGAAAAAGGAAATAATCTCAAATATGCAGATTCAAGATTTGTTGCTCTAAATCCCATGGTACCAATCAACTCATAAAAAGTAGACAAATGAATATAAGGGTCTTCATGATCCAATTCAGTGAATTGATGAGTACTAATCAAGTTTAAGAAAGCTGGACTCATCTGCAATGTTTGATCGTCCAGTATGACAATGCTAGAAAAGTGTCTCAGACCATGCTGCATAACATAGTTTCTGAGTGTTCTTTTAGGTGGATTTGAATCTGGATTTTGATTTTGATTTGGATTCAGATTTGCTCCGTCTTCTGTCATATCTTCTATAATTGGGTCTGGTAAATTAAGTGTGGAAGAAGAGTTAACAGCTTCTCTTGTGGCTTGTTCTTAAGTTTCCCTTCTTCTTCTACCCCGATTCCTCCGAGCGGTTTTTTCAATCTCCGGATTATATTCTAACTGCTCTGAAGATACATGTCCTCTTAAACGCATAAATCAAACGAGTAACTTAAGCAAAGATTAGCACAAGCAAATAATTAAGTAAAACTAAAACTGAAAAATAAAAGAAACAGAAATAAAAATAGAATACTCAATAAGTTAAACAAAGAATTCTTAAAGAACACCGTTCCCCGGCAACGACGCCAGAAATACTTGTTGAATTATTGGAAAGCGTACCAAAATTATCAATCACAGTATAGTATTTCGATTAAATAAAAGTCGATCCCACGAGAAATGGTTTCAATGGAAATTCCCAATTATATGCTTACTAAGTGGATTAAAACAGAATGGATTTTGCATAAAGAGTTGAATTGAAATTAAATGACAAAGAACTGTAAATTGTTGAGATAATATCAATTAAAGACACTTAGGATTAGTTTTCCTTCCTTATCCCTCTTTTGTAATGGCTATGTCAATTAAGAACGTCAATTAACCTAACAATGTTGATGTCACCTACTCAAATCATCCATGTTGATTCCTCACACATGAAATTCATAAGAAAACCTAATAAATGTTGATTCCTCACACAATTAAGAGATTTTCCAGCATTAGGTTTAGGGTATTAAGCAATTGATACATTCATTCCATTCCTACAAATTTTTGTAGGAAATTTTTGGGTCTTTGGACTTCGCGTCTTTCGCTTAAGCGAAAACTTTTGCTCAAGCGAAAGTTACCTATTTTCGCTTAACCGACAAAACGCTCGCTTGAGCGAGTGAACTCCAGAGAAGAATAACTAACATTCCCTCAAGCAAATCTTCCTACGCTTGAGCGATTGACTTCCGGAGAAGAATAACTGATATTTGCTCAAGCGAATCTTGTGTCGCTTGAGTGACTGACTTCTAGAGAAAAATAATTGATATTCGCTCAAGCGAGAATCCATCCCGCTCGAGCGACTTCCATGCTGAAAATCTTCTTCCTTCTTCCAATTTTACTCCAATTATGCTGACAATTATGCTCCTTACTCTTGTATCAAGGTATTCTCGAATTCATCCTATATTGGGAGAAAAATATATTAGAATTAACATAAATTAAGTGGTTTCATAACAATTCAAGGCATAATTATATCAACTTTTTACTAATTAACATATATATAGAAATAGACTTTGGTTAATTTATTTTATTTCACTCATTTATAAAATTTTAAAATTTGTCATTTATAATTATAAAATACGTTTTTTTTTAATTCAATTAAGATAAATCAAAATCTGAATTTCAAATATACAAAAATTTACTATCAAAATTACAATAATTAAAAAGTGTCAACTACTATAAATTAAGATTAAAATTTTCAAATATGTTTATACATACCATATTTTATATAAAAATTATAAACTGAGAGAATAATTATGATAGATTTTATCTAAAAATGATAAATTTTAAAAATAAAAGTGATTTATAATTTTAATTTATCATTTTAACTTATATCATTTAACTTAATTTTATGGATAAAAAGTAGAATATATATTATAATTAAAAATATTATATATTTTTATATTATATTATTAAAATATATTAATATATTATAATTTAAATTATTAATATTATTTAATTAAATTTAAATTATTAATTATAATTAAAAAATTTAATAAAATATCAATTAATAAATAAAAACTTAAATATTAATTATATAATTAAAAATATTTTTTGTTAAATATATAAAAAAAATATTAGAGATGATCTATTAATCCATCAATCATCTTTGACGAGATAAGTTGAGTCTATAACCTAATTATAGTCATCTAACTCGTTACATCCATTTTTAATGAACAAGTAAAATTCGTATTACCATCTCTAGTTCTACTTATTATTTGTAACAGTTAGATGTATGATGGTATTAATAAACGTCACTGAATTGATATTATGAATAAAAATTATTATTGTTAGCTTTTTTTTTAATCCCACGTCAGCATATGTTATATCACGTGTTACTATTTTTTTTTTATTTAATTAATTGCAACTAAAAAAAGCATATTTCTTTATTCGATGCCAGCAACCATTTATAGCAAAGGGCCTCCATCATGAGAAGACATGACCCCCTTTTTTTCAATATAAATTCAAGCTTATTCAATATTATTAATTCCAAAGAGTAAAGCTATTATATATGAGGACAAAACTCATTCATTTTGTACACAAAAATTATTAAGTTTTTGTTAAGTAATAAATACACGCTTTTATTTGGGCTGAGTGAGATAGTATTACTTGCCGACAATGCAATTTTCTCTTTTACATCCAACTATTTATTTCCAATTTTGACTTCATTCTTTACATAAATTGTTTCAAAATATAATTAGTTCAAATATTTAAACACAACTCAAATATAAAGATAAGATATTTTAGTAAAAGAATACACAGCTATAAACTAAACTAATTAAAAATACCAAATTATTGTGACATTTTTTAAAAGCTTTTTAGATTGCACAAATACACTAACAACCTTTATATATCACATTAATTTTAATAGTTAAAAAACACTACATCATATATTATTATAAAAGAAGTTGTTGTAAAAAAAAAAAAAAAAAAAAAAAAAAAAAAAACAAACAAACAAACAAACAGAAGCTATGCAATTTAAAAATAAAAAAATCTCAGAAATACTAGTATAATTTACTCAAATAAAAATTAAAATGCACATTCTTAAATTGACTTTTTTTCTTAAACTATAGCAAATATGTCTTAATAAAATTTTCTAGGTTTATACCTTATATATCTTACAGTTTTACATAAATGAAAAAAAAAAAAAAACTGCCTTTTGACCTGATGACAATGTAGAAATAATCATAAACCTAAAGGTGTGTGAAGATACTATTCAGTATGGTATAAAGCATGTATATATAAATAATGTGTGTATAGACATGTGCTCCCTTCAAATTCTTATTTTAGTTTATGAAAAAATCGTTTTCTTTTTCTTTTTCTTTTTCACTAAAAAGTATTTATGAAAAAAAAAAGACAAAAAGCCAACATAACACAACTTATTATTATATATTCTTAAACGTTAAAAGTGTCAAAAAAATTTAATCCGATGAGTCAACCTGAAAAATAAACTAAATTAGACTAAAAAATTTATAGTATAAATAAAATCAAGCCAATTTGGGTCAGGCTTAAATTGACTTAAGTTAATTAGTCCCTAGGGTTTATGGATTAACCCATTTAATAAAATATTAATTATTTTTATAATAAAATAAGTAATATTATTTTATTAGAAAATATATGTATAATAATTTAATTTATTAATATATTTTGTTATATATATATATATATATATATATATATATATAATTTAGAAAGAATAATAAACTATAAACAAAAATTTTTGTTATTTTCTTTTTATTGCTCCCGTCACATTTGCTTTGAAGGACCAATAATATAAGACGACATATTTTTAAATATAGTGTATTT
Organism: Sphenostylis stenocarpa; assembly: GCA_963425845.1. NCBI lineage: Eukaryota > Viridiplantae > Streptophyta > Magnoliopsida > Fabales > Fabaceae > Sphenostylis > Sphenostylis stenocarpa. The sequence goes on from OY731406.1 coordinate 55,097,900, forward strand.
CTAAAGTATTATGATGTGAAAGTTATGTTAAATAATAAGACTAGCTTGTTAAAACAATGAAAATTTGACTCTAAAATTTATCGATACTACTAGCTAGATGCATTATTTAGCATCACCTTCAATCTAGCTAAATTGAATTTAAAGATATTTGATAATTAAATAAAGTTTTGAATCCTGATTTTAACTCGAGTTACTAAAAACACTTCAATCAGAAAGATTTATAAAGCGTATTTAATAGAAAAGAAAAAGCTAAGAAATGTGTTACTTAATATTTCTAGTAAGATATATTTGCTTTTTAATGTATATACAACTACAACTCATCAAAACTACATAATTATAACCACTCATTTTTATGATTTTATACAATAAATTTTTGAATGATAAAAGTTTGTAAATAGTATTTTATGATTTTATTTTGTCTCGTATAGGTTGAGTTAAATTTAAATAAACAAATGAATCACATATTATTTTTTAGAACAAAATTTAAAAAATTATATAAATAAAAAATTATTTTGAATTAAGTTAAAAATAACTCATTAACCTTTTGTCTATCATAAAGCTAAGTTAAGTTAAAAATTTGACTCATTTTAAAATATAGATTAGATTTGATCATTAGATTTTTTTTTTATGATTAGTCCCCTCTCAAAGTTTTGTAACTCCCATGTAATTTATGATTTTGGTCTTTCCCAAAACTTAATGAACATTTAATATATTTACTTGTATATTTACAATTTTATTCTCTCAGCTCCTCCTTAGTTTTGTAACTCTCATATAATTTATGATTTTGTCTCCCTCAAACTTAATGATAATTTAATATATTTAAGTATATATCTATAATTTTATCTTTTCACCATTTTATCTTATTTCTTCCTTTTATATTTATTTATTATTTATTAATAATATATTATTTAGCCCCCAAGATTAATAGTCAAGATCCTTCACTGACAGAGGTGATACTATCCATAATATTAAGCAAAACTACATATATCCATAACGTCATGTGTGAGTTTGTGTTTAATGGTCAAATGCAAGCCTATATGTGTGGATACGTGTTAGCCATGTATCATAATACATATTATATATCTATAATTAGAATTAGACAAGGTGATACTACACAACGTACGTGTTTATTTACGTATATATACAAAGACAACAACAAAGTACGTGTCTAAGTGTACGTAAATGTGAATTCTTAAAAACTACATATCCATTATACATATTATGCGTTTAGTTAAAAACTAGATGCAAAGGATATTTATAATTAAGAATGCAAGCAAAAGAAAATGTGAAATGGGAAACTATTCAGAAGACTTTCTTAACAATCATGTATCCTCTTTTGGTGTGATTTTGAGAATTTCAACAATTTGCATAAATTAAAAAACAAAAAATCTTGCCACATATATCCTCCGACACTAGACTAAAGAATAATTTGTTATAGTGTTATAAGCAGTGCTGGTTCAAAAACAATTCCCACAACAGAGATTAAACAGGAAATTTTCTGCAAAAACATTCTCCATATATGTGTAGCTTATCAAATCGGTCGCTAAGAATTATATTAATAGATAACGGCTTAGTTAGTTTATCAAATTATAAAGTAAAAGTAAAATTTACAAGATTAGTAATTTATTCAACCAAAATATTGTGACCACAAATTTTTCACATAGATGAAAATAAATATTAAATTTTGGATTAACTAATATTTTTTAAATACAAATTAAGTAACTGTACTCATAGATATCAAAAATCAATAACAAGAATTTTAACTAACAACGGATATGTTATTATTAATAATTTAATTTTAATTAAATTGAAATAAAACTAATAAAAATAAAAATAATTCAATCAGATTTTTAGGTTGATTTTTAAAAAAATATTAAAGATCAATTTTTAATCTTATTTTTGTTATATTAATTTAAATAATAATTATTTTATTTTAATTATTATTCATTTTACACTCATTAATATATTTTATATTTATAATTTATATTTCTTATGATAGTATTTTTTTATTTTTTTAATATAAAAAATTTATTATTAATACTTTTTTTATATGGAAATCGGACTTAGGAGGTTCTTATCGAAAAACAAACCCAAAAGCCAATAAAAACATATATAGAGATCAAAGGACAATGTATTCATTGTACTAAAATGTTAAAAAAAAAACTTGATAATTTATTGAATCATTTATGTTTCATTTCGTTAATTGTAACTTTAATTGCAATGAATCTGAATGCATGTGAAACATTAAGTACATGAACCACAAAGACACCTTGAAAAAGAGACCACAAAAGCCTCAGACCTATCACCAATGGAAGTTGATATAAATAATTAATTTAAGAAACGCAAAACAATTAATTGTAAAGGACAGCAGGTCCTCTGCTGGTGTGCAACAGAAGTGCCAGCAAGGTGAGAAAGGTGAAAGGACTAAGTTTTATTAAGTTGAATAAATTTAAATTATATTTATTTTCATTTGATGAATTAACAAAAATGAAAATTCTTTTGGGAAAACTATATTGATGATAATTCTTCTGTTTACATTTAAATTTCTCTCTTTTATATATTTTTTAACATAAACATATATATTTGTTTAACTTGGGAAGAAAAATGAAAATGGAATTGCAATGAGAAGTTGTGTAATCCATGATAGAAGTTAAAAAAGAAAGAAAGAATAAAAGATCATGTATAATAAACTCTAGGTATTATTGTGGTTGATAAGATAAGATAGCTAACATAATCATGGTTATAGATGTACTTGTAATGTACACTTTGTTTGTATTGAGGAGTTACCTTCCTACTGGGGGGACCTAGAAAAGTAGTTCCATTTGCAAGAACTTAAAGTCTAATTCACACACACTCACACGCATTCTCTTTGTTTCTTTTCAAGACCTTTTTGTGCTTGATTTGGATACATCGATCTAGAACTAGAACAACCCTTCCGTACTTTCCTCTAGTGACATGTTCATTAGATCTTCGTTGCACTGAGGAGCAGCATCATCGAAGAGCCAATTCTCCAGCAACATGAGAGGGACTTGCGTCTCTAGGTTCGGCTTGCTCTCGACCAAGTTGGTGTTTTCTTCTGCTGACACAGATTGTGAACGTTCAGAGTTGAAGCTCCACAAGGAGTCAAGAGCATGTTCCTGTGTGCATGTGGTGGTGCTTTGTGTTCCTTCACTGGAGCTAGACCCTGTGGTTACCATGTTGCTGAAGGAGTAGTTTTTTTCGATTTTGTTTGGGGATTTCTTCATCCAATTGTCCAGCAACTTGGCGATGTTTTCTGTGCTTGAGGCGTACAAGGATGTTTGGTTTGGTGATGTAGGGTGGTGGTGATCATGGAAACATTGGGAAGAAGTGGAGGGTAATTTGGTCTCAGGGAAAATTTGGGTTGGTTTGTCAAGGGACAAAGCTTCACATAAGGCCTGTTTGGCCATGTGGATATCTGTTTGAAGCCTTCTCTCCCACTGACCCTTTAGCTGTGAACAAGAGTTTCCCTTTTCATAATTGTTACTGTCATCACCACCCTCACTTTCCATCTTCTTCAGCTTCTTCTTCAAATGGGTATTCCAGTAGTTTTTTATGTCATTGTCTGTCCTCTGTGGAAGGTAGGAGGCTATCGCAGCCCATCTGCACCCGTTACATACATCTCACGTCATCATAAATTCAACTTTTATCAAAAACCCATTATCATCAAACTAAAACAAACAAACAGATCCCACAAATTTCTTCCGTTTACACACAATTCACATCCTTGTAAATTTTATACCCAAAACTCAAAAAGTCAAGCTTTTACGTAATTTGGGAATTTTCAATCTTTAAACTCCTTAGCCTTTAAAATACAAGTTTAAAAAATAAAAAAAGGTGGTACCTGTTGCCCAAAAGTGCTTGGAGGTGGATTATCATTTTCTCTTCATGATCGGTGAAATTGCCTCGTTTGATTCCAGGTCGCAGATAGTTGGTCCATCTGAGTCTGCAGCTTTTGCTGCATCTCATCAACCCTGAAAAAAGTAAAATTAATGGCATCATATCATATACATGTAGATACCCCTCACCAATTTCATTTAAGAAACAACAAACGGAGCCTAGCTGCGGAAAAATGAAAACCCAAAAGAATTATTGACGAAGAGGATATTAAAAGCAAGTGCGAAACTAATGTTGAATTTTCTTACCTGTATTAGTGGGAACCGATCTCCAATTCCCTGGACCATGCTCTTGAATGTAAGAGACCAAGATGATGTCTTCCTCAGGAGTCCAAGGCCCTTTCTTAATCCCAATTTTGTCACAGCAAGGTGGTCTTCCCATTTTGTTCCAAGGAAAAAAATGGTGTGGCTATAAAGCTATATACTTTTTCTCTTTCTCCTCTTTCTTCTTTTCTTCTTCTGATTTGATATGATCCCTTATGGAATCTAATACAAGGGAGTCTTTGAAACGCAGAGACAAGGTTCTGCAAATGGGGCTGGCTTGTCTATTTTCCATGAGTGAGGTATATATATAGGGAAGAGAAGAAGATGTAGCTTGGGTTAATCGCTGACTGGAGAAAAAAATGAGGTAGTAAAATTTGGAAAAAGAGTCAAAAGAAGCATTTACTCAAGGATTGCAAAAGTCAGCCATGCTTCCTTCCTTCACTCTCTTTCTACATTAACATTTCACACAAACCCTTCACCGTCATTATTATGGGAACGGTGGAAACACCAGAACCAAATCCCGCACCAAAATATGTCTTTTAAAATCTAAAAGGGCTTTAGGTAATAAGTACTTTTAACTGATCATCAATATCAGAATAAAAAATAATGGTTAGTAGCATTATTTTGAAAGCAGGTTTACTGTTAAATCGGGAATTAGGACAAAATTAATAAAACGAAAAAATCGGTAGATTTTTAGATTAAATCAATTTTAATAAGAAAAATTAAGGACAAATTTTTTTAATATAATTTTTTTAAAAGATATAATATATTTTTTATTTTATAATTATGTTAACTTTAATAATTATTATTTTATTATATTTTTATCTTATTTTAATAATTATTTATCTTATATTTTTTAATATGTTTTATATTTATAATTTTTATTATAATATGACAATAAATTTTATTATTTTTATTTTTATTTTAAATATTAATAATAATAAAATTATTATATCTTTATTATTATATTATAAAAATGTTTATACTAATCTTTAAATTCTCAATTAATGTCTTTATAGTGATGGGTCTAATTTTAAAAATATTGATTAATAATATTTTTTTTAGATGTTTAAGATTTAAAATTAATACACATAATTAAGAATATTTGATAGATAATAACAATGAAAAAGTATTGGTATATTTGATTAAATATTTCATTTAATGCATTGTCCTACTTCGAATATTAAAAAGTAAAATATTTAAAAATGTAAACAGAAGGTAATATCAAAATAATAACACTGTTTTATTGATTTTCTTTCCCTTTTTATTATTTATCTCCTACTTTCATTTCTTTGTATTTATTTCAATGACATTAAATGCATTTAACTTTTGGTAGTGAATATTATTTTTATGTCCCATACGACTACTAGTGAATGTAAAGAAGAGTATATTAAAAAGTTAAAAATTTGTAAATACTTTTTCATACAAAAATAAAATATTTAAACAAGGTAATATCAAGAACACTCTTTTATTGATTATCTAACTTTCTTTCTTTGAATTATCCCCTCCTTCCTTTCTCTTTTCGATTTATTTTTGTAACATTAACTTTTATTTAAGTATTTTTTTATGCCAATACTGAAAAATTGTAAGAGAATAAAAACGTCAAATTTATCTATTATAAATTGTATGAAAGAATATTTTTAATTGCCTGTTAATATATATACCCTTGAAATTTCAAACATTTTCGTTTGGGAATTTGCTTACGTAGTATGAAAGAGGGACATAAAAATTTTCGTTTTTCTCCACAGAATAGTGTCAGTGTTGGTATCTAATAATATGGGCTTTTGGATATAACAAGTTGTTTTCATTGTAATTAAAACTCAGGCCTTGTGATGTGTGCTTCATCATCGTGTGGTTCACAGGTTTTTCAAGAACACACCCTTTTCAACTTCACCATACTATCACCGGTCGGCACAATGAAGAAAGAAGAATGTTAGTGGCGTTGTTTATCAATTTAATTTGTATTTTCAAAAAATTCTTCTAATATTTATGATTTTTTTAATTTTATAATATGAACTTGTCTTTTACTAATAAATAGTATACTTAATATTAGAAAAATAGGCTGAAGACATGTGGCCCTTTTCAAACAAGAAATACGACTTTCCAGTATCTTGTCGGTTATTAATTTAAGTGATGGAGTTTCTTTTTTATTTTTCAAAATATAAAAACATCGACCCTTTTTCATATTTATCTTCTATATATTCAAGTGTTCTTCCATTAAAATTAATATCAATGAGATAAAACTCAATTTCTTCTTTCATAAAAACACTAATATTTTAAGATTTAATTTAATTTGATTAAGATTATTTTAGACAACATCAGATTAACTCTGTTTTATAATAAAATATATCAATGTTATTATTATTAAGTCCTTATATTAGTATAATAATTTATTTTTATCAATCATTAAGTCTTGTACAAAATGTGCATGCTAATATATTTGTCAACGTGTTTTAATTTTGGTTTTGTAAAACGAACTATTTCAATTTTAATCTTTATAAACAAACTATGTTATTTTTAATTCCTATCATCTTTTGTTCATGATTTTTATTACTCTAATATATAAAATAACTAATTTTATTCGAGAAAACTCATTATAAGATAAAATAGTAAATAATATTTATTTTTTAAGTTTTTTTTTAAATGTCATATATTTATAATATCTCTCTAATAATAACATAAATTATTTAAAATAATTATTTTCAACATGTTGTGCACATTGATATATATACACAAAATATGTGTTTAATCTTCATCATATAAAATTTTCAGACTAGTGATAATCATTAATACTATAAATGAAATTAATCTCATACTTAGTAGGAAAAAAACTGACAGAAAAAATATATATTCTTCTTATTAAAAAAATCAACTCACCAACATTATATCTTATAGTAATAAAGATTATATGAAATTTTTTAAAGAATTATAAATTTTAAGATAATAAACCCAATGATTTTAGAAAGAGTTAACTTTAAAATATATTTATGCCTTAAGAAAATCGCCCTAGATATTGATAAAAATTTGTACTACAACCATCACTTTTACCTTTTAATTAATAATTCTTTAAATAAAAGTTTAACATGATGAAGCATCTTAATAGAACCATAAACTTCAATTAAGTTGACATTTTAAGATCCATCCATCTATCACATGTTCAAATATCATAAAAAGAAAAGATATTAAAAAATAGTATTACAAAATATTTTATTAGTGATTTCATGACCCATTTTACTACAGAAAAAAAAATATTAAAGATACTTTTAAGTACGCAAAATATCTAATGGAAATATATAATACTTTTTATTGTATAATTTTCTTAGAAACATAAATATAGTTGACATGTGGATGTAGATGAGTTATTTGTAGTCACTCATGCAAGAAAGACAACAATTAGGTTAATGGTTGTAATATATACATATAAGTTATTGATAATTATTTTTTAATTACTTTTAATTTTTATAAAATATTTTTAACTATATAACAAATATTTTAATTGAATAGGAAAATGATCATAGTATGGACAATTTTCATTAAGAAATTCTTCATGGGACTACTAGTAACTTATAATCCTTGATATAATGATAATAAAAAAATATATAGTGTTGGTAGAATGTTTAACTTCCAATAGTTATCATTGTATGTTACGCCTCACTCAATAATCATTATTAGCTCCTAATAATTATGTACAAATAAAGAAAGTGAAACTAAAAAACTAGACAAAAAATAAAAACGCAATTGAAAGCTTACTTAAAGTTAATACAAAATTTAATTATTATACTGAATATATTGATGCCTAACCCTTATCTTAAACTATAAATTCATTCTAAACAAAATTTTGGTAAAAAATATATATTTAAATGCCAATTATATATATTAGTTGGACATATATAAACGTATATATCGTTTGATAGATTTTTATTTTGTAGTTTTGGATGTTTCTATTTTATTTTGAGAATTAACTTATGTTTTTCAACTACATTGGTAAATAAATTTAGTTGATAACCCCTTTATATATATATATATATATATATATATATATATATATATATATATATATATATATATATATATATATATATTTCTTAACATGGTTAGCATTACATATGATAATATAAACAAATAATTTATAGCAATTCCCAATTTGATTGAGAAAAAACAATTATTCTAGTATATAAGAAAAATTGTGTAAGTATATATATGATCTCATTGACAACGTCGATTTAACAACACAAAATTAAGTTATTATATAAAATAATACTTAATAAAAACTTAAACAAACGACATATAAACATTGGCTTAAACATATGCTATATTAAATAAATTCTAACTCATTCTTTTTTTTTTAGCATTGACTTTTGCTTGATACTAATTTCATATATAATGAGTCAAGTAACCACGAGTTTCCAAACAAAGCTCACTATCTTGAATTGTGATGCGTATGAAATAAGATTGTGTTTGGTCTATCATTTTTTTCCAACTTTGTTTAATAAATATTTTTATTTTCGAAAACTCTTTATATAATATTTTGAACAATCAAATAGAATGAGTTAATAATATTATTAGGATAAGAAATAAAATAAAATTTTATTAGAATTTTTTTATTAAAAATAAAAAAAATAAAATTTAGTAATTTATCAAAAACCAAAAACATATTTAAATCAAGAAGTCATAATATTATTAGGAATATATATATATATATATATATATATATATATATATATATATATCATTAAAATAACCATAAACCTAAATCCTATTTAACACAATAAATAACAAAATCATTGGATGCCACTTATTTTAACCTTTACCCCTATGCAGAAAGAGAATTGTTATATATCATTATTAAATACCTGGCGTCTTAAGTGCACCGTGGCAATAGAAGACTTGGGAGATGGAGATACTCACATGGTGATATGTTAACCTAGGGTTGTATGAGTGTAATTTCTTTTTATTTATTTATTAATATTTAGAAAATAATTGATAATTTCTAAATATTAATTGTTTCTTAAGATGCAATTAGTACTTAATTTATAATATCGATTACATTCATGAAGTTAATTTTTGTTATAAATGTTTTTATTTAGTTTCTATTTCTTAGATTATTAATTAATTTAATATTTAAAATGAATATTGTTCAATTTCACGTTGATCACTATCAATTTGGCTCTTAAACTTCAAAATCATCATTCAATTTGGTTGAAGAAGGAAACCAATAAAACTACTAAAGTCAAAATCAAAGAGGTTGATTTTAAAATTGATGGACCTTGTTGTCAAAAGATAATTGATGGTCCTTTAAGATGGAAATGATCAATCATCCCTTGAGAATTAAAATTTTGAATTCGTATTTTTATAGAATAAAATTAATTATTATTATGATTATTATTATTATGATTATTATTATTATTATTATTATTATTTTAAAAAATAATTTGTTGATTTACATTTTTTAAGCAATGAAAATGATATTTATTAAAGTAAATGGCAGATTTTAATGAGGGATTGAAAGCAGAAACGTGACAAATACTAATTGATTAGTTAAGTAATGAATAAGGTAGTTTAAACCAGTAACTCTCAGTTGTGACTAATTATGGGAGAGTAGTATTGTATTAATTTGTGGAATATATCTACCATTATTAGTCTTAACTATTTGACGGTTGAAAAATAAGTCTTCAACAACTCTCTTAGTTATAGTCTGTAGATGACTAATAGTAGATAAAACTAGTCTTAATACCCTACACCAAGAACATTTCATAACGTGACATGAAGGATGCATTCACATTTGTACAACTTTTAAAAGAAAATTTAATAGCACTTTTAGTCCATTTTATTTAAATTATGCTTGGTTTTGGTTCTCATAAATTTAAGTTCAATTAAAAATCTGTCCATTCTTAAAATCAAACAAAATATTTGGAGATATGGAAAAAATTAAATTTAAAAATAAGGAGTTTTGTCGAAATCTAATAAAAATTGAAGGGTTTGAAGTGAAAATCGATGTTGTATTATGAAGTTGGTTTGGAGTAATTTACTCAATTTAATTAAAAAAAATATAAATATAATTTTTTTTTATTTTTTATATATTTATCTGTCTTTCAAGGAATTTAGAACATATATCATAAAATTATGGTTGACATGCAGGTCCACTGAATTTGAGGGGAGAGAAAGAAAAGTAGCTTTTTATCATTTAAGTCACCACCTCTTTTATCATGCACCAAGCTAGTTTCACAATCAACACATTGAAAGATGAGAAAAAATTGGAAAGGAGAAACAGAAATTGTATTGGAATGTGGAATGAGGACCAGTGTGATGATTGTTGAACGTCACAATGCTGGCAAGTGGTATTTTGGTTTCCGTCTGGAACCATGGAACTATAGGTTGGTTCATTTTTGGACTTGGGACCATAGAATGTTAAAAGTTGAGAATAAAAATAGAAGATATAGCTAACCGCCATCGAAAAGTTTTTCTCTCCCTCCTTACCTATAGTTCTCCGTTTTCAACAATGGCAACCCTACCGTTAATTTTAATTTATAAAAATAACATCTAACTTAAATGTGTGGCCATTGAATAAGTTGTACATTAATTCCTCTTGCAGGGCATTGCATTCTACATTTGTAGGTGTGCATGCATGTAATCATCTTCATGACTTCATGCAAATTAAATTGCTATTGTATATTGGTTCAAGTGTCAGATCTAGCAGAGCACAACAATTATATATTAAGTCTCTCACTATTTCAAGTTTCCATACATGATTGAGTCATATACTCTAACAGTTAGTTAGATTCTTTGAACGGTATTGTATGCATTGGCCACTCACTGTTTTCAATCTTTCTATACTCTTGTCCACTCTCCAAGTTACTTACATAATATATTATGTTCACATATTCACACAACTATATAAATAAGTATTATATATATATATATATATATATATATATATATATATATATATATATATTATATAAAACATTATGGCAGCTAATTAATTTTATGCATACATCATGAAAGTTAGGTTAAATTTACTTTCTTTGATTTTAATATAAGACTTATTTTCAATAGTTTCAAAATTTTATAAATATCATTTTTTATATATATAATAAACCAAAACTTAATTATATATTTACAGAAATAAATAAATAAAATATTTACATTCGTTGTTAAACTATAAACTATTTTACTATATGTTCATGTGAGGAGTCTTGGAAGGACAATTTAGACGTGTTTTTGAAAATAGAAGAACAGCGTAGTTCGAGAGAGGTGCTAAGCTTCCACCATGAGCACCAACTTTGGGTGAACATTTATGTGCTGTTATTATAAAAAAAGAACAAGATCTGTGTGTCTTGTTTCATGCATTACGCGTTTTTGTACGGAACTAATTCATAACCAAATGTTGAAGTTTTTATATCAAAACAAAAAGTATATACTAGTCATCTATATAACATGTGTGCTACAAAGTACTATCAAGGTAGGGTTTTCTTTATAGTAGGGGCCATGAGGTTTGTGCTGATGCTCCTACTTGAACTGGTTTGTGCAAATCCATAACATGTCGGTAGGCTTTTAAATTCTGATCCAACCATAATTACAGTCATAACGTCAAATATTCTTAACATTAATTGCTATTCTAACCATGTTGATTTTATTTGTTTTAATCCTTTCTAAGGATTAATTTTAGATGTAAGTATATTTTTTTGTATGAGATGCATGTTTAGCATAGTCAATTAAATATTTGTTTTATACTAATCTTGTTTCCAATGTAACTTTAAGATCTTATAAACATGTCAAAGTGTCAATATCTACACAATCAACGTCTATCTCAATCCCTAAATGATAATAATAAAAAATAAAAAACAAAGGAGACAGTCAACTAGTCACTAACATTATTCAGTAATTTATCCAGCGACAATTCATATTTGGAAGTTTATGAGTGAAATTTAGGATGGAAGCTAATCCGATATATACTTATAAATTTTACTTGACTTTCACATTAAATTTATAGATAATTATAAATATTTTTTTAGGTTAAAATGAGTTATATTAGAGTATTTTTAAAGGAAGTTTTTAACAAAAATGGTTAAAAATAAAATTGAATATTTTATTATGAATAGTACACACCTTTTAGTTAGAGTGTTTATATAAATAAGTAATTTTTTACAATTTTAAATATTTTTTCTATTTTTAACAATTTAGACGTGAAATTTATAATAAAATATTTATTTTTAATATTAAACAACTTTTTTTTCAAAGAATATAGAGTTTTAAAACAGTAATTATTTCAAATATACAATAATAATTTTATGATATTATTATAATAAATTTGAGATTAAAATAAATTTATTTTTAAATTGATTAAAAATGTTAATTATGACAAAATTTAGTGATATAACTTTGAAACTGTGTTAGAAAGAAATGTGCGCTTTGGACGAGATTGAATCACAAGATAAAATTCGAAAATGTCGGTGAATAAATGCATATTAACATAGTTAGTATAGATGGAAGGATCAGACGCGAGTACTCACGGAATTGGAAGTACTAGAAGGAGCGGAGACGATCTGCAGTGATAGCGGCATGAACCAATGCACCGAGTAAGTTCCCAAGAAAAAGAGGTGAGTCACTAATGGACACACTTAAATACTAAGTCTTTCCTTATCAGAATCTTTTTAGACATGTACTTTCACACTACTAAATAATATCCAATAACAAAAATAATCCTTTTTTCTTATGTGAAAGATCAATTTAACCGGCAGCTATAACAGCGATGGTGGCAGCTCCAACAGTGGTTAAAGACGAAAAAAATACGTTTGTTAATCAGAATTTAACAAGTTCTTCAACAAGAAAATAACTTATAAATGTTACATGAAAAAATATAATTTTCAAATTACAGCATAAATACTTATTTAATAAATGCTTAATCCAATTAATTATCCAACATAGATCCTAAAGAAATAGGATTGATATTGTAAGATCAATATGAATTATTTGTTTATGTCCTGGCTCAGTTTCATTTTTCATTTCTATAACAATAATGAAAAAAAAATCTTTAATATGATTGATATATATATATATATATATATATATATATATATATATATATATATATATATATATATATTGATGTAGAAATTGAGACAGTTAAATGTTTGACAAGATGTGGTGCCAACTTCGATCTTAACATGTACACAATTTATATAAGTATAACACAATAAATTACTATTACATAACCTACACTATAGCTACATAATTATAAAAAAAATCATTAACAAATTTAAAAAATCTCTTGTACAAATTAAATAAATATTTGATAGTAGGTAGCATTGTTCCTGTTTCTTTCTAAGGGGATGGTACGTATCTTGTCACTCTTATTGCTACTTCCAGCTTAAATTCATAAGACAGGTGACAACGATTGTTATCGGAGATAGTTTCTATAACTTTGTGGAACCGTGAGGAAAAATTCTATTTAAACTCAATCATCATATGACTAAACTTTAATTTATAACCAATACCAACTTACTACTTTTTTATAAGTTTGTATAATTTATAGTAAGTTTTGCAAATAAATTATTTCTATTTTTAATTTTTATGTTTACTTTTTTTTTAAAATATATTTTTAGGCTCGATCTGCTAAGGATTCTCCTTCTTCTATTTCATCTAACACACCTATTATGTTCAACTAATTCTCAAATGGTATAAGGATCAATCACTAGTACGAAATCACTTTTAACATCGGGCTTTCCACATCGGTTCCCGGATGAACCGATGTAGAAAGTCTTTTTATAAAATTAAGAAAATTGTTACTTGACAGGATTCGAACCCGATACCTTGAAGTCGGAGGCTAATACTCCAACCACTAAGCTACCAAGATTTTCTAATAATAACTTATACATAAATTATATTTATATACAAATAAAAATGTATATCCATGTAAATATATAAATATAAAACATATAAATACAAATACAAATATATTTATATATTTATATGTTGGATGTGAGAGCGCTCGAGAATAAAAGTGTGTGTCAAGTGGGTTTTCAAAATTTGATGTCAAATTTGTGAGCAAGTTTCTTTATATGAATTTGTAATTTAATGATAGAATATAATCTTTATAATTTATTTATAATAATATAGAATATAATCTTTATAATTAATTTATATAATGATATAAAATAAAGAAAAAAATTATTTTATATCATTATATAAATAAATTATAAAGATTATATTTTGTCATTAAGTTATAATCCATATAAAGAGACCGCTCACAAATTTGACATCAAATTTTAAAAATTCACTCGACACACACTTTCATCCTCGAGCGCGTCCTCACATCCAACATATAAATATATAAATATATTTGTATTTGTATTTATATATTTTATATTTATATATTTACATGGATATACATTTTTATTTGTATATAAATATAATTTATGTATAAGTTATTATCGAAAAATCCTGGTAGCTTAGTGGTTGGAGTATCGACCTCCGACTCTAAGGTACTGGGTTCGAATCTTGCCGATGACAATTCTCTTAATCCGATAATAATTCAAATTCCTAAAAAATATAAATAATAAAAATATAATATAAAAGGGTTATAAAAGGGAGAGGATAGTTTAGGAAACTCTAGATCAATAGATAGGGTAATTACGAGATGTGTTATGAATAAATAAAATAAAAAAAAATATTAGACTTTCTACATCGGTTCCTTACAACTGATGTGGAAAGTCACACTTTCTACATCGGTCGTATCTACATCGGTTCTAGAACCGATGTTAAAAGTCCCTGGGAACCGATGTTAAAAGCCTATTTTGTACTAGTGAACAGTCTTCTAGTTCCACTGTGTCTGTCGCACACACAGGTACATCTTTTACTGGTGTTTCTGGTGAAAATTTGATTGATTTCAATTTATGGGGAGTTGAGTCCTAATCAAATCTTGACCATGTAGATTCTTTTTACTTAGGCTAGCAACTAGTTTTCAATCAAAAGTGCATGAGAATCGAGAATCCTAAAATCTTGAAAAGATGCAAACCACATGACCTAGAGTGCAAATCAATGATCGAAAGTACTATTTTTGATGTTTTTTATTAAGTAACGCGAAGTAAAGAAAGCAGTAAAAATGTTAAATCGAAAAAGCGGTGCAGAATATGAAATTACAGAGAATTGAAAATTGCGGAAACCTCAAAATTGCATTAATTGTAAATGACAGAATTAAAATTGCATGAAAGTAAATAGCAGGAAATCGGAATTGCGGAAACGGTAAATGGCAAGATATCGAAAGTACAGAAACTTAAATTGCATTAAAGGTAAATGACAAGTAATCGAAAGTACAGAAACTTAAATTGCATCAAAGGAAAATTACATGAACATAAATTACCAGGGAAAGTAAAGAAAGCGACAAAGGCAGTCAATGAAAATGGAAATCCAGATCGCTAGAAACTTCATGATTTCGTCGTTCTCCGGTAGACTTTTCACTAACGCTTCTGTTGTCTCTGCCAATTTCCCCTTTTTCCTTCATCTTTCGCTCTATTTATAGAGCATCATTCAAGTAATCTCTTAGGAGCAGTTAACGAAAACTGCTACCACGTCCTGCGTGCACGTCTTTTGCAGTTTTACTTCTAGCTCTACGGTTAAAAAACTGCATTCACGTTCTCATGCATGAGGTAACTGCTCCCTTGACCTTCGACTTCTGTCACCGCTTACCATGTTCTATGTGCACGTCAACTGTTCCTCTCTTTATAACTTAACCAAAATTCTGATAGTCATGTAGGTTAACCTTTCCCTCGATTTCGATTCCAAATCTCGAGAATTTTGAATTGCTTCTGTTTTCACTTTGTTTCTCAACATTACTTTTGACTCAAATTTCTCGATTCTCTTCAACAAATAGACATTAAATATTCCTCCTTCGATTTTTGGTTCTAATTCTCGATTTATGTGTCCATACTGTTACATGGTCATCGAATGTTTTCCAACTATCTTTTCACTTCATCAGTTTTTAACCAATCATATGATCTCCAATTTTTCTTTCCTTCGTTTTTCGATTCTTTTAACAATTTCCTACTAACAAAATGCCCCATTGGAAGAATGTAGATATTTGTATTTATATTCTTTCAACATGATTCCCGCCTTCACATGTTTGGAGGCCCACACTAACTTAGGGTTTAGGGTTTAGGGTTTCTGGGGTTTTTAAGGGTTTATAGGGTTTTAGGGCTTTTTCTACTTTATGTCACCTATCACGTCAGTTCTGCTGCCACACTGCACACGTCACAGTAATTGTCCTTCGCCTCCGTCGCTTCCAATACCCCAGTTAGTTTCCTTTAAACGCTAGTTAACCTTTTTACCCTTATTTTTTTTTTCACTACGAACTTCATTCACTCCTCCTTTGCATCTTCGTCTTCTACCTTGCACCTTCGTCTTCTACCTTTCGTCCTCATCTGCTCTACCTACTACTGAAATGGCAACCTCATCCAAATCCTCTGACTTTTCCACCCCACCACTTCCCTCGGTGACCGCTAACCTGCTGGAGATTAATAGCCAAAAATTTGCTCCAGTTCCTTTAATGGAGGAAGCTTCTCAGAAGATTGCTGAGACGGAGGTACTCATCCCCTATACTGCTGATAATGTTAATTACGCTTTTGGAAGTCCTATCCGCTATTGTGGCGGATCATTTTCCTCTTCCCTTAGCCTCTCAAAGAGTAAAGCTCTTCTTCACAAGTCCGAGGTGCGAATCGACTTTCTAAGCATTGTATCTAAAGTATACCGAACGGGTCCTCCCCACAAAAAACCTTTGTATATTAGGTGGTTTGATAGAGTAAAAACCAAGTTTGGGAACCATTGGAGAGATGTGGGGATCTTCGATTTCCTGCATCTGTCTCGATGTGATTTATCTCATTTAGATATGGCTATGTTTTTATCAGCTATCCATCTTTGGAATAAAGACTTGCATACTTTGGAACTACCTTGTGGTCCCCTTTCACCCACCCTCTTTGAAATTGCTGTTATTACCGGATTCAAACCCATAGGGGAAAAATATTTTAAGGGTGCTTTTCCTTCGGATACTTCTTTAAGGTCCAAGATCGATTGGGAATCGAAGGCGTATGGAAATTTTATCGAAAAGCATTTCGTCGATGACCAATCGATAACTGTAACTGATGAGGAGCATATAGCTTTCCTGGTGTATTGGCTATGTGCTCATGTTTTCTGCCCCCGATCCATCCAAATTTCATCCCACCTTTACAACCTTGCCTACCTCCTTCACACTGGCCAGCCTAGAATTTGTTTAGCCAAACTTTTGTTAGCCCATGTCTATACCGCTTTTGATGAGGCCGTCGAGATTTTGAATACCCCCAGGGCCTCAGGAAATTTTTCAGGTCCCATTTGGTTTATCCAATTATGGCTGAACTCGATTTTTGAAAGTATACTCCCCCCAACCTCCACAATCCCCCCAAGTTTAAATTTAAAGGGTGCTCGATTATCTTCTCGACATCCCCGCCATAAATCCGACGAGACCACCTATCGTAATTATCTCAGATTTTTGTTAACTCAATTTCGAGTTGAGTCGCATTTGGCCCCTTTTTCTGTGCATCTTGGAAAAATCAGTGACCAACTTTGAGGACCAACATGGTTTAAATCGAAATTTCCTGCTCTTACTCCGGGGCTGCAGTCAGAGTTGGTCGAAGTATGGAGTAATTATTTGACTCAATACGTGTTGGTATCGGGTTTCCAATCAAAGGATCTTCAGCTCATCATCTATTATCCTCAGCTTTTCTCGCGGCAGTTTGGTTTAAGTCAGGCCTTACCATTTTTTTCCCTCGATACCCCCTCAAGGTCCAAACTAAGTGAGTCGACTGTTGGACGGGAGGTCGCCAAATTGCTGCCGAAAAACCCGATGCAATTTTACCCTTATATTTTTTAGTCCAATTATTTATCTACTCTCGGTTTCTCGGATTGGTGGGCCGATTGGTTTTCGAATAATCATGTTGATTTTGATATAGTTCAACGAAATTGATCGCCCATCCTTCTCTCGTATTGTAGGACAAATCGAAGGCGAAGAAAGGTACACACTCCCATTATCTCCAAATATCTCGATTCGAGAATTTTTATCGAGTATGTTACAACCCCTTAAAATTAGAATCGACCTTCTATGATGCTGTTATTTCCTTAGCCAATAAAGCAGACACTAATCGATCAAACCACAAAATAATCAATCCTCGAGGAAAAACCCCATTTGAAATGTATTGTCCCGATCACCTTTCCACTTTTCCTACAGCTCCTTTTGGACTTGCCAAACCTCTGACTCATCCTAAATGGGTTCGAGAGTTAAGATCTTTGAAAGAGACCCTCCATCCAAAACCCAGAAATAAGGAAATCTCGATATCGAAACTGTCCTATTTCCCTTACCTAAACCTTCCTCAAATTCTTCTTCCTCCCTGGCTTGTCCATATTGACCGAGTCAAGATTTTGACTCCATTGCCTTTTGGTGAGATTTTGCTACTTCTAGGAATATTTTGGTTCTCTTTATATTGTAAGTTAACTGTTTTTCTTTTCTCGACAGTCTCGAAAACTTCTAAGGCTGCTGCCTCCGAGAAGGAGAAGGACTGGGAGTCTTCCGATGAGTCGGATCCATCGGCCTTCACCAGGAAACGCAAGCATTCTGCCACTATTTCATCTTCGAAAAAATCGAAGGTTTCTTTTCGATTTCTCATTGTCTTATTTATCCATGTTTCTATGTCTATAGCTAATTCACTTTGGATTCTCATACATATTTCTTTGTCATTTATTTTCGATTTCTAATTTTAGAAACAAAAATCGAAGAGTCCTCGATCTGTTCAACCAACTACTATTAATCCATTATCAACGGACTCTAACACGGTCACTAAGACGGGTCAAACAACACCCACTACTCATTCCAGTCAGGTAAGACCCTTTTTTACACACATTTTATATTCCTAGATTTCGATAAGATCCATAACATGATTTTAAATCTCGATATTTTCAGGATCGTCCATCAGCGACGATATCGACGAATGTCGATTCTCTACTTCAATCACCAACACCTATTCTTGAGGTACAACTCTTAAATTTTGTATGTATGTTTATTTGACTTTTTTATACATTTTCCTTTTCTAATATTTGTTTCGATTCACAGCAACCTGAGGCTGTACAGGATCCTCCACCTGCCTCAACATCCCTCGCTCTACTTCCCCTTGGTATTAATTTTTCTTTTATTTGAATCATTTTCTGTAAATTTCTCAGGGATATCTTATACTTAGATGCGATTTTCGCCAAGTCATTGGCTTCTCGATTGAATTCTCAAGGGACATATTCGAATGTTATGTCATCGAACATTCTGCTTAAAGTCATTACTTTTTCTAGATACCCGATCAAATTGGTATTGATACACTTGTATTCTTTACGTACTTGTTTGATTACTAGTTGTGAATCACCTCTTACAATTACATGTCGGGCTTTTAATTCAATCAAAGTCTCGAGACCTGTAATCAAAGCTTCGTACTCAGCTTCATTATTTGAGCAAGTGGGTTTGATTTCAAATAATAATTTAGTTGGAACATTACTTGGTGAAATGATAAGAATTCCCACTCCTGATTTATCCGATGTACTTGATCCATCGAAATACATTATCCATTTACTTATTTCAATAAACGAGGTTATCAGTTGAATCAAGCTGTATGATCAGCCATGAAATCGGCGATTATTTGTCCTTTTACCAATTTTAAAGATTCGAAGCCCAATGAAAATTCTGTCAAAGCTAAAACCCATTTCCTTATTCGATTATGCATAATAGGTTTCGACAAAAGAAATTTCAAAATATTATTTCTGGAATAAACCACATCATGAGGCTTCATTACATACTTGAGTTTTGTACAAGAGAAATATAAGCATAAACCTAACTTTTCGATATCGCTGTATCGAGTTTCAGCATCATTTAAAATTCTACTTAAATAATAAACAGCACACTCCACACCATTCTTATCTTCCTGTGCTAGTAAACTGGCTATTGTTTGATCTGATGCTGATACGTATAGCTTTAATGGCTTGTTTCTCTCTACTGGTATCAGAATCGGAGGATTTGTCAGCATCATTTTGATCTGCTCAAAGGCTTCTTGATGTTCCTCCTTCCACTTGAACTATGCTTCTTTTTTCAACTTTAACAAAGACGAAAAAACATAAGTCTTACCAGCTAAGTTAGAAATAAATCGTCTCAAATAATTTATCTTTCCCAAAAATGACTGCAACTGTCTCTTAGTTTTTGGAGCAGAAGTATCTATTATAGCTTTTGCTTTATTTTTATCGATCTCAATCCCTTTTCCATGCACTATGAATCCTAAAAATTCACCAGTAGATACACCAAAAGCACATTTCAAAGGATTCATTTTTAATCCATATTTCCTCATCCTCTCGAAAGATTTTCTCAAATTACTTAAATGTTTATGCTTTTCTTTCGATACAACAACAATATCATCTATGTAAACTTGCATAAAATCATTGATCAAATCATGGAAAATTAAATTCATTGCCCTTTGGTATGTTGCCCTAGCATTTTTCAATCCAAATGGCATCACTATCCATTCATAAGTACCTGATGCTCCTGGGCATCGAAAAGCTATTTTAGCTATGTCATTCTCGGACACAAATATTTGATTATATCCTGAATAACCATCTAAAAGACTTAACATTTCATTACCGGCTACTGCATCTATTAACATATCAGCTATTGGCATAGGATATTCATCTTTAAGAGTTGCTAAGTTTAAATCTCGATAATCAATACATACTCTCATTTTACCATTCTTTTTAATAACTGGAACAATGTTAGAAATCCAATCGAAATACCTGGCAGTCCTGATGAACTTTGCTTTCAGAAGTCTCTCGATTTCTTCTTTGATCTTGCCCATCACCTCAGGTGCAAATCTTCTCGGTGCTTGTTTTACTGGCTTCCTACCTTCTATGATGGGTAGTCTATGTTCGACTAGACTTCGATCCAATCCAGGCATTTCTTCATATTCCCAAGCGAAGCAATCTTTATACTCTTTTAGTAATGAAATCATATCTTTCTTCATTTCTTTCTCGAGATATTTGCTAATATAAGTAGGTTTCTGATCCTCTATACTTCTCAAGTTAATTTCTTCTAATGGATCCTGGGCCTCGACTTTCTTGTGATTCGATGTGATGGATTTTTCAAAACCTAAAGGAGAATTATCATAAATACAATCAAGTATAACTTGATCGCTATTATTTGCTACTACTGTCGAGTGAATCGACTTATTTATTTCTACCTTAATACTACTACTTTCTTGGCCCTTCTTTTCATCTTCATATTTTCTTAATCGGGCCAAAAACTCCTCGTAATCTCTATTCATTTTCACTGGCCACTTCGAGGTTGGCCCCCTCTTTGATCATAACAAATCCTTTCTTCTCATTCATTTCTAAGAAACGCTCCTCATACAATTTTGAATTGAAGTCTTTGACAGTCTCGAAGGTGAATGGTTGAGTAAGCGCCAAATTCTGTAGTGCCCGACCAACCTGGGATATAAATGTCACAAACTCATGCTGATCGCATGGAATCACTTCGAGATGTCCATCTCGATTCCACATAAACAACTTTTGATGAGCCGCAGAAGGTACGGCTCCAACTCCATGAATCCACTCCCTGCCAAGTAGTGCATTGAAATTGGCGTGTGATTGGACGACAACAAACACAGTAGGTCTCGAATAAGTGCCCACTTTCACATCTAAGGCAATCATGCCTTCTGAGCTCGATGTTTTTCCACCGAAGTCGGAAATCATGATATTATGCCTGACTAAGTCTTTCAATTCGATGACAAACCTTTTCAACATAATGATTGGCAATATGTTCACCGCTGCACCACCATCGACAAGGACTCTATTCACCATTTGTCCTTGAATCTCGATATTCAGTAATAAAGGCTTCAGATGGAATCTCATCTCCTCAGATGGAGGATCAATAAAAGCAGCATCTCTATGGGGTACTTCGCATGATGCTTGTGTTACCCACGTCACTTTTGGTCTCATGTCTTCGGAATAGAAATCACCATCTCGATCGACATTACTTTGTTCTTGGTACTCCTGATACTCACTAACATATTCTGCGGGTAGTATCGATATTACTCCGATTTGATGTTCATCCCAGCTACCCTCATTTTTATCATCGAAAAAATCTCTTGCATATTGGCTCCCCATTGGTACATTACTCTCTTCAAAGTTCCTGTAATTATTCCAGTAAGGGATCCTTCCTCCTCTTCTCCAGGGTCTTCCTCGGAATCTCCTTTGGAATGTTTGGAATCCAGTATTCGACCCTTCATCATATGAAAGTCTCTCGAAGACATCATTACTTTGAAGTCTGCCCCTTCCTCCTCGAGAAGGATACATCTCTTTCCTAACCCACTGTTTCTGATTTCTACTAGCACCAGAACCAACAGATTTTTGTTGACTTTCCCCTATCGTTGCTTGGGTTGATTGATCTATTTTGTCATTGTCCCTTTTATTTTGATTCTCGATTTTCTTTATCTATTCCGCTCTGAAAGCTTTAGCAGCTGATTTGTCGAACACCGCACTGCATCATGGACATAACGACACATCTTCATCTTTTTCTTTCTTTCTGTTTAAAAACTCGATGAGAGAATCTCCTGATCGAGGATAGATCTCTCTCTTGAATTCTTTCTCGAACTCACTCAGGTCGAATTCCATGTCTTCTTCAGATACGTCCATTCTGACATGTCTGGGGTCAATGTCTTCAGTAACATAAACCATGCCTACAAAGGTCGAATTTGCCAATCGGACATCTTCAGTCATGCCCGTTTGGGATTCGATATACCCTACTTGAACCTCGAATGGACTCGTATCCACTTTCATTGACATCTCCTCAAACTTCAGTCTTCCTTGGTCGATCGCATCTTGGATCGTGTTCCTAAAATGTATGCAATTATTAGTCCAATGTCCATAAATATTATGAAATTTGCAATATTTTCGACCATTCCTTTGTTCTGCAGAAGGCAGTTTATGATCATCACTCATCTTAATCTGTTTGTCTTTTAATAAAATATCAAAGATTTTATCTGCCTTTGTTACTTCGAACGTATACGTTCAATTTGCCATTTTGTCTTTTACTTCATTTTTCTGTAGCAATTTACAGATATATGGAGCTCCTACTTTGAGCTCTACTATATTTACTTTCTCATTGACAGTTTCTTCAATATCAGTTTCTGCCTTGGGATCTGTCTCATACACATCATTTATATATGCTACTCTTTCTTTCTTCATGGGTTTCTCGAATTTCTTATACCTTTGTTTTTCATATTCGATTTGTTCCACTCTTCTCACTTTATCAGCTAGCTGAGCCATGTCATTCAATGGTAAATTAACTATCTTTTTCCTAATCGAGAATTCTAAACCTGCGGAGGCCATTCTGACTAATTCATATTCAGGAATTTGAGTAAAGCATCTTGACTTCATTTGTCTAAATCTATTCAAATAATCATCTATGCTTTCATGATTGTATCTCTTTATGTTTATTAGGTCGATGAGACTTACTTGAGTCTCCCCTCTAAAGAATTGTTCATGAAAATTTCTTTCCAGTTGCAACCAATTATATATCGAATTGGGTGGCAACGAAGTAAACCAAGTGAAAGCATTCTTAGTCAATGAACTAGGGAAATATTTCATTTTTAATTCTTCACTCATCGCTAGGTCTCCACATTCGATCTGATATCGAGCTACATGCTCGATAGTGGACTCACCAACTTCTCCAGCAAATTTGGTAAATTTAGGTATTTTGTATCCTCGAGGTAATTCAGTCTCGAGAATCATATTTGGAAAAGGAGAAACAAAATATGGTTGATTGGGTGGTCTTAATTCCACTCCTTGGGGATTCATCCTTTGTCCTAGTATGTGATTATACTGCATGTTATTTTGATTATACGCGTTTTGAAATCCCTCATTCAGATTTCCATACATATCATTCCTCACATGTTGATATTCATTCCCCATATGTTGATCATTCTTTCGATTTCTCCTTAATAAATAAGGGGGATTGATATTAGTATTCTGATTGGCATTGTTTTCGACCCTTGTTTGTCGGGGTATTGCCAATGCATCTCCGATACGTGACATTTGGTCTGCTAGTATTTCAAAACTAGTGGTAGTGTTTTGCACTAATGGATTCAATATTGTAGTCAACTGTTGTGATAACATGTTAACCATCTCGAAATTGCTCTCATCCATTTGTTGTCTAAGTACTCCTAATGAGTTACTGGAGATTCCAGTACTAGCGTTTTCGATAGTCTCAAAATTGGATCGATGATAATCTCTATCGAATGTGTATCTCCCATGATCCAGATTTGCTCTGTGATCTAGATTTGGAAGTATCTGTTGTGTACCTAAATTCTGCACACTCCCTGAATTCTGGGGGGTTACTAAATTTTGAGTTGCCCCTAAATTTGGAGATACTCCAAAGTTTTGTGGCATGCCTAAAGTTTGAAATGTACCTAAGTTTTGAGGCATTCCTAAGTTCAATCTCGAACTTCATTGTATTGAAGAGGTACCAACCCCATTCGTATTATTAAGCGAAAAACCAGGCGACCTTACGCTCATATACGGCCCTGCATATGTTGTTATAGGGTTTCCCATAGTTTGCATATTATTTGATATCGCAGTGCTAGATCCTAGTTGAGTATTTGCTAATGTGCCTGAACTTTGTTCATTACTCACAGGTATCGACATACTCGCAGTTGTTGATATTACAGGCATATTCACATTATGACCTTGCCCCCCAGTGTTTGGTGGATGTGAATCATTCAGAACCTCACTGTTACTCGGATTATTTGGTGGATGACTCATTCTTATCACTCGCCCACTCCTTAATCTCAAACACTTTCGAACTAACCAATTTTGTGTTTTTCGACACAAGCTACCCCTATCTGGCGCGCCAATTTGTTTCTGGTGAAAATTTGATTGATTTCGATTTATGGGGAGTTGAGTCCTAATCAAATCTTGACCATGTAGATTCTTTTTACTTAGGCTAGCAACTAGTTTTCAATCAAAAGTGCATGAGAACCGAGAATCCTAAAATCTTGAAAAGATGCAAACCACATGACCTTGAGTGCAGATCGATGATCGAAAGTACTATTTTTGATGTTTTTTTATTAAGTAACGCGAAGTAAAGAAAGCAGTAAAAATGTTAAATCGAAAAAGCGATGCAGAATATGAAATTACAGAGAATTGAAAATTGCGGAAACCTCAAAATTGCATTAATTGTAAATGACATAATTAAAATTGCATGAAAGTAAATAGCAGGAAATCGGAATTGCGGAAATGGTAAATGGCAAGATATCGAAAGTACAGAAACTTAAATTGCATTAAAGGTAAATGACAAGTAATCGAAAGTACAGAAACTTAAATTGCATCAAAGGAAAATTACATGAACATAAATTACCAGGGAAAGTAAAGAAAGCGATAAAGGCAGTCAATGAAAATGGAAATCTAGATCGCCAGAAACTTCATGATTTCGTCGTTCTCCGGTAGACTTTTCACTAACGCTTATGTTGTCTCTGCCAATTTCCCTTTTTTCCTTCATCTTTCGCTCTATTTATAGAGCATCCTTCAAGTAATCTCTTAGGAGCAGTTAACGAAAACTGCTACCACGTCCTGCGTGCACGTCTTTTGCAGTTTTACTTCTAGCTCTACGGTTAAAAAACTGCATTCACGTTCTCATGCATGAGGTAACTGCTCCCTTGACCTTCGACTTCTGCCACTGCTTACCATGTTCTATGTGCACGTCAACTGTTCCTCTCTTTATAACTTAACCAAAATTCTGATAGTCATGTAGGTTAACCTTTCCCTCGATTTCGATTCCAAATCTCGAGAATTTTGAATTGCTTCTGTTTTCACTTTGTTTCTCAACATTACTTTTGACTCAAATTTCTCGATTCTCTTCAACAAATAGACATTAAATATTCCTCCTTCGATTTTTGGTTCTAATTCTCGATTTATGTGTCCATACTGTTACATGGTCATCGAATGTTTTCCAACTATCTTTTCACTTCATCAGTTTTTAACCAATCATATGATCTCCGATTTTTCTTTCCTTCGTTTTTTGATTCTTTTAACAATTTCCTACTAACAGATGGTCTAATCCAATCTTCTTCTGGTCCTTGGGTTTTTTATTCAGGAGCCACTGATCATTTTACTGGTAACAAATCTTTGTTCTCCTCTTTATCCTCTCCTAATCATTTACCTTCTGTTACACTGGCTGATAGTTCTAGAGTATCATCTCATGGTGTTGGAACTGTTAAATTTTTCCCTTCTTTAACTATTGATAATGTTCTTTATGTCCCTGGGTCTCCTTTTAACCTGTTATCCATCAGTCGTCTACCTTGTTCTCTTGATTGTGTTTTTTCTTTTACCAACAATTTTGTGTGTTTATAGAACCGGAGTTCGAAACAGGAGATTAACAAAGGATGTGAGTTTCATGGTCTTTATCATATTCGTCCTTTTACACATGTTGGTGCAGTTATGTAGTCTCCCTCTCTTCTTCATGCTCAGTTAGGTCATCCAAGTCTTGCCAAGTTACAGCAGCTTGTCCCTGCCTTATCTAAGTTGTCTAATTTGGCATGTGAGTCGTGTCAATTAGACAAGCATAATCGTACTTCCTTTTCTCGTAGTGTCACACGTGGTGTTTTGTCCCCTTTTGATGTGGTTCACTCTGACATTTGGGGACCTAGCCGCATTAAGTCTACTTTAGGTTTTCAATACTTTGTTACTTTCATTGATGATTATTCCAGATGTACTTGGTTATTTTTTATGAAAAATCGTTCTGAAGTATTTCATATCTTTCAATCTTTTTTTAATGAAATACAAACTCAGTTGGTGTTTCTATTAGAGTTTTGCGTAATGATAATGACTGTGAATATCTTTCTCATTCTTTTAAACAATTCTTGGCTTCTCATGGTATTTTGCATCAAACTTCTTATGCTTATACACCTCAACAAAATGGTGTAGCTGAACGTAAAAATAGACATCTTATTGAAACAACTCGCACTCTTTTAATTCATGGAGAGGTTCCTCAGCATTTTTGGGGTGATGCTCTTCTTACTGCATGTTATCTCGTTAATCGCATGCCTTCTTCGGTTTTAGATAATAAAATACCTCATTCCATTTTATTCCCTCATGAACCACTTCATCCCTTACCTCTAAGAATTTTCGGGTCTACATGTTTTGTTCATAATTTCAGTTCTGGTCTTGACAAGCTTTCTCCTAGATCACATAAATGTGTTTTCTTAGGGTTTACAAGATCACAAAAAGGATACAAATGTTTTTATCCTTCTCTTAACCGTTATTTTTTTTCTGTAGATGTCACCTTTGATGAGTTCTCTCTTTATTTTAAAAGTCAATATTCACCTCTGTCTCCATCCAATCTTGTCAACACTCCTAGTACATTTAATGTTATTGTTGTTTGTGACCTTATAATTGTGTCTTCTTCACCATTAGTTTTTGCTCCGCAATCAGCTTCTTCTTCATCGCCTCTTTAGGTTTATAGTTGCCGAAACCAATCACAACCACCACCATGTGACTCCACTCAAGTGTCAACTACTCTGTCTCCTCCGGATGTGACACCTGAGTCTGACCTTCCCATTGCCCTCCGAAAAGGTATCCGTTCTACATGTAATCCCTTTCCCCATTATATTGGTTTGAGTTATCATTGACTGTCATTATCTTTTTGATACATGTCTTTCCTCTCTTTCTTCTGTGACCATTCTAAAAACTGTCCGTGAAGCTTTAGCCCATCCTGATTGGCGTCAAGCCATGTTAGATGAACTAAGTGCTCTTCATAATAGTGGAACTTGGGAATTGGTCTCGTTATCGTCTGGGAAACCTGTTGTTGGTTGCAGGTGGGTGTTTGCTATCAAAGTTGGACCTGATGGTCAGTGGCGGATCTTCTTGGGAGCTGAGGGGGGCCGTGGCGCCCCCAAAGTTTTGTAACTCCCATGTAATTTATGATTTTGGCCCCCCCAAACATAATGAGCATTTAATATATTTACTTGTATATTTACAATTTTATCCTCCCAGCTCCTACTAACTTTCATGTAATTTATGATTTTGTTGCCCTCAAACTTAATGATCATTTAATATATTTAAGTATATATTTGCAATTTTATCTTTTCAACCTTTCATATTCTTTCTTCCTTTTATATTTATTTATTATTTATTAATAATATATTATTTGGCCCCCCAAGATCAATGGTCAAGATCCGCCACTACTGATGGTACTATTGATCGCCTCAAAGCTCATCTCGTGGCCAAAGGTTATACTCAATTTTTTGGGTTGGATTATGGGGATACCTTTTCCCCCATGGCAAAGATGACTTCTGTTCGTTTATTTATCGCCATGACCGCTCTTCAACAATGACCTCTTTATCAACTAGATGTTAAAAATGCTTTCCTCAATGGTGATTTGCAAGAAGAAATCTACATGGAGCAACCTCCTCGGTTTGTTGCTCAGGGGGAGTCTTCTGGGATGGTATGTCGTCTTCGTAAATCCCTATATGGCCTAAAACAGTCTCCTAGGGCCTGGTTTTGGAAAGTTTAGTAAGGTTTTTCAACAATTTGGTATGATTCGGTGTGAAGCAGATCACTCTGTCTTTTATCGACACTCAAGTGTTGGATGTGTTTACTTGATAATATATGTTGATGACATCGTTCTTACAGGCAGTGACAACCATGACATCTCTCAGTTGAAACAACATCTCTGTCACCATTTTCAAACCAAAGATCTTGGCAAACTTAGATATTTCTTGTGTATTGAGGTAGCACAGTCCAATGATGGTATTGTTATATCTCAGAGGAAGTATGCCATGGATATTTTGGAGGAAACTGGTTGATGAGTTAAAAGTCTGTTGATACACCCATGAATCCCAATTCTAAACTTCTACCAAATCAGGGGGAGCTTATATATGATCCTGAGCAGTATAGAAGATTGGTTGGAAGATTGAATTATGTTACAGTTACTCGTCCTGACATTTCCTTTGCAGTTAGTGTGGTAAGCCAATTTCTTAATTCCTCATGTGAAGATCATTGGAATGCAGTCATTCGTATCTTGAAGTATATTAAAGGATCTCCTGGAAAAGGATTGTTATATGGTTCTAATAACCATATAAGAGTTTTTTGCTACTCAGATATTGATTGGGCAGGATCTCCTTCGGATAGAAGATCTACATCTGGATATTGTGTCTCCATTGGTGGTAACTTGGTCTCATGGAAGAGTAAGAAACAGAGTGTTGTGGCAAGATCCAGTGCAGAAGCAAAATATAGAGTTATGGCCTCAGCTGCCTGTGAACTTGTTTGGCTCAAGCAATTGCTTAGAGAGTTACAATTTGGAGATGTCACTCAAATGTCACTTGTGTGTGACAATCAGACTGCTCTTCATATTAGCTCTAATCCTATCTTTCATGAGATGACCAAACACATTGAGATTGACTGTCATTTCATTCAAGAAAAGATTATATATAGAGACATCAAGACTGAGTTTGTTAACTCAAGTGATCAGTTAACAGATATTTTTACTAAATCTTTACGGGGGCCTAAAATTGATTATATTTGTAACAAGCTTGACACATACGATTTGTATGCTCCAACTTGAGGGAGAGTGTTAGATATTATTTGATATTGTTAGATATTGTTAACCACAATATCTTCTGTTTATTCTGTTATTTTCAGTTACTCTTTTAATTGTATCTCTCTATTATAAATAGGTTATCTTATGTGTGATTTATACACAAGGGAGATTAATCTCAAACTCTATTTCTTTTATATTCAACCGAAACAATGCATTTATCCTAAAAATAGAGTAATGAAAGGGAAAAGGTAGTATTGAGTAAACTTGGCCTTAGGATAACTAAATAGGTCCAAATGACGTATATTTTTCAATATGTCATAATTTTTTTTTAATAAATTATACTTTGGTTTTTTTTTTTTTTTATATTAAGTCATTGGATTAACAAATAAGTTTGATTTAATTGAACATTAAAAATAATTACTAATATATTTATATAAATTTTTTTAATTAAAAATATATTGTAAAAATTTAAATTATATTAATAAAATTAATTTTTATTTTAAATACAATAATTTAATTTATAAAAAAAGAGATTATTTAATCATAAAATAAATTTATAAATTTATTCTTTATTTTTTAATTTATTTTTTAATGATTTATTGATTTAAAATAATAATTTATTTTAATGATTAGATTGGAGAATAAGTAAATGTTAGAGAATTTTTTTATAATTTATTTTTAAAATAAGTTAATCTTTTATTAAATTAATTTATAATATATATTTTTAATAAAATAATATTATTTTTATTTAAAAAATTATTATTATTCTATAAAACAAATTTGTCTATATACTTATAAATTAGTTTACTAAAATTCATATAGGTCATAATTTACCTGTGTTTATTTTTTTAATTTGATCTGATTTAATTATTGAATATTTTATGAATTTTTGAACTAAATTTACTTTTGATACTCCTACATGGAAGTAAAAAAATAAAAAGATAAAATATATTAAGAATGAAATTTGACCTTTTAATTTTTGTATATTAAATTTATTGACATTTTTAAATAATTAAGTAAAGATCTGGTGTTAATTAGATGAATTATACGTGAGTAATTTCGTATATACATGTTTTACGTGTATAGTGTGTACTTAATGTCACTAAAATTTGAACAGCGTGCGACAACTATGGGCACTAAATTGAAATAAAACAAAAAAGTCTTGTAATGGTTATCCAATCACGTTGTATGAATGAAGCCAGATAATCCTAATATAACAAAATGCTAAGAATCTTGGGTCAATTCTTGCACAATCTAAACTCATTAAAACCACACAAGAAAGTCTGAGCATGATTGCAATGTATGTATATCTGTTTTGTTTTGTTTCGTTTTGAACCTTGCGAGGGTTTGAATATGCGTACACTAGGTAGTGTTGAATTAAGATGAATTGGAAAGGCGAAGATTACGATAGGTTGGAATTTATGAGAAGGCTTAAGAGTTGGAGAATTAATTAGTGAGAGAAAACGATGAGGAATGGTTTTGACTATTGCTTGTGGTATTTATTGGACGGGTAAAGCCGGAGCAGACGCGTCTCAATATCTGTAGCATCGCCAAGACAAGCGTAATGGCGGCACAGGTCCAAACTTTATTCATACATGTTCTCACCCATCATAACACAAAATCTCCACACTAAAATTGCTATTTTCATTCATTCTTCTCTCAATTAGACTTAATTCAATTTAATGCATATAAATTTCTAAAATTAATCAGTATTTTATGATTAAAAAAATCATAAGAATATTGATATTGTATCTCTTATTATGATTATACTCATAGAGCTAATTTTCATATTTAATATATTATTCATTCTAAAGCTTTTGTTTTTGTTTCTCACCATTTTATTTTTAAAAAGGTTAAAGAGAAAAGGATTAATATAAACTATCATTAATTTTAACTTCTAAATTATACGGAACTCATTTAACTTTTAAATTATATGGAACTCAAAAACGAATCAATACGTACCAATTTTTTTATTTAATATTGTAATTATATTTTTTGTTGTATTTATAATTATTATTGTAATTAGTTTATGTTCGCTGATAGTCAATGTTGTTAAAATTCTAATTACTATACATTATAATTATTATAATAATTAGGAATATTATTTGATTAATTTTTTATTGAATAATAATCTAATCCGTTTATAAAAATTAATCATCGTTTATGTAAGATTCACTTTGGTTTGGTTTTAATTTGATGTAAAATCCAAATCAAACAAACTCAATTTTGATTTAAATTGAATTTTTTGTTTTTTATTATTATCAAATTATTAAATAATTTTTAAAAAATTGTGAAATATTTTGTTACATATTTTATAATAAAAAATTGTCAAATAAAAAATTTTGTACTAATTTTTTTATGATTATTATTATATTCGTAACTTTATATAAATAAATTACACAATATTATTATTTAAAATTATAATACAAATTATTATCATGTTTTGATAAATATAAATATAATATAAATAAATGTTTGTTTAAAAAATAGATAAGAAAATCCAATATAAAAGTATATTTTTTATCTATTTTCTGTTAGTATTATTAGATTAATTTGATTTTCAATATCCTTAACAACAATAATAACATCAACATTAATCATGATAACAATTATAATTTGTAATTAGTATCATTAAGATAATAATATAATATGTTATATAAACGTAATTATGATAACAATGATTATTATATTAGTAACATAATACAACTAACATAAAACATGTATTTTTAAATTTTTTCAAATTCAAAATACTTTTTTGCATAAGATTTGAGATACCTAATTTATAATTAAATTAAAAAAAACATTTAAAAACTAGGTATACGTGTTACCTTATTGATGATGAACATACACGAAGGTGAAATAAGAAATAAATTCTCCACATTTTACCCAAAAAATTGTTTGTTTTTTTTTCCTCTAACATGGAACCAAGCAATGCTATGATTGCTTGCTTGTTCAAATGGCTGAGGGACACGTAACGTTCATTAATTTACTTTTGAATATATTGTAAATAATAAAAATTTGTTCTTTTGTCTCATAGTTTTTTATGTGCATACACGTTTTTCAAGTATCATAGAGACACGTAACGTTCATTAATGATTTTATTTTTTCTTTCAAGTATTGTAATTAATAAAAAAATAATTTTTGTGGAAATGTGAGGGTGATAAGTTGTGCATAGTCCAATCCCTGTTCCTCAGGGGTTCACAATAGACGAAGAATAAAATGATTAGGTTTTGAGTTGGGTAGAAAGTTGACAATGTGTGTGAAAGTTGAGATGGGGATAGCAGGAAAATGGGGTATTTATGACGAAGAGAGGGTACGTGGACGAGAGGAAGTGAATTGGAAGCCTGAGGAGATAAAGTTAGTATTAAAGAGTCTTTGATGGTGAGGAATGGGACTCTTCGCATTCTCATAATGTGTTCATTCTTCTGCACGGATACCCCTTCTTCCACATTTTTTATTTCTGCCCATTCTCATAATGTAAAACCTTTTCTTTTTTTTCTTTTCTTCGGATCAGTTTTTCTACAAGATTACACTAATCTCATGCGTGATATCATGTACATTCAAAATTTGAAAAAGTTGAGTTATATTTACTGCATTTTTTTTACTGAAAATTATGTTGGAAGTTCTAAAACCTAAATAAGTTACTCAATATATTATTAATTAGTTTTATATTAAAAATTTATATATATATTAGAATTAAAATTTAATTTTTCTTATATTATATTTTTATGGAAAAATTATTTTTTTATTATGGATAAAAATAACGATGTTGATAGTTTTACATCATCTATTCTTTATTATATAATATAATTGAAATATATGATAAATTATTTATGATAAAATTTTAATATGGGATTGAAACCAATTATGAAGAGTTTCCAAATTAGGAACCCTTAAAAGAAAAAAATTACTATTACAGTAATAATTTCAATTGCTTATTACAATTTAAAACCGTGAATTAGAAGGAAGCAAACATGATTTTTTAAATCTTGAACTAAAATAAAATGATAAATGTTTGGAACCATTAATGAGTTTGCAAATGATCAAACATGTATAGAAAATATATTTACATAGAGATTATTAAATATATATTTTTAATTTATAGTACTAATTTTGTACATAACTGAATTTCGTTAATAAAATGTTAAAGACAAAACTTTTTTAAGAGGGGTGAATTGGGTTTTTAAAAAATCTTTTGAATTTCTATTTAATTATTATAAAACTTTCTCTAGTAATCAATTACAAAAGAAATATCACAGTTTTCATAAAACAAGAATATCAAGATAGGAAGAAGAAGAAAAGATTCACAAATTTATACCTGGTTCGATTCTTCTTGAATCTACATCCAATTTTAATCAAACAACCTTAACTTTGAGTTTTTCACATTAAAGCAGATTACAACATAGTCAAATGATCTTGATTTACAACAACCTCTAATCAAGATCACAACACGTTCTACCTCACAATTTTCAAGTTACACCGATGTAGCTAGTCTCACATACATCAAAACTTAAGCATAAGATACAAAATAAATATATGAAACGAATTCACGTTGTATTTACAAAATTATGCACCCTATAACCAAACAACCTTTCTTTGAAATTGATCTTCAAAATCTTTTTGCAGAATTATGCTCTTTCCTTGGTGCTTAAAACATCCTTTCTAATTGCTTTTATTGGTATTTGAAAGTTGATGTTGATAAAAGAAAGTTTGCATCCTTTTATAGAAAGAAAATTGTTGTAACTGTCACAGATAATTGATTAGCAGATTTATCTAATAGATTATTTGAGTGTAGTGATAGTTTGAAAATAGTCAAATAATCGATTAGGTGCTTACATAATCGATTATTAGCGCATTGTGTTAAAACAAAATTTTTGGCAAATAATCGATTAAGCTTTCACATAATCGATTATTAGTGCTTCTTATGAAAACTTAATTTTAACTCATATAATCGATTAACCTTTTATCTAATCGATTATTAGTGCATTGTATTAAAACAAAATTTTGGCAAATAATTGATTAGGTGACCACGTAATTGATTATTAGCGCGTCTTATGAAAATTTAATTTTAAGTCATACAATCGATTATCCCTTTATCTAATCGATTATTAACGCATCCGTTTTAACATAATTGATTATTTTTACTTTCAAAGTTTATATTGTTTTGGCTTTATACAAATTAATATACTAACTATCTATCTATCATTTGACATTATCAAAAAGAGATTTCCCACATATTTTCCCTCTTCATCAACAATCTCCCCCTTTTTTTATGATGGCCAACCACTAAAGACAAAAAATGAAACTTTTTGAAGGTTACTCAGCAGTGTGAAAATCTCTCAAGTGTCAATATCAACAATAAGCAAGTGAACTTTTTCTCCCCCTTGGACTTAATAAAAAAAGGTTAAACATGCAGTTGAAGAATTAGTAGCATAATATTTAAAACAGAGTTATAATCAGTATATAGTTACAAACCAACTAAAGTAAAAATCAATTATTACAATGCATCATAGAAATTGTCCAAGCAGATTTAATCATAAGATAAAAAAGAGATTATTCATCATCGTTGGAGGAAATTTGTACTGTTCCATCACTATCATTTTCATCCTCTTCAGTACCACCTTGTTCCTTTTGTAACATGGATATAATGGATGAGACTTGATCATCCAATGCATCAAATCTAGAACAATAATATTGATGTTTATCCTTCTACCATAGATGAGTATTATCTAGTTTCTCTAACATGCTCTGTTCAAAAGCAGAAAAGTTACTCCTGACAGATGAATTAGGGATATTGGCATTAATAGGTTCAACCTCTTCATCAAAAAACTCTTCTTCATCTTTGAAGAACCATCCATCATCCCTCTTTACCAATCATATATGATGAAGAGCAGACTTTCCTATGGCCTTTGCATGGCTCATGATAGTGAAGGATTCTCCATCCATATTAACCCCAACGTATTAAAATACTTTAGACAAAAATACAGAATATGGTAATGGATAGAGAGGAAGCCTATAGGATTTCTCATGTTATCACTAATAACAGCAGGCCAACCAACTTGAAATCTAAACTTGAGAGCATGCATTCTATACATGTTTTCAGAAGTTAGCTGAGCATGATTGCTCCCCCTAGCTACAAGAATCCAGGTGATTACAAAGGCTAACATTCTTTCATCTTTCTTCATACCACCAATCTTATAAATTGAGTAATCCCTGGCAATATTAGGATTCTTGAGGCAAGATCTAAATACAACTAACTTGTTAAAATTCTCAAATCCCCCAGTGACATTTTCACCACTTATTGTAAATTCAGCTACATTAGTCCAAATTTCTTCATCTAAAGCAATATCTACTCCTTTAACCTTAGAATGAATAACTCCATTTACAGTTCTCATATTGCAATAGAAGAACTTAACTAAATCAGGATAAAATACTCCATTCATTTTAATAAATTTCTCTAATCCTTGATACACTAGTAAATCTTGAAATAAGAAACTATTTTGCCTAAAGAAGGAGATAGAGATATACTTATGGGTTATGATGTTAGAATCGCGCAGCGGAATGTTCGCGTGGTCGGACAAAAACCAAGAGGGGGGGTGGATTGGTTTCTTAATAAAAATTAGGTTTTCAAAATTTTCCCCAAATTTTACCGATTAAAATCTGTGTAAATGTAAATAGACAAAGGGATAGAGTCTTACACAGGAAATTTATACTGGTTCGGATCAAAAGACCCTACGTCCAGTTGCTAATCACTCAAATAGAGGATTAACGCTGTCACTATAAACAAAGTTATTACAAACAATTTACAATGGAAGAGATAAAGTAAATATAACACCTCTCTTGAAATCCACAAGAGATGAAGAACAACTTTCCCTAGAGACTAGCACAACACACAATCCACTAAGAACTCCACTTAGTGATTCTTATCGCTTCTAGCCCACACCAGGTTCAGAAAGCCCATTTTTCTTGCAACAAACAGTTCTCTGGCACTACAACACTTAACTTTTGTATGAAAAAGGTTGTTCTTTGTTTTCTGAGTGCCATAGAAGAGTTTAAGTAGAGAAATTAGGGTTTGGGAATTGAGATTTTCGGAATTAGGGTTCTTGGGAATAGGGTTTTCGAAAATAGGTTTGATTTGAAGTTAAAACCCAAAATCTGACTGGTTTAATCGATTAAAAGAAGTGTTAATCGATTAAACCAGAGCCAAAATTAACAGAACCCAAATCTCTCTGTTTTAATCGATTAAAAGGAGGTTTAATCGATTAAACTGCCTGATAATCGATTAAAAGTTGGTTTAATCGATTAAACCAGTGAGTTTTCACAGAAAATGGTTTTTCTCACTGTTTTAATGGATTATTTCCCTATTTAATCGATTAAAGCCGAGCCTGGATGATAAACTTGAGCTTTTTGAGGCTTCTAAGGTTCAGACTATGTACCGGCTATCTCAAACACTAAAATTACAGCACTCAATCTAATTAATACAGAGTTATTACACTACAAAACAAGTCTTCAACTTTCTAAGTTCTTGAAGTTCTTGAATCATCATCAAAATCAACAATCTTCATGTCCATCAAGTGCAACATCAAGTCCTTGAATGTTCAACAATCTCCCCTTTTTGATGATGATCAAAATTATCTTTTAAAGCCTTGTAATAACTTGTTTTATCTCGTCATACTAACAAACACATTAAACATACCGATAATATTTAAATGCAATTCATGAGAGGCTTTAAATATTTCTCCCCTATTTTGATTATAATAAAAAATAACTCGCAAATAACAATCATAAGGGCTCCCCCTCAAAATATGCATAAGTTGGAGATAACTCCTCCTCAATCAAAGCATCAAAGAAACATCATATTTTATTGCGTAAAACAATCATTCATTACAATAACAAGAGAAAATAACAAAAAGAAAATAATCAACAAAATTTAAAATCCTTCACTATCATCATCATTAAAGTGTGCATCAAATCTATTTTCTAAACGACACATTTTATCATCTACATCGATATACTGGCGAATTAATTCCTCATGCCGTACTCCGTAAAGAGTGAAGAATGATTGCATCCTCTCGATTCATGTCGATAACATGTCTTCCA
The DNA here is from genome assembly GCA_963425845.1 of Sphenostylis stenocarpa. Classification (NCBI taxonomy): domain Eukaryota; kingdom Viridiplantae; phylum Streptophyta; class Magnoliopsida; order Fabales; family Fabaceae; genus Sphenostylis; species Sphenostylis stenocarpa. The sequence goes on from OY731406.1 coordinate 55,135,814, forward strand.
TGGATTGTCGAGTTTCATGATGAGTAGAGGAAGTTCCAACACTTTGGATTTGGTCGAGGGAAACTCAACAGACTGGAGGCATATCTTCATCAGAGTCTTCATTAGCATCACCTTGATTAGGAACGTCATCTTTGTGAACATAAATATCATTGACACGCACCATTTGGAGTTGAATCAATGTGTCGTCCAAGCATGCGGTTCAAGTTATTTGTTCTAACTCGCTTGTTCACCTTCAACATTCACTCCTTTATATTCAAGAATACGAGAGACAAGTAAAGCATATGGAATTTTGAATGTGGGATGACGTTTTGCTTTTAACATGGTCATTGTGACAAGAACGCCTCAATCTAAAGGTTCATTATTCATTATGGCATGAATAATTCTAAGATCAATTGAAGAACATTGGGCATGATTTGTAGCCCGAGGACATAGGATCCAGACAATTAGATGTAGAATCATGCGTTCCTCCTTCTTTAAAGGTCCAAGCAAGAAGGAGACGTCCAATCTCCATGGAGGGATTTCGTGAAAAGAACGATAAGCTAAGAACCTGTCAAAATCATCTAGCTCACCATAAATGTTAATAGCATCTTCTCTAATTGGAAAGTGAGCGACGTTTTCCCAAATATCATCGTCAAGAATAATTGTGACGCCTTTTACTCTAGAGGTAGCAATTTGATCTCTAAATTTAAATCTAGAGTAAAATACCCTAACCAAGTCCGGATAATAAGTACCTTGCATTTGGATGAAGGGAAGAACTCCTTGAATTTCAAGAAGGTTGGGAAAATTGAATCCCCTATTGATGAATTGCTCACCAATAAGAAACTTGGGAGAAATAATAGCCCTTTCCTTCCAAAGAGGTCGAAATTCTTGTTGGCCATCTCAGTATCGTAAATCCATCCTTCTACGTAATTAGGACTGGTTCGAGATGAGAGTGCAGATCTTCTTCTAGTAGGGATCTTAGCACGAGAAGATGAGGTCATTTGAAGGATTAAGAGAATAACAAGAAGATTTAGGAGGGCAAGGTAAGTTAGAAGTAAGCAAGATTGCAAGAATAAGGCAAGATAGCTTGATTTCAAGAGATAGAAGTGAGTAGAAGTGAAATGAAGGTCCCTATATATAGCCAAGCATGTCTAACGGTCATATGGAAGTGAATAGAGGCCAAAAGAGCCATTGGCAACAGCTAGAACCCATACTTGCCAGGTTTAATCGATTAAAACTCGAATAATCGATTAAACCAGCTCCAATCGCATTTAATCGATTATTTCGAGCCGATAATCGATTATCGACAGGTTTTAATCGATTAATTAACGAATTAATCGATTATTCCGTAGAGGAATGCCCTGTTTTGATGTTTTGAGTGTAAATAATCGATTATAACTCCAATTAATCGATTATTCCAGAGAGTACATCAAATTTTTGAGGTTTATACACATGATAACCTATGAACATCCTATACCACAAATTATAACATTACAATCATCCAAAAACAGTCAAATTAAGCAGAATTTAAGCTATTTCTAATATCCCTAAGTCTCTTCTAAGATCATAGAATCTATCCTTGGGTAGAGGCTTAGTAAAAATATCTGCTAATTGACGTTTAGTATCTACATACTCTATTTTACAGCTTTCTTCACTGATATGATCTCTCAAAAAGTGATGTCTTATTTCTATATGTTTAGTCCTAGAGTGCATTATCGGATTCTTAGTAAGATTTATTGCACTCGTATTATCACACATCAACGGAATGTCATTTAAAAAGATACTATAATCTTCTAACTCGTTGTTTCATCCACAGAATTTGAGCACAACAACTACCACCGCAATATATTCAAACTTCAATGGTAGATAAAGCAACACATGCCTCGTTTCTTAGAATGCCAAGATATTAAGGATGAACCTAACAAATGACATGTCCCACTAGTACTTTTCCTATCAATTTTACATCCACCATAATCAGCATCGAATATCCTATTAAACTCATACAAGCATCAGACGGATACCACAAACCAAAACCAAGTAGTTCCTTTTAAGTATTTTAAAATATGTTTCACTGCAATTAGATGAGATTCTTTAGGACAAGCCCGAAATCTAGCACACACACGTACATAATGCATAATATCGTGTCTACTTGCAGCTAAGTATAACAGTTGATCCTATCATACCTCTATACATAGTTTGATTAACTTCCAAACCCGATTCATCCTTGTCTAGATAGCATGAAGTTCCCATGGGTGTGTTAGCTTCCTTTGAGGTGTCCATTCCAAACTTTTTAAGGATCTCTTTGCAGTATTTGGTTTGAGAGATGAAAATGCCATCTTTAAGTTGCTTGATTTGTAGTCCAAGGAAGAATGTCAATTCTCCCATCATAGACATTTCAAACTCTCCCCGCATTATCTTAGCAAATTCTACACATAACGAATTATCAGCTTGATCCAAAAATAATATCATCAACATATACCTGGACCAATAAGATATGTTCTTTAACTTTCTTTATAAACAATGTAGAATCAATTTTTCCTCTAGAAAAATCATTTGATGTTAGGAAACTACTTAACCTTTCATACCAAGATCTAGGAGCTTGTTTCAACCCATATAATGCTTTCTTTAATTTAAAAACATGATTAGGAAAACTAAAATCCTCAAAACCAGGGGGTTGCTCCACATAAACTTCTTCTTTAATAAAACCATTTAAAAATGCACTCTTAACATCCATTTGATATAATTTAAATTTCATCAAAGATGCATAAGCAAGAAGTAGGCGTATAGCCTCTAACCTGGCAACAGGAGCATAAGTTTCATCATAATCTATACCTTCCTCCTAACAATAGCCTTTTGCAACAAGTCTGACTTTATTCTTTGTTATGTTCCCATCTTCATCAAGTTTATTTCTAAACACCCATTTGGTTCCAATAACTTGATATGATTCTTCCCTTGGGATTAATTCCTGCGACTTGATTCCTTTCAAATTGGTTAAGTTCTTCTTGCATGGCTATGCACCATTGTTCATCTTTAAGTGCTTCCTCAACATTTTTGGGTTCAATCTGTGACACAAAAGCTACAGACATACAAAGATTAGTCATATTTCTTGTTCTTACCCCTTTTGAGATGTCACCTATGATATTGTCCATTGAGAGTCCTTTAGGTGATTGCCATTCTTTTGCTAATTCAGGCGTTTGAGAAGACTCATTTTCTTCCAAATATAATTCATCAAGAGCCTCTCTTATATATTCATCATCCCCTGCAATTTCTTTATTTGACTCAAGAGGATTTCCCCCAAGGTCTACAATGTCATCAAAAGTAACATGAATAGATTCTTCAATATTTAAAGTTCTTCTATTAGACACCCTATAAGCCTTGCTAGTTAATGAATAACCTAGGAAAATACCCTCATCGGCTTTTAAGTCAAATTTTCCTAAGTTGTCCTTTCCATTATTTAACACAAAGCACTTACATCCAAATATTTTCAAATGAGCAACATTAGGCTTTCTACCATTTAATAATTCATAGGGAGTTGATTTTATAATTGACCTAATGAGCATTCTATTCAAAACATACTAAATGATTAATTTTCTTTGAATAAATACAAGATACAAACAATTCATTTAACTATAGGAACCCAAATATATTTTCCTTTAGGAACACCAAAATGTTTGATTTTACATCTATTTGAAGTATGACCATGTTTCATACAATAAAAACATGCATTTGATGTAACTTTTGAATATGATGAATCTCTAACAATAGATGCTCTAATTCCTTTTTCTACCCATACTCTTCTCTTTTTAATTTTAGGCTTTTTCAAAGGAACTTGGTAATTTACATTATTTTGAGCAAAAACAGTTTTATCCATCTTAAAATCACTTATCTCCTTTTCGGCTTTGTCTAGCAAATGGTTAAGAATATCTATGTCATATTCATGCTCTTTACAAGTTGCACATGCTAAGTTCTTATCATCATTCTCATCTAAACATACAATTTTCGTTTCTAAGGATTCCTTTTCCTCTAAACATGCAATTTTCGTTTTTAACAACTCCACCTCCTTTTCGGAACTACTTAAACTCTTTTTCACAGCTTTGTATTCATTTTTCAAGTCCTTAAAGGCACTAAACAATTCATTATATGCATTTTGCAGTTCATCAAAATCATTTTCATCATCACTTGAGGATGAGTCGGAATCACTAACCTCAAAGTCGGAAGATATATTGTCTTTTGCCAACAAGCAAATGTTAGCTTCTATTAACGAATCACTTGACTCCGAAATCGAGTCACTATCATCGGTTCCTTCATATGTTACTCTTAGTTTTTCCCACATCTCTTGAGCACTTTTACAAATAGAGATCCTGTAAAACTCGTCAAGGGTTAAAGCAGATGAAATTATATTCCTAGCCCTAACATCATATTGGACTTTCCTATTTTCTTCATCCGACCATCTAGAAAATTGTTTTTGTACTTCTACTCCATTTTCAAAAACTTTAGGAATAAAAAGACCGTTTAAAATAGCATCCCAAATGCCTCTATCAACAGACTCTAAAAAGATTTGCATTCGTACCTTCCAAAAAGGATAATTTTGACCCGCAAAAAGTGGGGGTCTGTTGATAGACACACCTTCGGCAAAAGTTTGATTTTGTCTGGCCATTTTCGAAAATTTGAATGACTATCAAAGCAAGCTCTGATACCACTTGTTAGAATCGCGCAGCAGAATGTTCGCATGGTCGGACAAAAACCAAGAGGGGGGGTGAATTGGTTTCTTAATAAAAATTAGGTTTTCAAAATTTTCCCCAAATTTTACCGATTAAAATTTGTGTAAATGTAAATAGAGAAAGGGATAGAGTCTTACACAGGAAATTTATACTGGTTCGGATCAAAAGACCCTACGTCCAGTTACTAATCACTCAAACAAAGGATTAACGTTGTCACTATAAACAAAGTTATTACAAACAAGTTACAATGGAAGAGATAAAGTAAAGATAACACCTCTCTTGAAATTCACAAGAGATGAAGAACAGCTTTCCCTGTCGCCGCCGTCCGTTCCGACGTCCTGGGGACGTCTCGAACGTTTGTGCGAGCGGTCGCGAAAAGATGGTTGAGACTCGCGTTTTTTGTTAAAATTGTGTTTATTGCTTCCGAGGTGCTCAACACTGAACTATCCTCTAATAGAAGCAAGGTTTTCGAAAAGGGGTTCTTTTGGAGTCGCTACCAATGTTTTGACCAGAAACATTGGAAAAGGAAAAAAGGCATTGATTTTATTAAAAACCAACTTGGCCATTATAACCAGAGTTGGGTAAGAGAGTTAGTTACGTGTGGGGAAGGTGTTAGCACCCCCACAACGCCCCTTTCGGGTTCCCTATGACGGATTTATTCATTAAGTGAAGATTATGATAAATTACGCATTTACCCTTATTTTATTGATACAGTTATTTAGATATGGTTATCTACATGATTTATCTACATTGCATACATAAAACAATAAATAAAGTAATAAAGAAGAAGAGAATTGAGAAAAACCTCCGTAGCAAGCTTTATATTATGATTCTTGTACAAAGAGGACGCATTTCGGCAGTCCTTCGCTCTACAATTGTTCTCCTCTCGTCTACCCTAATCGACTCGACTAATTTTTCTAGAAGAAATCGAATGCCGGAATACAAATTCCTTAACTGATTGTTACCTAAAAAAGGCAATCAGAGAGATCATTCGAGAGAGGGAGAGAAGAAGACAAGTCTCAGAGTTGTCTGGTGTGTCTGGTGTGTTCAGAATGACAAATGAACCTCCTATTTATAGTTTTTTCGCTGCCTGGAACTTTGGGACGGCCGTCTGGGTTGGGACGGCCGTCCCAAACGCGTTTTCTGCATTGTGCCAATCTGGGACGGCCAGTCTGGGTTGGGACGGCCGTCCCAAATGCAATTTTACAAAGGCTGAGACCCCCTGACGTTTGGGACGTGCGTCCCACATCTGGGACGTGCGTCCCACTTGTTCTAGGCCAGTTGGGACGGCCGTCCCAACAACGGGACGGTGGTCTCGGCCTGTTTTGTCCAGCTTTTGCGTTTTGGGACCCCTGGGAAGCTTTCCTTTCCTGTTTCGGACGTGGATTGATGCCGATATATGTCCGTTGAAGCTTTATCTTCATGTAGGAAGTCTTCTTGGTCTTCATTAAGATGCCAGGCGAACTTTTCCTTTGTTTGTACGAGGTATTTTTAACTTTTATCGTGCAGATGAGCAAGCTCCGTGTTTGTTGCAGGAGGTTTCCTCGGTTTTGGGAAGCCGGATGAACTCCATCTTCGGGCGAAGTTCCTCTAGCTTTTAATTTGAGAGGCCGGGCAAAATTAGGGGTCTACAGCTGCCCCCCCCCCCTTCACCTGCCTAACTAATTCGTTGGTTTTAATATGCCGACAAAATTAGTTGGTAGGGGAAGGAGTTAACCCTTTTTCCCGGCTATCCTTCGGATGCTGCTCCTTTGCTGATCCTCCGGATGATAAATATTTTGATAGGTACCAACCCCTATCTGGTTTGAGCCTCCTTTCATAAAGCCCTGATGAGTACTTACCCTCACCTGGTATAAGTCTGTATTTTACTAGACTTCTGTGAGTACCTACCCCCACTAGGTATGAACCTTGTTTTACAAGGTTTTGGTGAGTACCTACCCTCACCCGGTATGAGTTTGCATTTTGCTAAACTCTTGTGGGTACTTACTTCTGAGGTGCTCAACACTGAACTATCCTCTAATAGAAGCAAGTCTTTGCACCTGTTTTTTGTAATGCTTCAGGTGAGTATTTTTACTCTACTCGAGGCATTTTGCTAAGTTTTGATGAGTACCTACCCTCATCTGGTATAAACCTTATTTTATAAGGTTTTGGTGGGTTTATTCTTCCACCTGGTACGAATCTGCATTTTTGCTAGATTCTAGTGGTTTTTTTACACCTCCACTTGGTGTGAACCCGCATATTGACTAGGTTCTAGTGGATTTTACACCCTCACTGGGTGCGAACCTACATATTGACTAGGTCCTAATGGATTTTACACCCCCATTGGGTGCGAACCTGCATATTGACTAGGTTCTAATGGTTTTACACCCCCACTGGGTACGAACTTGCATATTGACTAGGCTCTAATGGATTTTACACCCCTTTGGGTGCGAACCTGCATATTGGCTCGGTTCTAATGGTTTTTACACCCCCATTGGGTGCGAACCTGCATATTGGCTCGGGTTCTAGTGGTTTTTACACCCCCATTGGGTGCGAACCTGCATATTGGCTCAGGTTCAATGGTTTTTACACCCCCATTGGGTGCGAACCTGCATATTGGCTCGGGTTCGAATGGTTTTTACACCCCCATTGGGTGCAAACCTGCATATTGGCTCGGATTCTATTGGGTGTGAACCTGCATATTGGCTCGGTTCTATTCTCACTCAATTTTGATGAGTTTAACCTTTAATTGGTCTTTTGGAGAAGTGTCGGCAGCTTACTGTTTTTGATCATGCGCCTATTCCGTGCGAAATGATTTGGTTTGACTTTTTGACTTTTCTGTTAGTCATCCGGTTTTACCGGGGATTTCATTGTTTTGGCTTTTTCTTTTAGCCATCCGGCTTTTGCCGGGGATTTCATTGTTTTGGCTTTTTCTTATTAGGCGGGAATCCTCTGGGGATTTTGAATTCTCTTATTTATTGTGCCTTTTGATTAGGCGAAGATCCACTTGGGGATTTTGTTAATTTTTTTATTGTGCCTCTTGATTAGGCGGGTGCTTCAATAGTGGTGAAGGCTTTTTACTTGTTGTTTTTCGCCTCTGAATAGGCTGATGTTCTACTTGAGGATATTTGTTCTTGATAATACCTCTGAGTAGGTGGATACTTTTTGAAAGCTTTGTGCTTGCATTACCTCTTACAGGTTGATTTCCCATTTCTTGGGGATATTTGATTTTTGCTTGCCTTAGGCAGAGGCTCTTCTTGGGAGTGAAGGCTTTGCACTTTGCTGGGGATATTCATACGGAGTGTTCCAGATGGTTAACTTCCTGAGGATATGAATTTGTAGTTTGCCTTTGCTGGTAGGCTTGCTGAGGATTTTTCTTTTTGATGATCCACTGGAGAATTAATTTCATTCCGGAGATCTATTTTGAATTGCCCCCTAGGGAGAAATGGAGTTTTTTGACTCCTTATTGGATGTTTGCTGTTTTGAGTTGGCTTTGCCTATGCTCTTATTCCTGCTGGGGAATGGGTTTTTATATATTTTTTTTCCTCGCGATTTGAACTTCTTTTTTCGTGAGTTGGTTTTTTACACATGTGTGCCTTTTTATGCACATTGGTTTTTTGGATGAAAAGATATTTTTCTCTTTTCTTTTTTGTGATCCTTGGGGAATTTTTCTCTTTGGGGATCTAATCTTTGATTTGATTTTTCATGATGATGGAGTCTTGAGCTCCTGTTTTTTTAGTGAAGCTTTTTATTGAGCGGGATGAAGAGATTTTCTTCTTTTTCTCTTTTTTGGGATTCACCGAGGAGTCTGTTGGTTTCCTGGGGATCCAAATTTGATGACGGAGTCCTGGCCCCTGGCTTTGTGAAGCTTCTTTTTTTGAGCTGGAAGATGGAAAAATTTTGTTTTCATCTTTTTGTCTTTTTGTAGACTTTTCCTGATATATTCTTCTTGGAGATTTTTATTTGACCCTTTTTTGTTGTGGCCTTCGTTTTGGGGAATGAAAGTTTTTCTTTTCTTTTTGTTGCCCCCCGGTGATATGGAGGACTTGACTCCGTATTTTCTTTGATGGACTTTTATGTAGTCCTTATTCTCCTTTGAGGAATAAAGCGGAGACTCTTGCATGAGTGTGCTTGATGACTCATGTGGCGACGAAGCTGAGTCATGAGGTAATCTTTTTGTCTTGCCTCTGTAGTAAGCAAGGATCCTCTTGGGGATGACCAAGCCTTTCCATTGGCTTTTTCATTTTGATGTACCTTCTTTTATTGGGATAGAAGGTTAGAGCTAGTTTCCTTGAAGCTCTTTATTTTGCTGAAGATAATTTTGATTTCGCCTTTTGCAATTTTTATTTTCATATGGAGACTGGATTCTGGCGCCTCCTGTTTTCAATCACAAGCATGGAGACTATCCTCCTTATATGCATGTTTGAAGAAAATTATTTTTTTTTCTTGATTTTGACAAAGTCGTATTGTGCAACTACTTTGTGTGTGAATGTCCTAAATGCAATCTAATGTTTATTTATTTTTGATGCATTTAGAAAGTAACTGGCCTTCTCCCGTTGGCTTCTTATGAATACGCCGATGGGCTCCTTCTTTATGACCATGATGATGGGCTCATTTTTTACTCATCTTTTAGTTTTAGCCCTATCTTTTGCCTAGACCGCCCTTTACGGGTTTTCGATCTAGCGGGCTGCATTAATTTTTTTTTTTTTTTACCTAGAATATCTTAGGGAGCTCTTGCCTTATCTTTTGCCTAGATCGTCTTTTTGGGGTTTGCGATCTAGCAGGCTACCCTGATTTTTACCTAAAAATATCCTAGCAGGCATTTGTTCTTTTCTTATTATTTTCATATGCTTCCCTTTTTAGATGCATGTTTGATCTTTGATTAAAAAGTCTTTGCATATATTTATGATTTATCAATAAAAGAGGCATTTCCATAATATTTGGTCAAGAGAAGGGAAATGAAAAGGAATTTTTATTGATAAATGAGCAAAAGTTTTGTTTCTTTTACAAAAGGATTTCAAAAGGTATTTAGAAGAATGGGTAGTCAGGGTTGGCTATACTGTATAGGCTTAAACAGTCATGTCCATGATATCTGCCCCCTGGTTCTCCTAATTGATTCAGTTGAGATGCCTGAGCTCAGAGTGAAGACCATGCAGACTGCTTGCTTCTGGAAGAATGTTACCTTAGCCGCCTTTTCGGTTTTCGACTAAAGTAACCATTGCTCTTAGTTTCTTCTTTTTTTTTTTGTACCTCTACTTTTTTCCTAGGACGTATCCTAGCGAGGAATATGGACCCTATCTTTTGCCCAGGAATGTCCTTTGCGGATTTTCATTCCTGACGGGTCTTGAGCAATGTCTTCAAACATAATACTTCTTCACTGCATCAGAATTGATCGGGTGTCGAAGTTCCTCTCCGTCCATATTGGTGAGGATAAGTGCCCCTCCTGAGGAAGCAGTTTCTTTATAACTAGATCCCCTTCTTGATAAGTATGAGGGTGGACCTTTTTATCATAAGCCTTTTTGATCTTCTTTTGATAGGCTTGTCCATGACATATAGCATTCAACCGCTTTTCGTCGATAAGGTTTAATTGGTTGTATCGACTTTGAACCCATTCGGCTTCTATTAGTTTTGCTTCCATTATAATTCGCAAGGAAGGTATTTCGACCTCTATTGGCAATACAGCCTCCATACCATATACCAGGGAGAATGGAGTAGCTCCTGTTGAAGTCCTTACAGACGTTCGATAACCATGAAGAGAAAAAGGCAACATTTCATGCCAATCCCTATAGGTTTTAACCATCTTTTGAACAATCTTCTTGATGTTTTTATTGGCTGCTTCCACTGCGCCATTCATTTTGGGCCGATAAGGAGAAGAATTATGGTGTTGAATTTTGAAATCTTGACATAGTTCCTCCATCATCTTATTATTTAGATTGGACCCGTTATCGGTAATGAGACGATGCGGGATGCCATATCGACATATGATATTCTTCTTAACAAAGGTGACTACTACCTTTTTAGTCACATGTGCATAGGATGCAGCTTCTACCCACTTAGTGAAGTAATCGATAGCCACTAAAATGAATCGATGACCATTGGATGCCTTAGGTTCAATAGGTCCAATAACATCCATGCCCCACATATCAAATGGCCAAGGGATAGCCATAACATTGAGAGGTGCCGGCGGGACATGTACATTGTCCGCATATACTTGACACTTGTGACATTTTTTAGCATATCGGTGACGAGTCCTTTTCCATTGTGGACCAAAAATATCCCGCCCGAGGATTTTCCTAGCCATGATATGCCCTGGTGCATGAATTCGAAGGTTCCCTCATGTATTTCTTTAATTAATGCCCGGGCTTCTTCGAGATTGACGCATCTTAGCAACGTAGAATCGAAGTTCTTTTTATAAAGGGTTTCTCCTATCGAGCATAAACCCAATGACCCTTTTCCGAATGATCCTTTTATCATTGTCACCGATTCCTTCGGGGTACTCACCCTTTGTCAAGTATCGCCTTATGTCATGATACCAAGGGTTTTCATCTTTTCCATTGTTTATCATCATACAAAAGGCTTGCTTGTCATGCCTTTTGACCTGAATGATGGGCATTTCATGTTCTTGTCCTAATGCGAACATGGATGATAATGTTGCCGATGCATACGCCATCCGATTATCTTCCCGAGGGATGTACTCGAACCGACGTTTTCCATTTTGGAAGTCATGCTACGGATATGCTCCGGATAAGGGATTAATTTGGAATTTCTGGTTTCCCATTCACCCTTGAGTTGGTAAATAACAAGGGATGAGTCGCCAAATACTTTGAGTTTAATCACCCCATGGTCCAAAGCTGCTTGAATACCTAAAGCACAAGCTTCATATTCTGCCATGTTGTTCGTGCAATCAAAGTTTAGTCTAGTCATTCATCGGGATATACTTCTTTTCGGGAGATATTAAAATAGCTCCGACCCCATGTCCCATTAAGTTTGAAGCTCCATTGAAAAACATGATCCACTCATCATTTTCAAGCTCTTCATGTTGGATGTGCATTATATGCTCATGTGGAAAATCATCTTGGAGGGATTGATATTCGCCAGTTGGCCCATGTGCCGAGATATTCCGCTAAAGGACTGCCTTTGATAGCTTTCGAGTGACATGAACAATGTCGAATTCCGAGAGGAGTACCGCCACCTGGCTATCCTTCCGGTCAAGACAGGTTTTTCAAACAGGTATTTGATTGGGTCCATTTTGGAAATCAACCAAGTTGTATGTCCGACCATATATTGCCGAAGGCGCCGAGTTGCCCACACCAATGCGCAACATGTTTTTTTGAGTGGTGTATAACGGGTCTCATAGTTTAGAAATTTTTTACTAAGGTAATATATGGCTTGTTCTTTTTACCCGTATCATCTTGTTGACCGAGCACACACCCCATGGACTCATCGAGTACTCGAAAGGTAGAGAATCAAGGGCTTTCCTTCCACAGGTGGTACCAGTACCGGGGGATTGGTTAGGCACATTTTGATTTGTTCGAAAGCTTGTTGACATTCGTTGTTCCAAACTTTCGGTTGGTTTTTACGCAATAACTTAAAGATAGGCGTGCACTTGTCCGTTAATTGTGCGATGAACCGTGCGATGTAGTTTATTCGGCCCAAGAACCCTCTGATTTCTTTTTCTATCCTTGGTGGGGGCATTTCTACGATTGCCTTTGTTTTATCAGGGTCTACCTAAATTCCCTTTTTACTAACAATAAACCCCAAGAGTTTTCCTGATCGTACTCCGAACGTGCATTTAGCCGGATTAAGCTTAATCTGGTATTTCCGAAGTCGATTGAATAATTTCTTTAAGTACAGGAGGTGATCTATCTCGTTTTTGGACTTGGCAATCATATCATCCACATATACTTCGATTTCTTTGTGGATCATATCATGGAATAATGTTACCATAGCCCTTTGATAAGTAGCCCCTGCATTCTTAAGTCCAAAAGGCATTACTCTATAGCAGAATGTACCCCACGGTGTAATGAAGGAAGTTTTTTCTCTATCTTCAACAGATCAATTTAATTTGGTTATACCCTGCATATCCATCCATGAAAGAATAGAGAGTATTTGTAGCGGTGTGATCTACCGAGCATATCAATATGTGGTAAGGGAAAATCATCTTTTGGACTTGCACGGTTTAAGTCCCGTAATCTACGCATACTCTGATTTTTCCATTTTTCTTCATAACTGGTACAATGTTGGCCAACCATTCAGGGTATTTTGACACAATCAGAAAATTGGCGTCCAACTATTTTTCTACTTCTTCCTTAATTTTTAAGGACCATTCTGGCTTTACTCTTCTGAGTTTCTGCTTAACTGGTCGAAATCCCTCTTTTAATGGTAATCGATGCTCTACTATACTTTTATCGATTCCGGGCATATCATGGTAGGACCATGCAAACACATCCACATACTCTCTTAGTAATTGTATTAGTTTCTCCCTGATATCATTGTCAATTTGGGTTCCAATATTTACTTCTTTCTTATTATCTTTTTGTCCCAAATTGATGGCCTCAGTTTTTTCCTGATGGGGCTGTATTGATTGAGCTTCTTTTTCTAGCAGTCTTTGCATGTCCGAGGAAATGGTCCCCTCCTCACTGTCTGACTCAATCCATTCGTCTTCAGCTTTCAGATCTTCCAGGGAGTTTTCAATTATAGACATGACTGTATGGTTATGCTTTGTTTTAGATTTCTTTATTAAATGTATAAGAGGGAAAAGAATAAAAGAGAATATGAATATAAGAAAAATGCCTCATTGTATTGATAGAAACAAAATATTTACAAAGCCCTTATTAACCAAAAATCTCGTGATCATGGGCAGGGATCACGAGGAGTACATCGGAAGCTTTTCTATATATTTTCATATATTTTTTATTATATTTTTAGAGATGGTAAAAATGATGAGCCCTAAATTGCTGGTCTTCCTTATCCCGTCTCTTACTCGAGCTTTGATAAGGGCTGCTCGTCCACCTTTGGAGTAGATGCGTCAAAAGTGATCCATCCTGCCTCTATCAAACTTTGGACCTTGTGTTTTAAGGCCATACAGTTTTCAATGGAGTGTCCCGGAGAACCTGAATGGTAATCACAACTTTCATTAGATTTATACCATTCTGGGTATGGTGGCTCCATTCTCTTGGGAGGGATGCGTACGAGGAGTTTGGCATCTAATAATTTTGACAGCAGGCTTCCATAGGAAGTTGGGATTGGAGTGAATTTCCTCTCTGGCCTGCGTGGCTTGATCTGCTGCGAGGAGGAAGAAGGAGTGGCGAAGTTGATTGCATTCACGGTTCCTTCCTTCTTCTTTCCAAAGCTCTTTTTAACGTGTTGAGTAGAGGAATTGGAGGAATTCTGTGTAATTCTTCCGCTTTTTAAACCTTGCTCTACTCTTTCTCCTATAATGACCACATCTGCGAAGAGTGTTGATGTGTTCCCTATCATTTTGTCATAATAGGGACCAGTCAAAGAATTGATGAACATGGATGTAGTCTCTTTGTCGGATAGAGGAGGTTCTACTTGTGCTGCCAATTCCCTCCATCTTTGGGCATATGCCTTGAAGGATTCATCGTCTTTCTTGCTTAGTAGTTGTAGATCTGCTCTTTCAGGGGTCAGATCAATATTGTATTTATAGCGACGAAGAAAAGCATCTGCCAGATGTCTCCAGGTTCGGATTTGCCCTCCTTCCAGCTGCATATACCAGTTCAAGGCTGATTCAGCTAGGCTCTCCTGAAAGCAGTGGATCAGGAGTTTTTCATTATCAGCATGTGCAGCCATCTTACGGCAGTACATTGTAAGATGGCTTTTTGGACAGGTCATCCCTATGTATTTTGGGAAGTCCGGAGTTTTGAACTTATTGGGGAATTGAATATTTTTGACGAGGCACATGTCAGCCGCCTCTTTAATATCAAAATTATGCCCCTCCATGGCTCTCAATCGTTCTTCAAGAGCAGTCATCTGTTGTTTTGATACTTCTGGTGCATGAATATGCACTGCCCTTGTATCAGATTGGGTTTGTTCATCGTTGGGTCCCTCCTCTTCTTCTTGGTGAGAGACTTGTCCACTTTGAGGACCCTCCTTTTGGAGATTTTGCTGATGCATCATTTCTAATATCTGTGCCATCTGTTCTTTTAGCGTATTAAGCTCAGTAGTGAGCTTTCGATTTTGTTCCTCCAGATGTTCCATCTTCTTAGCTTTCTGGGCGCGAGTGAGGACGAGCGGAAGACCAGCCACTTTCTAAATGATTTTAACAATTTTTATTATAGCTTTTTTTTTTAAATGATTGGTGTATCCTAGAATGAATGTGTTTATGTATGAGAGATTTCATTATGATGATGCTTATGCATACCTTTCTTAGTGCATTTATTTTCTCTCTTAATTTTGCCACTTATTGGATGATGTGGTATGAATGATACGACTTTGTCAACAATCTTTTTAAAGTGAAAGAAATTTTTATGGTTTTCATTCGTTTTTATATTTTTTATGACCCTTTATCTCTTCTGTCGGTCAACGTGGCTACTTAGCTTACAAAGAACCTGAAACCAGGCTAGCTTAACTGAAGACTGTCCGAGATAAAGGTCTTTTATCTTTTCACTTTTTGTGATTTTTAGGGTTTTTCATTTTTTTTGTTTGTTGTATGATTACCCTATGCTAATGCATCAATACAAATGCAGCAAACGTATGCACACACAATTCATACATCCACGAGCAAAGCCACGCTTATTTAATCACGAGGTGGGATTTTCCTGCAGAAACGTGCTTGGTTTAGGCGGTTCTAACTGTTCTCACCAGGCCAAAGGTCCCCAAGGTTCCCCCATTATAGGGACCTCTCAATCTCTCAATCCTCGGGTCATGCACGGAACTCCGTGGCGACACCCTTAGACCAAAAGAAGAGAGTTATCACCTTGAGTTGGTGGTTTTTCGACAACGGTAGTAGCCCCGTGTGCCAACTAACCGATCGTATCTGCCACCCACTCCCTATAGCTATTCACTCTTGCCCCCGGGTATAGAGGGACTGTTGTGTGCAAGGGTTTTTGTGTGCAATTTATATTTCAAACAATTGCAGAAATAATCATACAGCAGTTATTTAAAGCCATACAATAAAAACATACAGAAGGGTAAAGGCGTAATTTCAAATCTTTGCTTAGTTTGAATTTATCCGTCACTAAATGGGATCAACTCTCGGACTTCCCCAGTGGAGTCGCCATCTGTCGCCGCCGTCCGTTCCGACGTCCTGGGACGTCTCGAACGTTTGTGCGAGCGGTCGCGAAAAGATGGTTGAGACTCGCGTTTTTTGTTAAAATTGTGTTCATTGCTTCCGAGGTGCTCAACAGTGAACTATCCTCTAATAGAAGCAAGGTTTTCGAAAAGGGGTTTTTTTGGAATCGCCACCAATGTTTTGACCAGAAACATTGGAAAAGGAAAAAAGGCGTTGATTTTATTAAAAACCAACTTGGCCATTATAACCAGAGTTGGGTAAGGGAGTTAGTTACGTGTGGGGAAGGTGTTAGCACCCCCACAACGCCCCTTTCGGGTTCCCTATGACGGATTTATTCATTAAGTGAAGATTATGAGAAATTACGCATTTACCCTTATTTTATTGATACAGTTATTTAGATATGGTTATCTACATGATTTATCTACATTGCATATAGAAAACAATAAATAAAGTAATAAAGAAGAAGAGAATTGAGAAAAACCTCCGTAGCAAGCTTTATATTATGATTCTTGTACAAAGAGGACGCGTTTCGGCAGTCCTTCGCTCTACAATTGTTCTCCTCTCGTCTACCTTAATCGACTCGACTAATTTTTCTAGAAGAAATCGAATGCCGGAATACAAATTCCTTAACTGATTGTTACCTAAAAAAGGCAATCAGAGAGATCATTCGAGAGAGGGAGAGAAGAAGACAAGTCTCAGAGTTGTTTGGTGTGTTCAGAATGACAAATGAACCTCCTATTTATAGTTTTTTCGCTGCCTGGAACTTTGGGACGGCCGTCTGGGTTGGGACGGCCGTCCCAAATGCAATTTTACAAAGGCTGAGACCCCCTGATGTTTGGGACGGCCGTCCCACATCTGGGACGTGCGTCCCACTTGTTCTGGGCCAGTTGGGACGACCGTCCCAACTACGGGACGGTGGTCTCGGCCTGTTTTGTCCAGCTTTCGCGTTCTGGGACCCCCAGGAAGCTTTCCTTTCCTATTTCGGACGTGGATTGATGCCGATATATGTCCGTTGAAGCTTTATCTTCATGTAGGAAGTCTTCTTGGTCTTCATTAAGATGCCAAGCGAACTTTTCCTTTGTTTGTACGAGGTCTTTTTAACTTTTATCGTGCAGATGAGCAAGCTCCGTGTTTGTTGCAGGAGGTTTCCTCGGTTTTGGGAAGCCGGATGAACTCCATCTTCGGGCGAAGTTCCTCTAGCTTTTATTTTGAGAGGCCGGGCAAAATTAGGGGTCTACATTCCCCAGAGACAGCACAACACACAATCCACTAAGAACTCCACTTAGTGATTCTTATCGCTTCTAGCCCACACCAGGTTCAGAAAGCCCCTTTTTCTTGCAACAAGCAGTTCTCTGGCACTACAACACTTAACTTTTGTATGAAAAAGGTTGTTCTTCTTTTCTGAGTGCCATAGAAGAGTTTAAGTAGAGAAATTAGGGTTTGAGAATTGGGATTTTCGGAATTAGGGTTCTTGGGAAAAGGGTTTTCGAAAATAGGTTTGATTTGAAGTTAAAAATCAAAATCTGACTGAAATAATCGATTAAAAGAAGTATTAATTGATTAAAACAGAGCCAAATATCAACAGAACCCAAACCTCTCTGTTTTAATAGATTAAAAGGTGGTTTAATTGATTAAACCGCCTGATAATCGATTAAAAGTTGGTTTAATCGATTAAACCAGTGAGTTTTTACAGAAAATGATTTTTCTCACTATTTTAATCGATTATTTCCCTATTTAATCGATTAAAGCTAAGCCTAGATGATAAATTTGAGCTTTTTGAAGCTTCTAAGGTGCAGACTATGTACTGGCTATCTTAAACTCTAATATTACAGACTCAATCTAATTGAAACAGAGTTATTACAATACAAAACAAGTCTTCAACACTCTAAATCTTTGTGTTCTTGAATCATCATCAAAATCAACAATCTTCATGTCTATCAAGTGCAGCATCAAGTCCTTGAATGTTCAAAATAAGGCTCTGGTGAGTACCTACCCCCACCTGGTACGAACCCTATTCTATAAGGCTCTGGTGAGTACCTACCCTCACCCGGTACGAACCCTATTCTATAAGGATCTGGTGAGTACCTACCCTCACCCGGTACGAACCCTATTCTGTAAGGCTCTTGTGGGTACCTACCCCCACCTGGTACGAACCCTATTCTATAAGGCTCTTGGGATGCTCTTTTTGGCATACAATCTTTTGATTGATGAGTATAAACCCTCATTCGGTTTTTGAAGATGTGTTGGCGGCTTATTGTCTCTGATCATGCGCCTATTCCATGGGGAATGCTTGATTTTTCTTTTTGACTTTCCTTTTAGTCATCCGGCTTTATCGGGGATTTTTGTTTTTGGCTTTTCTTTTTAGCCATTCGGTTTTACCGGGGATTTCATTGTTTTTGGCTTTTTCGTTTAGCCATCCGGCTTTGCCGAGGATTCTTTATTTTTGGCTTTTCTTGTTTAGCCATCCGGCTTAGCCGGGGATGATTTGTTTTTTGCTTTTCTTGTTTAGCCATCCGACTTTGTTGGTTGCCTCTTATTTAGGCGGGAATCCACTGGGGATTTGTTGATTTTTGTTAGTTGTGCCTCTTGATTAGGAGGATGCTTCAATAGTGGTGAAGGCTTTATATTTGTTATTTTTCGCCTCTGCATAGGCTGATGCTCCACTTGAGGATATTTGCTCTTGATAATACCTCTGAGTAGGCGGATGCTTTATTGGAAGCTTTGGGCTTTGGGCTTGTATTGCCTCTTGCGTAGGTTGATTTCCCGTTTCTTGGGGATATTGGCTCTTTGCTTGCCTTTGAATAGGCAGAGGCTTTCTTGGGAGTGAAGGCTTTGTATTTCACTGGGGATATTCATATTGGGTGTTATAGGCGATTAACTCCCTGAGGATATGAATTTGTAGTTTGCCTCTGTCGTAGGCTCACTGGTGATAGTTCTTTTTTTTTATGATCCACCGGGGATTTGATCGTTTTCCGGAGATCTAATTTGTCTTGCCCTCTAGGGAGGAATGGAGTTTTTGACTCCTTGTTGGATGCTGTTATTTTGAGCTGGCTTTGCCTATGCTGTTATTCCGCTGGGAAATGGGTTTTTACCTTTTTCTTGCGATTTTATCTTTTTTTCGCGATTTTGAAAATTTGACTTTTAAATGTGTGCGCCTTTTTAATTTCTTTTATGCACACTGGCTTTTTGGTTATCTGCTGGATGAAGAGATTTATTTTTTTTTCTCTTTTCTTTTTGGCGATCCCTGGGAGTTTATTGGCTTCCGGGGGATCCAATCTTTGATTTGATTTTTTATGATGGAGTCTTGGCTCCTGACTTTGTGAAGCTCTTTATTGAGCGGAATGAAGAGATTTTTTTCTTTTTCTCTTTTTTTGGAGATTCACCAAGGAACTTGTCAACTTCTTGGGGATCCAACTTTGATGATGGAGTCTTGGCTCCTAGCTTTGTGAAGCTCTTATTTGAGCTGGAAGATGGAAATTTTCTTGTTTTCCTCTTTTTGTAGACTTTTCTGATATGCTCTACTTGGAGATTTTTTATTCGGCCTTTTTTGTGCCTCTTATTGGGGAGTGAAAGATTTTTCTTTCCTTTCTTTTTGTTGCCCCCTGGTGATATGGAGGATTTGACTCCGTATTTTCTTTGATGGACTCTTGTGTAGTCCTTATTCTCCTTTGGGGAAGTGGCGGAGATTTTGGATGAGTTTGCTTGATGACTCATGTGGCGATGAAGCTGAGTCGTGAGGTAATCTTTGTTTTGCCTTTGGAATAGGCAAGGATCCTGCTTGGGGATGATCAAGCCTTTCCGTTGGCTTTTTCATGTTGATGACTTCCTTTTTCTTGGATGGAAGGATGTTGATTGAGGCTTCAAATGACTGTGGTTGACGACTCATGTGGTGATGCTGAGTCTTGAAGTAATTTTTGTTTTGCCTTTGGAGTAGGCAAGGATCCATTTGGGGATCATCGAGCCTTTCCGTTGGCCTCTTTTTCTGATGTACCTTCTTTTATTGGTGTAGAAGGTTGGAGCTAGTTTTCTTGAAGCTCTTTATTTTGCTGAAATGGTTTTGATTTTGCCTTTTTCTTTCGCGATTTTGATCTTTATCGCGAGTTATTTGAAATCTGGCTTTTTAATATATCACGTGTGCCTTTTTATTTTATAATTTTTGTACACGTGGGCTTTTTGAAAGGTAAACAGAAATAACAACTTTTATTTATTACTTCTTTTTTCTTTTTTTTCTTGGTGATACATTCAAGCATTTTTTAAACTACTAGAAAATATCTAAAGACCTCCTAATCATCTGCTTCTGGGCTAGAATGGGAGGACGGTGTTGGCGAAGGGATGCGGCGGAGTATGCGGCGCTGGAACCTTGCCTGGGTTTGGACCAAATTCTCTATTTGACTGTCTGTCCTATCTTGCCTCATGGTCACCGATCGAACTCGCTGTCTCATGAATTGGAACCGCCCTTCCATGTAGGCATGCTCGTCATCTATACGTCGGTATAAGCCGGCGAAGTCCGGATCGTATGATTGCTGCCGGGATTCCGAAGTCGTAGGGATGTCCTGCGGCGTGTCGAAATCGCGCATATCCAGCGAAATCGAGATGATGGGGTTTAAAATAAACCCTGATCCTTGTCTACTAAGGATGTTCATGTGAAGCAGTGTTCCTCCGTTAATAGGCTCTGGTTGGAGGCTAGCTGGGAGATCTTCTCCGTCAGTACATCCCCAATATTCAGCTAAAGGGGTGAGAAAGGGAGCCACCATGATAGCTCCTGCTGGACCACGAGTTCCGTAATCCTTTACGGCTTTCAGGAAGGCATATCCTGGGTTGCACCGATGCCCTTGATGCATACAATAGACAATGAAAAGGTCAGCCAGTGTTACCTTTCCTTGGCTCTCCTTCCGGCTATGTATAGTCTCAGCTAGCAATTTATGGCATATGCGGAGCGGCGGAGAGAAAGCTGCACCCTTCAAATGTGATGGCAGGGTATGTGTTCCAGTAATTTCCTTCCACATGCTGGTGGTAGTGAGAGCAGCAGGTTTCTCGAGATATGTTGATCTGTATTCTGGTGTTCTCGTGTCTGCTCGTTGGCAGAAGCCCATTATGACGTTAAAGTCATCCAGAAAAGTGGTCCGGTATGGCTCGTCCATCCAATAGGAGACGGCTTGAGTAGGCGGCACTCCGAGAGTCGTGGAAGGCATCTCCACTAGATTGACAGAAGCCAGGAATTCCAGCGTAGCAGTACGGTGGATCCGAGTAGGTGGCTCACGAAACAGAAAGTCCCATCCTATGTTATGGATGAACCTTCTAACATCTTGATCCCAGCCGAGTGTAGTCAGGATTTCAAAATCCAAACATAGCATGGGATGCCAGGAAAATTGTTGGACATTTGCCAACCGTTGTTGATGTGGCTCTGCCAGCAGAGTGTTAGTGACAAGAGTTCCTCTAGCGGAGATCCTAGTGCGTTTTCTCCTGGATGAGGCCTCTCCACGCTCCATTGTATATCTTACTCACTTAAGGATGCTAGAAGTGTGTAGAAAGGGAGGAAAAAGCAAGATAGAAGGCTTAGAATGGGGTACCAAGGCCAAGATCCGCGCCTAGCATATATAGGGGGAGCCAGAAGAGTTGGGACAGCCGTCTGGGGTTGGGACGGCCGTCTCACTTGTAAATTTTCCTTTGGGACGACCATCTGGGGAGTGGGACGGCCGTCCCATTCAAAAACTGACCTTGAGAGGAGCGTCTTGAACTTGGGACGGGCATCCCACTTGGATTTGGTTGCTTGGGACAGCCGTCTCAACCTTTGCGACGACTGTCTCGAGCTTTTTAGGTTGATTTTCATGTTTTTTTGATGAAAATGAAGATAGGATTCCTGTCGCCGCCGTCCGTTCCGACGTCCAGGGACATCTCGAATGTTTATGCGATCGGTCGCGAAAAGATAGTTTAGACTCGCGTTTTTATGTTAAAATTATGTTCATTGCTTCCGAGGTGCTCAACAACTGAACTATCCTCTAATAAAAGCAAGGTTTTCGAAAAGGGGTTCTTATGGAGTCGCCACCAATGTTTTGACCATAAACATTGGAAAAGGATAAAAAGACGTTGATTTTAATAAAAACCAAACTTGGCCATTATAACTAGAGTTAGGTAAGGGAGTTAGTTACGTGTGGGGAAGGTGTTAGCACCCCACAACGCCCCTTTCGGGTTCCCTATGACGGATTAATTCATTTAAGTGAAGATTACGAGAAATTATGCGATTACCCTATTTTATTGCATAATATTAGAAATGGCTATCTACATGACTTTATTTCATATTGCATACATAAAGCAATAAATAAAGCAGTAAAAGAGAAGAGAATTGAAAAGAACCTCCGTAGCAAGCTTTGTATTGCGAATCTTTTAACTATGAGGATGCGTTTTGGCAATCCCCCGCTCTACAAAGACTCTCCTCTCCGAATACAAGATCGACTCGACTAAATTTTAAAGAAGAATTGAATGCTGGAATACAATTCCTTAACTGATTGTTACCTTATTAAGGCAATCAGAGAGTTCATTCAAAGTAGGGAGAGAAGACAAGTACTGGGAGTTGTCTGGTGTGTCAAACAGTGGCAAATGAGCCTCCTATTTATAGTTTTTCGCAGCCTGGCAATTTGGGATGGCCATCTGGGTTGGGACGGCCGTCTGGGTTGGGACGGTCGTCCCATTTGAATTTTTTCCACTTGGGGTTACCTCTTGAAGAGTGGGACGGGCAGTCTCACTTGGGACGGCTGTCCCACATGGCCAGGGTAGCTTGGGACGGCCGTCTCGACTTTGGGACGGCTGTCTCAACCTGTTTTGGCCAGTTTTTGTGTTCTGGGACCCCTGGGAAGCTTTCCTTTCTTTATTCGGACGTTGGTTGATGCTGATAGACGCCCGTTGAAGCTTTATCTTCATATAGGAAGTCTTCTTGGCCTTTATTGAGATGTCAGACGAGCTTTGCCTTGTTATAGGAAGTCTCCTTAGCCTTTATTGAGAGACCAGGAAAAATTAGGGGTCTACAGCTGCCCCCCCTTCACCTGCCTAGCTAATTTGTTTAATATGCCGACAAAATTAGTTGGTAGGGGAAGGAGTTAACCCTTTTTCCCGGTTATCCTTCGGAT
Organism: Sphenostylis stenocarpa; assembly: GCA_963425845.1. NCBI lineage: Eukaryota > Viridiplantae > Streptophyta > Magnoliopsida > Fabales > Fabaceae > Sphenostylis > Sphenostylis stenocarpa. The sequence continues at coordinate 55,158,871 of OY731406.1, forward strand.
GCTTCTTTGCTGATCCTCCGGATGATAAATATTTTTGATAGGTACCAACCCCTATCTGGTTTGAGCCTTACTTTATAAGGCTCTAGTGAGTACTTACCCTCACCCGGTATGAGTCTGCATTTCACTAGACTCTTGTGGGTACCTACCCCCACTAGGTATGAACCTTGTTTTTGCGAGGCTTTGGTGAGTACCTACCCTTACCTGGTATGAGTTCGCATTTTGCTAAACTCCTATGAGTACTTACTTCCGAGGTGCTCAACACTTGAACTTAGGTGAGTATTTTACTCCACCTAATGCATTCTGCTAAGTTTTGATGAGTACCTACCCTCATCCAGTATAAACCTTATTTTATAAGGTTCTGGTGGGTACCTACCCCCACCTGGTACGAATCTGCATTTTTTGCTAGATTCTGATGAGTACTTACCCTCATCCGGTATAAACCTTATTTTATAGGGTTCTGGTGGGTACCTACCCCCACCTGGTATGAATCTGCATTTTGCTAGATTCTGATGAGTACCTACCCTCATCCGGTATAAACCTTATTTTATAAGGCTCTGGTGGGTATCTACCCCCACCTGGTACGAATCCGCGCTTTTTGCTAGATTCTGATGAGTACCTACCCTCATCCAGTATAAACCTTCTTTTATAAGGCTTTGGTGGGTACCTACCCCCACCTGGTACGAATCTGCACTTTTGCTAGATTCTGATGAGTACCTACCCTCATCCGGTATAAACCTTATTTTATAAGGCTTTGGTGAGTACCTACCCTCACCTGGTACGAACCCTATTCTATAAGGCTCTTGTGGGTACCTACCCCCACCTAGTACGAACCCTATTCTATAAGGCTCTTGTGGATACCTACCCCCACCTGGTACGAACCCTATTCTATAAGGCTCTTGTGGGTACCTACCCCCACCTGGTACGAACCCTATTCTATAAGGCTCTTGTGGGTACCTACCCCCACCTGGTACGAACCCTATTCTATAAGGCTCTTGTGGGTACCTACCCCCACCTGGTACGAACCCTATTTTATAAGGCTCTTGTGGGTACCTACCCCCACCTAGTACGAACCCTATTCTATAAGGCTTTTGGGGGTACCTACCCCCACCTGGTATGAACCCTATTCTATAAAGCTCTTGTGGGTACCTACTCCCACCTTGTACGAACCCTATTCTATAAGGCTCTTGTGGGTACCTACCCCTACCCGGTATGAACCCTATTCTATAAGGCTCTGATGGGTACCTACCCCCACCTGGTACGAACCCTATTCTATAAGGCTCTTGTGGGTACCTACCCCCACCTGGTACGAACCCTATTCTATAAGGCTCTGGTGGGTACCTACCCCCACCCGGTACGAACCCTATTCTATAAGGCTCTTGTGGGTACCTACCCCCACCTGGTACGAACCCTATTCTATAAGGCTCTTGTGGGTACCTACCCCCACCCGGTACGAATCCTATTCTATAAGGTTCTGATGGGTACCTACCCCCACCTAGTACGAACCCTATTCTATAAGGCTCTTGTGGGTACCTACCCCCACCCGGTACGAACCCTATTCTATAAGGCTCTGATAGGTACCTACCCCCACCTGGTACGAACCCTATTCTATAAGGTTCTGATGGGTACCTACCCCCACCCGGTATGAACCCGTTCTGCAAGGTTCTGAACGAGCCCCGTTCTGTAAGGCTCTTAGGATGCACTTTTTCGATATTCAGTCTTTTGATTGATGAGTACAAACCCTCATCTGGTTTTTGGAGATGTGTTGGCGGCTTATTGTCTTTGATCATGCGCCTATTCCATGGGGAATGATTGATTTTCTTTTTGACTTTTCTTTTTTTAGTCATCCAATTTTACCGGGGATTTTTGTTTTTGGCTTTTCTTTTTAGCCATCCGGTCTTGCCGGGGATTCCTTGCTTTTTGGCTTTTCCTTTTAGCCATCCGGTTTTACCGGGGATTCTTTGTTTTTGGCTTTTCTTTTAGCCATCCGGCTTTGCCGGAGATTCTTGTTGGTTGCCTCTTATTTTAGGCAGGGATCTCCTGGGGATTTGTTGATTTTTTATTGTGCCTCTTGTTTTTAGGCAGATGCTTCAATAGTGTTGAAGTCTTTATACTTGTTGTTTTTTGCCTCTGAATAGGCTGATGTTCTACTTGAGGATATTTGTTTTTGATAATACCTCTGAGTAGGCAGATGCTTTTTTGGAAGCTTGATGCTTGTATTTCCTCTTGAAAAAATTAATGGTTGAGTTCAAGAGGGGGGGTGAATTGAACTTTAAAACTTTTTCGCAAAACTTACTTTCTTTTGGAAGAATGAGTTATCTTTATTCAATCTTTGCAAAGGTAACTCGGTTTAAACACAGCACAATTAAAGACAGAAAATAAAAGAGATGAAAGAAGAATATTAACACACAAATTTATACTGGTTCACTCTAATCCAGAGCTACATCCAGTTCTTGAAAAACCAGTCAAGTTCCACTAATACCAAGTGAAAAATACAACCAGTAGATACTCACCAATCTACCCCAAGAACTATCTTGCAAAACCCACAAGACAGAATCTTGAAAACCACCCAGTAACCAAACCCAGTTACTGTACCAAGTGCAGATTACAATCCAACCTGCACAATCAAACTTTTACAAAAGAATATGGAAAAGAAAAACCTGGACTAGAAGTTTCTAACTGTCCAGAACCAATTCTAGCAGCACTTTCTCTCTTTGAATGATCACAATTCTGATCACAGCACCTTATGATATGAAAAGATTCTTGAATGCAGAGAAAGTCACGTATGAAAGTTTCACAGATTGATTTCACAAGTTTTCTCAAGTAGTATGATGTATTGTATATTTCAAAAGATAGATCAAATCTGTATATATAGAGTAAATCATAAAGTCAGAATGTTTTATCTGTCAAAAACCGTTTCAGAGAGTCAAAAGATCAGTTGGTTAGCAGTAAAACAGGTTTAGAAGAGACTCTGATCGATTAGAACTGAAGTATGATCGATCAGACCGAGTTATGATCGATCAGAATAAAACTATGATCGATCAGACCGAGTTATGATCGATCAGAATGAAACTATGATCGATCAGACCGAGTTATGATCGATCAGAATAAAAATATGATCGATCAGAAAATATTTCAATCGATTAAAAAGTCGATTCAATCGATTGATTTCATTTAAAGCTCCATTTCAATCGATTGATTCGAGTTTTAATGGATTAAAACAACTTTATGAAAAATGACAGCTCTCTGTTTTAATCGATTGAAAATCATTTCAACAGATTGAAATCCTGCAAACACTTAGTTAGAAAAAAGTTCTCTCTGTTTTAACAGATTGAAAAATATTTCAACAGATTGATTTTCTAAAAACTCTTAGACTAAAAAAGGTCTTTCTGTTTCAACAGATTTAAAATCATTTCAACAGATTGAAAATGCGAAACTTGATATTGAAAAATTCATTGAGTTATTTTAACTTGTTGATTCCGCGAATCAATCAATTGAATTTTCGATTATGTAAGACCATTTATTATGTTAAGTGATTTTAACAGATTGAAAATCCTTTTCAACAGATTGAAAAAAAACTTAGTTTATTTTTTTAATACTTAAACGTAAGTTTTTCATGCAGAAAAATGATTTTCAATGATATGCAATATTTTAAGGTGCTTATCACAAAATATAATGGCCTATCAAGAGATTAAGTGCTTAAACTTAAAAACCTAATCATCTACACACCCACAACCTAAGTTATATCTATGTCTTCATCAAATCCACCAAGTGCTTCAATCTCCCCCTATTTGATGGAGACAAATAACCACTGCACCTGCAAAACAGAAATAACAGACCAGAGACATATATTTTGTGGTGTGTGTGTAGTGACAGTTTTAAGCAAAATACTTCTCCCCCTATTTGACTGCATCAAATAGCTTGTTTTAGTTACAGTCCAATGGGGCCACGTGGGTACCCCAATTTAAAAACAGAACATTAAAAATGAAGAAAAGAAAACAGAATAACAGAAACATGGAAATTCTTCATTCGTCCCCGGGGCCTTGATTGAATTGCAGTTCCACAATCCTGTTGTAAATATCTTCTAGTTGATTATCAATATGCTGGAACCTTGCAATGAAATTTTCATCCAAATAATGCTGCCGAGCCCTCAGAGTATTAGTCATCTCCATATGCCTCCTTTGGTCAGTTTGCAGTTCGCTCATTTGATGTAACATTGTTCTTTCGAACTGAGACAGAGGCGTGCCACGGTCAGGCGGTGGATTGTATGGAATCATCTCCATTGGAGTCACTTCTTCCATTGGATCAGACGGACGAGCTGCAGAAGTTCCAGGAATATCAGTGTTGATCTCTTCCTCTTGCTCTTCTTCTTCACTTTCTTCACTTCTCCCAGCATCTTCTTTCGAGATCCATTCACCATCAATTTTAATGAATCCCATTTTGTGAAGCACAGAATTATTTATTTCATTTGTTGGTCGAACAGTTTCAACAAGTTCTCCTTCTACATCAACACCAAAATGAGTTAAAAATTTAGAAACCAGAATAGCATAGGGATACCTGAAATCACTAAGTCTCTTGGCTTTGATCATGTGATCCTTGATGACGAAGACCCAGTTCACTCGTATTCTGTGATGAATGCAGTACATCAGTACTAAATCTCCTTCATTTAGCACTGCATGATTGCTCCCCCTGGGTGTGAGCTGCCAGGAAACGATGAAAGCAAGAATCCTTTCTTCCAGTTTCAACTTCCCAGTGTTGAATGAACTTACAGAATCATGCCTATTCTTCAGGCAAGAGCGGAAATACTGAACTTTATTAAATTCTTCAACATCCAAAGTACACCCTTTGGTGACTTTCACACCTACATCTTTTATTCCAGCAACTTCCTTCCAGACATTAGGTGTTATCTCAATGTCTACTCCTTTTACTTGAGTTATTAGAGTGGAACCTTCAAAGGACAAGTTAGTGAAAAAGACTTTAATTAAGTCAGGGTAAATCCTACCATTCAACTCCAGAAACGTCTGAAGTTTTTGATGTTGCAGTAACTTCCGAATGCCTCTGAATCCTTCGGCATCAAACCAGGAGAACTTTAACATCTTCGGAATGTTGACTTGCTTCCTGCTTAATTCATGGATAAACAAATCCATTTTCTCTTGGTCCCCATTGAACCAAGTTTCAATCCTTCCTCCAACATTCTGTTCTTGCCTTGCAGTAGAGGACTCGCCTCTGCTGGACTTCTTCCTACCAGACTTTGTGCGCTTGAGCATACTTGATTTTTGGGTTTAGCAGAACAAAGAAGAACCGAGAAAAGAGAAAGTTCAAAGAAGAAAATAATACTATAGGAATGAGAATACACAATCTTTATCAGCTTAAAAAATTTTTGTCTTTACTGATTTATTGTTTCTGTGCAGTGATGATAAAGAGGAGAGAGAATTGCTACTGTACACTTTAATTACCCTCACATCTGATATCCAATCAGAGTCAATCAACTTTTATTGGATATCTTTGATATTTAAGAGAGTAGTTGAAGTTTATCTTGTTGTAAATGCATTCAATCCACTCTGCAGAAATTGTTTAGAGACAAAGTACATACAACTAGCCCAAAAAAAAATAATCAATTGATATTCCATGAAACCAATTGATTTTGTAAACGCAGATACTTATAAGTGAAATAAACCGATTGAATTGAAAGTTAAATTGATTGTTTTGTACAAGAAAATTATTCAGAGTACCATTAGTGAATTCAATCGATTAAATCTTCGATTTAATCGATTGATTTATAGAAGAAAGTATGCAGAGCTACAAGGTTAATGAAATAAACCGATTAAAAGTTTATCTAATCGATTGAACTAATAACATATCAATACCAGAGAGTAAGAATCAGGAAATCAACAGATTATTTCGCAATTTCAATCGATTAAAACAAATAATATCAAGTTATTCATGCAATTATTAATTGATTGAACTTGTTATCAGCCTGTTAAAAAGCATACAATCACTGTAAAGAATCAGTTATGCAATACTAGATATATCTAGAATTCCTAATTCAGTTCTAAGCATATTAAGTCTATCTCTAGGAAGTGGTTTAGTGAATAAATCAGCTAACTGTTTTTCAGATTCAACGAATAAAATCTCACAGTCACCCCTAGATACGTGTTCTCTAATAAAGTGATGTCTAATTTCAATATGCTTAGTTATAGAGTGTTGAATAGGATTCTTAGTTAAGTTTATTGCACTAGTATTGTCACAAACCAGAGGTACCTTGTTTAGAGTCACTCCATAATCTGTTAGTTGTTGCTTGAGGTAAATGCTTTGAGCACAACAGCTCCCAGCTGCAATGTATTCAGCTTCTGCAGTTGACAGAGCAACACACGCTTGCTTTTTGCTATGCCACGATATAAGACTGCTCCCCAGTAAATGACAAGTACCAGAAGTACTTTTTCTGTCCAATCTACATCCTGCAAAGTCAGAATCAGAAAATCCAACAAGTTTAAGGGATGCACCTTCAGGATACCATAGTCCAACATTAACTGTTCCCTTAAGGTACTTTAGAATCCTTTTGGCAGCGGTAAGATGTGATTCCTTTGGATTTGCCTGAAATCTTGCACAAAGGCACACACTAAACATAATGTCAGGTCTACTAGCAGTTAGATATAGTAGTGAACCAATCAAACCTCTATATTTAGTTTGATCAACAGGTTTTCCTTTTTCATCTAAGTCTAAACAACAGTTAGTAGACATGGGTGTCGAGGATTCCTTGCAATTGTGCATATCAAATTTCTTTAACAATTCATTGCAGTATTTAGATTGACTAAGAAAAATGCCATTTCTTAATTGCTTAACTTGGAGACCAAGGAAGAAATTCAATTCTCCCATCATAGACATTTCAAATTCACTTTGCATTTCTTTTACAAACTTATTACACATAGCATTATTAGTGGAACCGAAAATGATATCATCCACATACACCTGCACCAGAATAATGTCAGTTCCAGATTTCTTAATGAATAGAGTTTTATCAACCTCACCTCGCTTGTACCCTTGATCAATTAGGAAGTTACTTAACCTCTCATACCATTGTCTAGGTGCTTGCTTTAAACCATAAAGAGCCTTTTTCAATTTGTAGACATGGTCAGGATGCTTGTGATCTTCAAATCCAGGAGGTTGAGAAACATATACTTCTTCATTGATGAGTCCATTCAGAAAGGCACTCTTTACATCCATCTGTAGTAATCTGAAACCACTTAAACAGGCATAAGCTAATAACAATCTAACAGCTTCAAGTCTAGCTACAGGTGCAAAGGTTTCATCAAAATCAATACCCTCTTGTTGGTTATACCCTTTGGCTACCAATCTAGCTTTATTTCTAGTAATAATGCCGTGTTCATCTAGCTTGTTTTTGAATACCCACTTAGTACCAATTACATTGATATCTTTAATTCTAGGAACTAATTCCCATACTTTATTTCTTTCAAATTGATTAAGTTCATCATGCATGGCACTAACCCAGTATTCATCATTTAATGCTTCTTTAACTGACTTAGGCTCTGTTTGTGAAATGAATGCCATATGATTACAGAATTGGTTAAGAGAATGTCTAGTAGATACTCCCTTATTAATTTGCCCGATGACATTGTCTAGAGAGAGATCTCTTGGGACAATCCACTCTTTAGGAAGGTCTTCCAGAACATCTTCTTCCTGTTCTTCAGTAATTGTTGGTGGATCAACTTTTGCAGGGTCCACTGATGGATCATCTTCTTCAACAGTACACTGATCTGTGTTTCTGGCATGTTTCAACTGATGAGAATTATCAGTTGAATCTTCTTCATCTGCAGTACATGTTGTTCTATTCTGCACCACTCGAGAAGACTCATTAAACACAACATGTACTGATTCTTCAACTGATTTCAATCTTAAATTGTAAACTCTATATGCATGACCGTGAGTTGAGTAACCAAGAAAGATTCCTTTGTCGATTTCTCATCAAACTTGCCAATATTTTCTTTCCCATTGTTTAAAACAAAACATGTACATCCAAAAACCCCGAAATAGTTTATGTTGGGTTTTCTTCCTTTGTACAGTTCATATGGGGTTTTCTTAAGCATGGGTCTAATCAAGACTCTATTCAAAACATGACAAGCAAGTGTTTACTGCATCTGCCCAAAAGTATTTAGGTAAAGAATTTTCACACAACATTGTTCTAGCAAGTTCCACAATGGATCTGTTCTTTCTTTCCACAACACCGTTTTGTTGAGGAGTTCTTGGAGCAGTAAAAATTGTGTTTTATGCCAAACTTTTCACAAAATGATTCAAACTTTTCATTTACAAATTCTCCACCATTGTCACTTTGAATAGATGTAATGAAATATCCTTTTTCATTATGTAAAACCTTGGCAAGCTTTTTGAAAGATTTGTAAGAATCAGATTTGGCTTTTAGAAAAACAATCCGGTAAATCTGGAAAAGTCATCAACAATTACCATGATATAAAGATTACCACCTAGGCTTTTATTCCTTGAAGGACCAACCAAATCCATGTGAAGCAGTTCCAAAGGTTTGGAAGTTGAAACAATGTTTTTGTTTGAAAAAGATTTTCTAGTTTGTTTGCCTTTCAAACAAGCTTCACAGATTTTGTCTTTCAAGATTTGAAGCTTAGGCAACCTAGAAACTAATTCTTTTGAAATCAGTTTGTCAAGATGGTTAAGATGTATATGAGCAAGTCTTCTATGCCACAACCAAGATTCTTCTTCTTTAGTAAGAAGACAACTTTGAGATGATATAGACTGCTTGATATCTAACATGTATATGTTGTTTGACCTCTTACCTACCAACATTACCGTATCAGATTCTGGCTCACAGATAAGGTACTTTTCTGGTTTGAAAATAACTTTGTGACCAAGATCACATAACTGACTTATGCTTATCAGGTTGTGCTTGAGACCTTCAACAAGAAGAACATTGTGAATGATTACTGATTCACCATCACAAATATCTCCAAAACCAAGAATTCTTCCTCTGTTGTTGTCTCCATAAGTCACATGACCTCCATTCTTCAATTTCAGTTTCTGGAATTTTGAAATGTCACCTGTCATGTGCCTTGAACAACCGATGTCTAGGTACCAAAGTGACTCTTGTTGCTGCTCCTGAAAGATCAACCATCAAGAATTTGGTACCCTTACGAATTTTGGGTCCTTAGGTGTCAAATTTTCTGTTTAACATGCTTTGGAACCCATCTCTTCCTACCTTGCGGCACAAAATATTTTCTAGCATGACAGAATTTTATAGTATGTCCTTTCTTCATGCAGTAATGACAAGATGAAAAGGGGAATGCTGTTGTTTTTCTGTATGAAAAGAAGTTTAAGTATTTTTTTGTTTTTACCCCATTCTTAGGTTTGTATCCGATTCCAGAATGTTCAAACACACAATTTTGAGACCCAAGAAGTGCATCTAAATTCTCTTTACCTTGAGTAAATTTTGTCAAGGTTTTAGTTAAGTAATCAACCTTATTTTGTAAAGCACTACATTTTTCACAGTTCTTTTTAACAGCAACATTATCCGCAGATGAATAGATAATATCTAGATGTTCTAAATCTGTTTTGCTCTCTAGTAATTCTTTTTCCAGAATTTTAACTCTATTTTCTAACCAGTTATTTAAACCTTTTAACCGATTATTTGTATGAGATAAATTTCTGGCTTCACTATGCATTTCATTGAAAGCATTTAGTAATGTGCTGTAATTCATTTCATTCTCTGTAGGAGTTGAACTTACATGTGATGAAGAGGATTCACAGCCAGCCATCAAGCACAGGTTCACCTCCTCACTTTCGGATTCAGAGCTGGAAGATGAATCATTGTCTTGCCAGGCTATATAGGCCTTCTTCCCTTTTTGTCTTGAATCTTTCTTGTTCTGATTCTTGGTCTTTTCCGGACACTCACTCTTTATGTGACCCTGTTTACCACAAGAATAACAAGTAATAGAATTTTGAACAGATTCAGTCTTTTTATCATTGTACCTTTTTACTTGGCCAGTTCTGTTCTTTCTTCTAAGAAATTTCCCAAATTTCTTAACTAACAAAGTCAGGTTCTCTGATTCATCTTCTTCAGATCCACTGTTTTCTTCAATCGTCTTGAGAACAATATTTCTACTTTTCTTTTCTGCATTCTCTTGTTCTTTGAACCGATTGATTTCCAACTCATGTTCCCTCAACTTACCAAAAAGTGAAGCGGTAGTCATTTCAGTCAAGTCTCTTGATTCTGATATTGCTGTCACCTTTGGTTGCCAAGTTCTGTCCAAACACTTTAAGATTTTGATATTCAACTCTTCTTTATCAAAAGTCTTTCCTAACCCGATTAGATGATTAACTATGTGCGTGAACCTTTTCTGCACATCTGCAATTGTTTCTCCTTGCTGCATTTTAAACAACTCATAGTCCCTGATTAACTCATGTTTTCTTGCCCTTTTCACATCAGATGTTCCTTCATGTGTGACTTCTAAAATTTCCCACATCTCTTTGCGTGAACCACACTCGAGACACCCTGAAAAACTCATCAAGATTTAAAGCAGAGGTAATAATATTTTTTGCAAGTATAATCATATTGGACTTTCCTATTTTCTACATCAGCTTAATTCAGCCCAATCTTTTTCAACTATTTTACCATCTACAGTATGAGTTGGTTTGTAAGGACCATTAACAATTGTTTCCCAAATGCCTCTATCAAGAGATTCAATAAAGATTTTCATTCTAACCTTCCAGAAAGAATAATTCACACCAGAAAAAAGTGGAGGCCTGTTTATGGAGGCTCCTTCTAAAAAATTCATCTTTCCCTCAGCCATTGGACCGATTCCTTGAGTAACTTACAAGAACCAGCTCTGGTACCAATTGAAAGAATTAATGGTTGAGTTCAAGAGGGCGGGTGAATTGAACTTTAAAACTTTTTCGCAAAACTTACTTTCTTTTGGAAGAATGAGTTATCTTTATTCAATCTTTGCAAAGGTAACTTGGTTTAAACACAGCACAATTAAAGACAGAAAATAAAAGAGATGAAAGAAGAATATTAACACACAAATTTATACTGGTTCACTCTAATCCAGAGCTACATCCGAGTTCTTGACAAACCGAGTCAAGTTCCACTAATACCAAGTGAAAAATACAACCAGTAGATACTCACCAATCTACCCCAAGAACTATCTTGCAAAACCCACAAGACAGAATCTTGAAAACCACCCAAGTAACCAAACCCGATTCATCGTACCAAGTGCAGATTACAATCCAACCTGCACAATCAAACTTTTACAAAAGAATATGGAAAAGAAAAACCTGGACTAGAAGTTTCTAACTGTCCAGAACCAATTCTAGCAGCACTTTCTCTCTTTGAATGATCAATATTCTGATCACAGCACCTTATGATATGAAAAGATTCTTGAATGCAGAGAAAGTCACGTATGAAAGTTTCACAGATTGATTTCACAAGTTTTCTCAAGTAGTATGATGTATTGTATATTTCAAAAGATAGATCAAATCTGTATATATAGAGTAAATCATAAAGTCGAATGTTTTATCTGTCAAAAACCGTTTCGGAGAGTCAAAAGATCAGTTGGTTAGCGATAGAAACAGGTTTAGAAGAGACTCGATCGATTAGAACTGAAGTATGATCGATCAGATCGAGTTATGATCGATCGAATAAAACTATGATCGATCGAATCGAAGTTATGATCGATCAGAATGAAACTATGATCGATCGGACCGAAGTTATGATCGATCAGAATAAAAATATGATCGATCAGAAAATATTTCAATCGATTAAAAAGTCGATTCAATCGATTGATTTCATTTAAAGCTCCATTTCAATCGATTGATTCGAGTTTTAATGGATTAAAACAACTTTATGAAAAATGACAGCTCTCTGTTTTAATCGATTGAAAATCATTTCAACAGATTGAAATCCTGCAAACACTTAGTTAGAAAAAAGTTCTCTCTGTTTTAACAGATTGAAAAATATTTCAACAGATTGATTTTCTAAAAACTCTTAGACTAAAAAAGGTCTTTCTGTTTCAACAGATTTAAAATCATTTCAACAGATTGAAAATGCGAAACTTGATATTGAAAAATTCATTGAGTTATTTTAACTTGTTGATTCCGCGAATCAATCAATTGAATTTTCGATTATGTAAGACCATTTATTATGTTAAGTGATTTTAACATATTGAAAATCCTTTTCAACAGATTGAAAAAAAACTTAGTTTATTTTTTTAATACTTAAACGTAAGTTTTTCATGCAGAAAAATGATTTTCAATGATATGCAATATTTTAAGGTGCTTATCACAAAATATAATGGCCTATCAAGAGATTAAGTGCTTAAACTTAAAAACCTAATCATCTACACACCCACAACCTAAGTTATATCTATGTCTTCATCAAATCCACCAAGTGTTTCACCTCTTGCATAGGTTGATTTCCCGTTTCTTGGGGATATCGGCTCTTTGCTTGCCTCTGAGTAGTCATAGGCATTCTTGGGAATGAAGGTTTTTCCTTTCACTGGGGATATTCATATTGGGTGTTATAGGCGATTAACTCCATGAGGATATGAATTTGTATTTTGCCTTTTGCTGGTAGGCCCGTTGGGGATTTTTCTTTTTGGTGATCCACCAGGGATTTGGTTGTTTTCTGGAGATCTATTTTGGATTGCCCCCTAGGGAGGGATGGAGTTTTTGACTCCTTTGTTTTGAGCTGGCTTTGCCTATGCTCTTATTCTTGCTGGGGAATGGGTTTATATGTGCACCTTTTATGCACATTGGCTTTTTCTTTGGATGAAAAGATATCTTTTTTCTTTTCTTTTTTAGCGATCCCTGGGGAATTTTCTTTTCTTGGGGGATCTAATCCTTGATTTGATTTTTTTTTTTATGATGATGGAGTCTTGGCTCTTGACTTTTGTGAAGCTCTTTATTGAGTGGAATGAAGAAATTTTCTTCTTTTCTTTTTTGGAGATTCACCAAGGAGTTTGTCAACTTCCTGGGGATCTAATTTTGATGATGGAGTCTTGGCTCCTGGTCTTGTGAAGCTCTTATTTGAGCTGGAAGATGGAAAAAAAATGTTTGTTTTCCTCTTTTTGTAGACTTTCTTGATATACTCTTACTTGGAGATTTTTTTTCGGCCTTTTTTCGTTGTGGCCTCTATTGGGGAATGAAAGTTTTTCTTTTCTTTCTTTTTGTTACCCCCTGGTGATATGGAGGATTTGTCTCCGTATTTTCTTTGATGGACTCTGTGACACCTTTAATACCAACATTCACTTTATTATGATTTATTAATTATTATTGGTTCCTCTTAGTATTTGATTACCAATACACTCTTGTAGAAGTAAAGTACACAATAATTAGAACATACACTTAGTGATTAATATACATATCATTCATAAGTGTCAAGTATAACTAGATAGTAAATATACATAAAGTCATCCCAAAATACACCTAACAAGGGTTCACAAGACCAGAGCAAACAAACTAACTAGACAAACTAATTATACAACCTAACTAAAGAGGAGATATATTTCGTACGTCCACTAAAATGAAGTATCTCTTGTAGCACTGTAGTCGTGTCCGATCAAGTCCTCTACTTAGTACTTGCAGTGATCGTATTTAAACTTTACTTGGAGATGATACCGGGGATGAGTTGTGTTCAACGTCACCTATGCAAACATTTCATAATAACAATACATGCACAGAAAGGGTAAGACAACTTTATATTCACTTAGAGCATGCAAATAACATTGGGTTAATTAGAAATTACACATACAAACATACTAGTAATCGACACTCAAATGATATGATATTATGAATGCAATGTATCCACTAATCTTTTCTAGGACACATCCTAGTATGCAAGACCATGGGGATCCCAAAACCACTTTCTCTTTTCTCTTTTTGTTTTGTTTTTTTTTTCTTTTCGAGAAGGATTAGGAGTTTCACTGGAACCTCTCACCGCCTTGCGGTAGTATACTCATAATTACTTGTCCAGCTCAACTGATCATGAGAAACCCTGAGGCTTTAGTCAGGATAATCAAGCTTGGTAGTGAGAGTCTCACAGCTTAGGTAGCGAGCCTGAGCCACATATGAGCTCGATCACACTCAATCATCCCCGAGGTTAGCATGGAACCAGACCCTGATTTTCCATATCCTCCTCATACACTCAATCTCTGACTCATGAACATGATGCGTGACTTATCATAACTTCTTCACACTCTTTCAAATTTGTTTCACCTCATTATACTTAAATCACATCTTAACTTCTTCAAAATAATACTAGGTTATTTCTTAAGAAAAATCTGACAGAGTTTCCCCTGTAAATCAGACATTCGCAAAAAATTTTAACACCTGCAAAATAACCAAAAACAGCCCATAACACTTCTACTTTTCACCAAACCATCCTTCCACCTCATCATATTCATCATCACTCAAAATCATAATTTTCTCAATTTTAATTTATTTTTCTTAAATAATAATAATAATTGCAAATAATTTCCTCAAAATTATTAAAAATTCATTTTCACTTACAATTACTTGTTTTCTCCTAGATCAAAATTATTCCAATACTTTTGAAAAATATTTATTAATTAAATAAAAATATAAAAATTCACTTCATAATTAAATTATAAAATTCAATTTAATATATCAAAAAAATAGTTTTCTTTCTCACATAGTTCATTTCTCACACCTTTCCTCAATTCCACCAAATTATACAATGCAATTCTATATGCTAATCCATCTTAACAAAAACATTCCACAATAATTTTCTACTTATCATGCTTCATAACATACATACAATATATCTCAATAATCAATTTAAAGCAATTATCATAATACTAAACATAGAAATAGGCTAATTCTCAATCTAAATTCATCAATAAATCATATAAAATTACTAATGATTAAGCAATCGATTCAAACAACATTCATGGATGCCTTATAATCATACAAGGTTCCATACACTCAAGTTGCTCCATTTAGAAGCCATAAAATTCACATAATCTTAAAACTTTAAAAATTCATAAAATAGAAATAGCATTCAAATAATTCCAAATAAATTTCTAATTAGCTTAGAAGTAAAGGGACTTCTTCTCAATGTTATTTCAAGCAAAAGTGAATTATAAAAGTTATCCTACCCCTTACCTTATGTTGTAACTTGGTGAAGAGTAACTCTTGATCAAATAATCTATCAAGTCTTTAGGTCTCCTCTTTGCACCTCTAAGTAGCCTCCTACATGCCAATTAAATACCCCTATTAAATCCTTAATTCCAATTATATTAGACCTCTAAAATGTCACCTCCTTCATAGCCTAAAATTCTAAAATTCAAGACTATGGTTCTTTGAGTTATAAAATCATTTCTAGGGCCTAAATTGATGCTAATGGAATTAATACAAGTAGAAGAGAGAAATGGAAGTAATACACTTAGAGTAGGAAGAATCCTAATAACAAATATGGACAAGGTTCAGTATTTCAGAATTTTCTAGAGTTATATAAGCTGTTTTGGCATGAGGTAAGAGCCAAAATTTCAATAACTTAATTACCTACAATATTGATGAAGGAAATAAATTCAAATACCATGTAGAATAAATGCAGTTTTTCAGTTTACAGTGGTTGTTTCCAACATGGCTCAACTACAATACCACTCTGAACATGCCTTGGTAATTTGACTATAACTCATGGTACACATAAGTTATTGACATGAAACAATTTTCTAAATTTCGGGGAGATAATTTCCTACAACTTTTATGAAGGAATAAAGTCCTAATTTCACACGTATCCATCTCAGTAATTCAAAAACCTAGACTGTTGAAACATGACTACCTCTTAACGTCACAGCTAGAACACTTGATAGTAAAATGGGCATAACTTAAGCTATAAATATTCGTTTAATGCGAAACCAGTTTCTAAATTTCGATAACTTAAAGAGCTACAACTTTTATGAAGATATCAATTCCTAATTCTGTTCACAAACGTCCCAAAATTCAATTAAAAGTGACTTACGAATTAGGATGCTTAAGGTTTTTAGCTTAATCACTTCTAATCCTCAATTCTAAGTATTATTCTAGTGTCCTAGGTGTAAAACCTACAATAACACTCTTCCTACTTCCATTCAAGCTCATTCAAGTGAGGATAAAAATAGAAAATGCACCGTTTTGAAAAATAAAACGGTAGAAATGTAGAAGAGATTGAGATAAACCAACTTACCTCTTAGAGCTTCTCAAGAAAATCAAGATTTTCCCATCCAAATCAAGCTTGAAGGTAAGGAAAATTTTGAGAGAAAGAGAAACGAGGAAACTACGGTTGCAGGATGACACTCTTTCCTTAATAATGCGCCCAGCGGATTATAGGCCGCAAGTAATAAGATTTCAAACATAATCCGCTCAGCGCATTTATGATGCGCCCAGCGGATTACATTACAAAAAAACTTTCTTTATTTTCTCCTTTTTATTCTAGCCTGGATTTGAACCCACAACCCCTAAGACTCCAACATCACTCCAAACCATATTAACCATCATATGTTTCTTATCAATTTATACACATAATAAACTTTTAATGTACTCACACTCAATGCATAAAAGAAAATAATAATTTCTAAATGTGACAATTAAAATTGTTAAGTTCATACTCAACGTTCAGGCACACACACACACATGAGTATTTTCTAAAAATTCCCAAAAATTATAAATAATCTAATAAACATAAAACTCTACAGTTACTTTACCCAATTCCTAATAATTTAATTCTTAAAATTTTGACAAAAGTTGTAGAGGTACTGAGAATTAGGATGTTCCAGACTCTTGTGTAGTCTTTATTCTCCTTTGGGAAATGAGGCGGAGATTTTTGCATGAGTGTGCTTGATGACTCATGTGGTGATGCAGTTGAGTCGTGAGGTAATCTTTTTTGTTTTGCCTCTAGAGTAGGCAAGGATCCTCTTGGGGATGATCGAGCCTTTCCGTTGGCCTTTCTATGTTGATGGCTTCCTTCTTTTATTGGTGTAGAAGGTTGGAGCTATTTTCCTCGAAGCTCTTTATTTTGCTGAAATGATTTTGATTTCGCCTTTCGCGATTTTGATTTTCATTTAGAGGCTGGATTTTGGGCGCCTTCTATTTTCAATCATAAGCATGGAGACTATCCTCCTTATATGCATGTTTATTATTCTTGTTTGAAGAAAATTATTTTTTCTTGATTTTGACAAAGTCGTATTATGCAACTACTTTGTGTGTGAATGTCCTAAATGCAATCTATTGTTTATTTACTTTTTATGCATTTAGAAAGTAATTTGCCTTTTCCCGTTGGCTTCTTATGAATACGCCGATGGGCTCCTCCTTTATGACCACGATGGTGGGCTCCTCTTTCATGATGATGGGCTCTTCTTTTGTTCATCTTTTGGTCTTAGCCCTATCTTTTGCCTAGACCGCCCTTTGCGGGTTTTCGATCTAGCGAGCGGCCTTAATTTTTGCCTAGAATATCTTAGGGGGATTTTGCCTTATCTTTTGCCTAGATCGTTCTTTTGGGGTTTCTGATCTAGCAGGCTACCCTAGTTCTTACCTAAGAATATCCTAGCAGGCATTTATTATTTTCTTATTTGTTATGCTTCCCTTTTTTAGATGCATGCTTGATCTTTGATTAAAGGTCTTTGCGCATATTTATGATTTATCAATAAAGAGGCATTTCCATAATATTTGGTCAAGAGAAAGGAAATGAAAAGGAATTTTATTGATAAATGAGCAAAAGTTTTATTTCTTTTATAGAAGGATTTCAAAAGGTATTTAGAAGAATGGGTGGTCAGGGTTGGCTATACTGTATAGGCTTAAATAGTTATGTCAATAATATTTGCCCCCTGGTTCTCCTAATTGCTTCAGTTGAGATGCCTGAGCTCAGAGTGAAGACTATGCAGACTGCTTGCTTCTAGGAGAATGTTACCTTAGCCGCCTTTCGGTTTTTGACTGAGGTAACCATTGCTCTTAGTTAGTTTTTTTTTTTACCTCTACTTTTTGCCTAGGACGTATCCTAGCGAGGGATATAGACCCTATCTTTTGCCCAGGGATGCCCTTTGCGGGTTTTCATTCCTGACGGGTCATGAGCAATGTCTTCAAGCATAATACTTCTTCACCGCATCAGAATTGATCGGGTGTCGAAGTTCCTCTCCATCCATATTAGTGAGGATAAGTGCCCCTCCTGAGAAAGCTCGTTTGACCACAAAGGGTCCTTCGTAATTTGCTGCCCACTTTCCAATTTTATCCTTCTGGGCTGGAAGCAATTTCTTTATCACTAGATCCCCTTCTTGATAAGTATGAGGGTGGACCTTTTTATCATAAGCCTTTTTTATCTTCTTTTGATAGGCTTGTCCATGATATATAGCGTTCAACCTCTTTTCATCGATAAGGTTTAATTGATCATATCGACTTTGAACCCATTTAGCTTCTGTTAATTTTGCTTCCATTATAATTCACAGGGAAGGTATTTCGACCTCTATTGGCAAAACAGCCTCCATTCCATATACAAGGGAGAATGGAGTGGCTCCTATTGAGGTTTGTATAGACGTTCGATAACCGTGAAGAGCAAAAGGCAACATTTCATGCCAATACCTATAGGTTTTAACCATCTTTTGAACAATCTTCTTGATGTTTTTATTGGCTGCTTCCACTGTGCCATTCATTTTGGCCCGGTAGGGAGAGGAATTATGGTGTTGAATTTTGAAATCTTGACATAATTCCTCCATCATCTTATTATTCAAGTTGGTTCCATTATCAGTAATAAGACGATGTGGGATGCCGTATCGACATATGATATTTTTCTTAATAAAGGTGACCACTACCTTTTTAGTCACATGTGCATAAGATGCAGCTTCTACCCACTTAGTGAAGTAGTCGATAGCCACCAGAATGAATCGATGGTCATTGGATGCCTTAGGCTCAATAGGTCCGATAACATCCATGCCCCACATAGCAAATGGCCAAGGGATAGCCATAACATTGAGTGGTACCGGTGGAACATGTACATTGTCCGCATGTACCTGACATTTGTGACATTTTCTAGCATACTGATGACAGTCCTTTTCCATTGTGGACTGTAGACCCCAAATCTTGCCCGGCCTCCAAATAAAGAGTAAAAGACCTCCTATTCGAAGATGGACGAAGCCTAACAAGCCACTAGGAGAGACTATTAGGCCCCATACTAGGATAGGAAGGATTTTCTGCACAAAAAATAAGTTTTCTTGCCTTTTTGGGACGAGACCGCCGTCTCGAAATCGAGATCGCCGTCTCGCCTCACGCAAATGGCGAGACCGCCGTCTCGCTACCTGCGAATCACGAGACGGCGATCTCGTTTGGCGAGACGGCGGTCTCGTCACCTGCGAAGGGCGAGACGGCGGTCTCACCACTGCCAGGCGCGAAAACCTATAAATAGGGGCTCTCCCCCCCTCAATTCCAGACACCACAAGCTTCTAGCTCTCCCTTCTCTCTAAAAACTTCTCTCTAGAATCCCTCCGACGCATTTCCGGAGTTTCTGAGTGTCTTTGAGAGCATTTTTCGGCGTCTAGAAAATTTTCCAGCGCTGTGTAGAGTGAAGGGTTGCCAAAAAGCACCTTCTTTTAAAGAGAAATAAAAAAAGAAAGCTTGCTTCGGAGGTTTAAACTCTTCCTCTCCCCTTTTATCGCTTTAAATTTACATTATGCAATAGATTAGGACCATGTAGTCATACTTTTAAATTCCGCACAATAAAAAGGGCAAAAGTGTAATTTTCCACGGTTTAAATATTTTTAAATAGCCGGCCTGTCATAGGGAACCCGAAAGGGGCGTCGTAAAGGGACTAATACTCCCTTTACACGTAACTAACTCCCTTACCCAACTCTGGTTCTAATGACCAAAGTTGGTTTTTGAAAACCAACGCCTTTAAAAAACCCTTTTCCGATGTTTCTGGTAAAAACATCGGTGGCGACTCCACAGAACCCCTCAAAAATAGTCCTTGGGTTAGCCCGGTTATCGGACAACCCAAAGACGCCCTTTCGAAAACCTCGCCCCTAGGTTAGCCCGGTTATCGGACAACCTAAAGGCGTTGTATCCACCCATAAAAAAAGCGAAAAATCAAAAAGGGTCAAAACCATCGCGTCGCTCCGACCGCCTCTTTTTGACGGCGGCGACAGATGGAGACTTCACTGGGGAAGCCTCGAGAGTTGATCCCATTTAGTGATGGGTCGGCTTAAAAATAAATAAACCAAGAAAATAACACTTTTGCCCTTAACTTGTATTATAACATGATTTACAGTTTGGCTTTAATAACTGTTGCTTGTTTATACTTACGCAATTGTGTGAAATGCAAACTGTACACAAACCTTTGCACACAACAGTTCCCTTTATACCTGGGGGCAAGTGAGAAAACCATAGGGAGTGGGTGGCAGGTACAGTTCGCTGTAGTGAGGACCTTGAGCCCACCAGTGTGATCGGAAACCACCACTCAAGGTGATAACCTTCCTCTTTTGGCAACAAGAGTGACTACGGCCTTTGTGCTAAGCATAGTCGGACGGCTGGAGAGTGGGGATCCTATAATGGGGGCACCTTGGGGGCCTTTAGCCTGGTGAGAACAGTTAGAACTAACCCTTGGCAATGCACTTTTCTACAGGAAAACCCTACCTCGTAAAAATGAATTCTCGCTTGTTCGTGGATGATCGAATTGTGTGTGCATATGTTTGTTGCATTTGTCTGTTGCATAGCATAAACAAACAACAAAACAAAAAAACCAAAAATATTTTCACAAATAAACACCCTTATCTCGGACAGTCTGCCTTTTAGCTAGCCTGGTTTCAGGTTCTTTGTAAGCTAAGTAGCCATGCAGTTCCGACAGAAGAGATAAGGGACGCTAAAATATCCTTTCGCATAAAGCCACATTTTATCTCGGATAGTCTGCCTTTTAGCTAGCCTGGTTTCAGGTTCTTTGTAAGCTAAGTAGCCACGCAGTTCCGACAAAAGAGATAAAAGGCTATAAAAACAAACAAATAAAAAGCAATAAACATCAAAATAAAAATCAAAAGTCCATGAATAAGACCTGGTCCAAAAATATTACACTCATAAGACATTCATATAGACAGTTTATGCTTCAATAAAAAATACACGCAATTACCATACATCATGTAGAAAAACATGATAAATAGGAAAATAAACACTCACATTCATTCAAATAAGCATCATTTTCATCAAACATGCATTTTGGTTTTAGAAATGGAGGGGACAAGTAGACAGCCAAAGAAGGTGGATATTCCCCGTTTCCATACTGAGAGATTGGAACGGCTAAGCGCGGCAATGCCATCAGAGGTCCGCGCTGACTTTGAAAAATCCTATGGACGGATTTTGGACCTTCTAAAGATCTGTGTCGATCAGGTGTTCCTAAGGGCACTAATCCACTTCTGGAATTCAAATCTGCGGTGTTTCGAGTTTCCGCAGTTCGACTTGGTGCCTACATTAGAGGAGTATGAAACCATGTTGAAATGGCCCAAATCAGCCGGGGTCCATGTCCGCCACGAGGCATACACTCCTGCAGCACCAGTCGCTGCCCTTATTCGACTACCATTCCGGCAGAGTACCCTGATAAAGAAGGGGAACGCCCAGGGTTGGAAAGTATCAATGCTGGAAGACCACCTGTCCTACCTGGCTGAAAGGGCAGAGTGGGTCGCCTTCAACAAAACCCTGGCGCTCATAATTTTTGGAACGGTCTTGTTCCCCTTCCACTTCGACACAGTAGATCAGACCGTCATGGATGCCTTCTTTGCCTGGGACGTGAACTCGAAGAGTCCCCTACCTGCTATTCTTGCCAACACCCTGCTCTCGGTGGAATTCTGTCACCAGAAGCAGGGAAAAACACTTCGCTGCTGCTCTTCATTGCTATTTGTGTGGAGTGCCACGCATCTCTACGCCTCCAGTCACATGGGGATATTCCCCGACCCTTTAAGGAGTTTCTCCAAGATCCCCCTCCAACGACGCCTGACTTCAAAATGGAGGGACGAGTGGGAACAAAAGGACGCCAACAGTTTATCCTGGGTCTGCCCTTGGTTCCGACCCGGCCCAGTTCTCATCAGATGTGGGGACTATCCGAACGTACCCTTGATAGGACTTAGGGGATGCATAGCCTACTCACCTAGAGTAGCTATGAGACAACTCATGAGGACCCAAACTACTATTTCTCGAGGGGAGCTCGGAGGACTGTGCTTCTTTGGAGACCCATGCACGATCGCCAACTCACTAGCTGTGAGAAAAGCATGGGAGAGGCCAGTCTATATGGGAGACAGAGAGCTAGGAAAAGCTCGGGTGGCTGTCACCAGTGACTATGAGGCGTGGAGAAAGAGAAGAGGGATGGCTCAACCATCCACCACACCCACTACAAGCGCCAATAATGAAGGGTTGCAGGCTCAAATTAACGCCTTGACCCAGAGGATAGAAATCATGGGAGCCTGTCGCGATGGTTTTTCGACCCTCTTGCTTTCGCATTTTTTATGGGTGGTTACAACGTCCTTAGGTTGTCCGATAACTGGGCTAACCTAGAGACGAGGTTTTCGAAAAGTGTTCTTGGGTTGTCCGATAACCAGGCTAACCCAAGAACGGGTTTTGAAGGGTTCGTGGAGTCGCCACCGATGTTTTTACCGGAAACATCGGAAAAGGAGTTTAAAAAGGCGTTGGTTTTTGAAAACCAACTTTGGTCATTAGAACCAGAGTTGGGTAAGGGAGTTAGTTACGTGCAAAGGAAGTGTTAGTTCCTTTACGACGCCCCTTTCGGGTTCCCTATGATAGGCCGACTACTTTGGATAAATAACTAAACTGGAAAATTGCGCTTTTACCCTTTTATTATGTGGTATTTAAAGATTATGACTACATGGCCCTAGCGTCTATTGCATAATTTTAAATGAAAGTGGTAAAATTAGAAAGAGAGAGGGTGCACCTTCAAAACAAGCTTTTTGTATTTCTCTTTAAAGAGTGGGTGCTTTTTGGCAACCCTTCACTCTACAACTCTTAGAAACTCCGGAAATGCCTCGGAGGGATTCTAAAGAAGATTTAGGACGCTCAATTTATACCTAGAGACACTCAGAAACTCCGGAAATGCTTCGGAGGGGTTCTAGAGAGAGAAAATCTAGAGAGAAGGAGGAGCTACTGTGTTTTTGTGTGTGGAAAAAGGGGAAATGGAGCCCCTATTTATAGTTTTTCGCGCCTGACAGGTCGAGACCGCCGTTTCGTCTGACAGGGTCGAGACCGCCATTTGGACAATCTAGACCACCATCTTTACCATGTCAGGGGGTCGAGACTACTGTCTGGATAATCCAGAACGCTGTCTCGACCTTTTTAAGGTGACGAGACCGCCGTCTGGACAAGCGAGACGGCGGTCTCGTCCCTGGCGTGAGGCGAGACGGCGGTCTGGTCCTTCCAGACGGCGGTCTCGTCCCTTCAGGGCGAGAAACTTTATTTTTCGGGCCAAAAAACCCTCCTATCTTAGTACGGGGGCCTAATAGTCTCTCCTAGTGGCTTGTTAGGCTTCGGCCGTCTTCAAATAGGGGGTCTTCTGACTTTATTTGGAGGCCGGGCAAGATTTGGGGTCTACAGCTGCCCCCCCCTTTACCTGACTAGTCGGCTGTTGGCTTTGTTGTGCCAAACAGGTAGACAAGAAGGTAAAGGAGTTGACCGTCTCGCCCCGCTACCCTTCAGACGTCCCGTCTTGTGGCGGATGATCCTCTGGGGAGATGTTGTATTTATGAACCTCCGGGATACTACTCCTGACGTAGCCGATCCCTTTGGTTGACACATGGTAGAACCTCCGGATACTACTCCTGACGTAGCCGATCCTTCGGTTGATGGGTATAAACCCCCCATTAGGCTGGTAGTTACAGTCCGTTGTGTGGGACTGGATGGGTATGAACCCCCCATCAGGCTGGTACGGTCCGTTGTGTGGGACCGGATGGGTATGAACCCCCCATCAGGGTGGTAGTGGCGGCTTACTGTTCAGGTGGCCCATGCGCCTTTGTTGAGATGTGTTCTGTCTTTGTTTTTTGTCTTTTCTGGGAATTGTCGTCCGGTCTGTGCGGGGGATTCTGTTGGTGTTCGTCCAACTTGTTGATTGCTGGGGATTCTTTGTTTTTGATCTTTTGTGGTGGTCATCCGACTTTGCTGGTTGTCGGGAATTTTTTGATAAGTGCCTCTTAGGTAGGCAAGAATCCTCTGGGGATTTGTTGATCTTGGTGACGCCTCTTGAGTAGGCGGATATCCATTGAGTTTTTAGTAATGCCTCTGAGTAGGCAGATGTTCCGTTTGGAGGTGAAGACTTTTGGTTTTGCTTTTTTCTTTGCCTCTGAATAGGCTAATGTTGCTTTTTTGCTTGCAAGGTTTTGCCTATGCGTTCCACTAGGGATATCCATGTTAGGCAAGTAGCTTTCTGAGGATATGCGTTTGAAGTTTTGCCTTTGCAGTTGTAGACCCCTAATTTTGCCCAGCCTCTCAAAATAAAAGCTAGAAGAACTTTCGCCCGAAGATGGAGTTCATCCGGCTTCCCAAAACCGAGGAAACCTCCCGCAACCAATACAGAGATCGCTTGTCTACACGATAACGGACAAAGGAGACTTCCTATACATAGATAAAGCTCGCCCAACATGACAAATGAAGGCCAAAGAAGACTTCCTACACGAAGATAAAGCTTCAACGGACATATATCGGCACCAATCCACGTCCGAAAACGGCAAGGAAAGCTTCCCGGGGTCCCAAAATACAAAGGCTGGACAAAACAGGTCGAGACCACCATCCCAGGGTTGGGACGGCCGTCCCAACTGAAATTAAGCAGTTGGGACGCGCGTCCCGAATGTGGGACGGCCGTCCCAAACCCCAGGGGGTCCCAACGTGCACAAAACTGCATTTGGGACGGCCGTCCCAACCCAGACTGGCCGTCCCAGATTGGCACAACGCAGAAAACACGTTTGGGACGGCCGTCCCAACCCAGACGGCCGTCCCAAAGTTCCAAGCAGAGAAAAAACTATAAATAGGAGGTTCATTTGTCATTCTCCACACACCAGACAACTCAGAGACTTGTCTTCTTCTCTCCCTCTCTCGAATGATCTTTCTGATTGCCTTTTTAAGGTAACAATCAGTTAAGGAATTTGTATTCCGGCATTCGATTCTTCTAGAAAATTTAGTCGAGTCGAGTCTGTAATCGAGAGGAGAGAACAATTGTAGAGCGAAGGACTGCCGAAACGCGTCCTCTTTGTACAAGAATCATAATATAAAGCTTGCTACGGAGGTTTTTCTCAATTCTCTTCTTCTTTACTGCTTTATTTATTGTTTTCTGTATGCAATGTAGATACATCATGTAGATAACCATATCTAAATAACTGTACGAATAAAATAAGGGTAAATGTGTAATTTCTTATAATCTTCACTTAATGAATAAATCCGTCATTGGGAACCCGAAAGAGGCGTTGTGGGGGTGCTAACACCTTCCCCACACGTAACTAACTCCCTTACCCAACTCTGGTTATAATGGCCAAGTTGGTTTTTAATAAAATCAACGCCTTTTTTCCTTTTCCAATGTTTCTGGTCAAAACATTGGTGGCGACTCCAAAAGAACCCCTTTTCGAAAACCTTGCTTCTATTAGAGGATAGTTCAGTGTTGAGCACCTCGGAAGCAATGAACACAATTTTAACAAAAAACGCGAGTCTCAACCATCTTTTCGCGACCGCTCGCATCAACGTTCGAGACGTCCCCAGGACGTCGGAACGGACGGCGCCGACAGCAGTAGGCTCTCTAGGTAAGTTTTTTTGGTGATCTACTAGGGGGTTGGTTGACTCCTTGGGGATCTAATTTTGGTCGCCTTTTGGGGAATGGAGTTGTGACTCCTTGTTTGGTGTTGATGAGAGCTGGTTTCTTCAAGCTCTTATTTTGTTGAAGGAATGGAATTTCCAATTCCTTTTTTTATTCTTTCTTTTCCTGAGGTGACCCGCTTAGGGAGCAAGAATTTTCATTTGATTTCGCCTTTTTCCGCGATTTATCTCTTTTTTTGCGATTTTTGAAATTTGTCTTTTTCGGGATAATGCGTAAGCCTTTTTACTTTTTAGTCTCTTTTTATTACGCTGGCTTTTTCCTTCTTTTGGTTGGTCCACTAGGGATGACGTTTTCTTTCTTTGGTGATCCACTAGGGAATTGGTTGACTTCCTTGGGATCTGATTTTTGCTTTTCTAGGGATGGAGTTTTATCTCCTTGATTGATGTTGATGCGAGCTAAACTTGTGAAGCTCTTATTCCACTAGAGAGTGGGAATTTCTGATTCTTTTTTTGTTGAATTTTTTGGAGATCCACTTGAGGATTTTTATTCGGCCTTCTCTGTCATGGCCTTTTTGAACATCCGCTGGGGATGCAAGGGTTTTCTTCTTTTTTCCTTTTTTTGTTGAGCCCTTGTTGGTATGGAGACTGGACTCTTTTGATTGTTGATGATGGTGGGCTCTTGAAGCCTTTATTCTCCATTGGGGAGTGTGGAGGCGACTTTGGGTGAGTGTGCTCGATAACTCATGTGGTGATGCAGCTGAGTCATGAGGTAATCTTTTTGTCTTGCCTCTGGAGTAGGCAAGGATCCTTTTGGGGATGACTAAGCCTTTCCGTCGGCTTTTTATGATGTCTGATGATTGTGCCCTCTTTTATTGGGTGATGATTAGAGCTTTGAATTCTGGAGGCTTCTTATGACAACTCACTTTTCTTTCTTGAGGAAGAGCGATGTTTGGAGACTTATTAATTTCTTGTGCCTTCTTTTCTGGGTAGAAGGATGGTAGCTGGGAGCTCTTGATTTTCAGAAGCTCTTATTCCGCTGAGTCGCTTGATTGACGACTTGCTCCATTTTGTTGAAAACTTTATTTTGGAGACTCGGTCTCAGTGATCTTGTTTTCAATCACAAATATGGAGCTAGTCTCCTTATATGCATGAATGTTTTTTTTTTGTTATTTATCTGAAGTGATTTTTATTTCTTTCATTTCTTTCATTTTTGACATTGACAAAGTCGTTTTATGCGACTACTTCTGTGGATGCCCTAAATGCAATCTATTCTTTTTGATTGATGCATCTGGAAAAGTGGCTGGCATTCTCCTGCTAGACTTTTTATGATTATGATGAAGAACCCCTCTCTTTTATTCATTTTTCGGTTTAGCCCTATCTTTTGCCTAGACCGCCCTTTTAGGGTTTTCGGTCTAGCGGGCTGCCTTAATTTTTGCCTAGGATATCTTAGCGGGCTTTTTCCTTTTTTATGAATGCCCTAACTTTTGCCTAGACCGCCCTTTGCGGGTTTTCGATCTAGCAGGCTACCCTAACTTTTGCCTAAGAATCTCCTAGCAGACATTATTCTTTTTATTCTCATTTTTTCTTTATCTTCTTTTTTGAGAGATAGGAGCCTATCATATGCATGCAATGTTGGCGATATGCATCCTATAATACTATTTTAATTAATTTTTCAAAAGGATTAACCAATGTGCTTTTACTTCTGATGAGCTTCTGACGTTATGTGCTCTCGTCGACCAGGATAGGTTGTACCCATTTTGCCATCTTGATTTTACCATGACCGAAGAATGATTGTGTTGATTTCAGAGCGACTTGCCATGTCAGTGCGCCCCTCCCTTTCCTTGGGGATGTCAATCCTCCTATTGACTATTATCTCCACATTTCCCTACTAATTACTAGAATGCTGTAGTAGTAAGGGTCAAGAGAAGAGAAAGAAGAGGATATTTAATTCAAAGGCTTGTGTTTTAGAATTTTATTTTGCCAAAAATGATTTTTGTAAGCACGGCTAGCCAAGGTTGGTTAGAGTGTTTAGGCTAGTTCAGACAAACGTTTTGTTTATGGAGTGGCGTCTTATTCTATGGCGCTTGTTATGACTGATTGACTTCCTTAGTCTGCCCTTTGGGTTTTTAGGATGTTGTGTTTTGTTTTGTCCTAACTTTTGTCTAGGTTTCTTTTTTGTTGCTTTGGGAAACCTAGCGGACCTTATTTTGTAACCCTAATTTTTGCCTAGGCTACACTTTATGGTTGTTCAGGTTTCCTAGCGGGTTTACTCTAACTTTTGCGTAGCCCCCTTTGGTGGGTTTCCTACCGGGTATCTTGCCCTCTCTTTTTGACCTTTAGTTTTTATGGGCTTCTTTTGATTTTTTATTTTTTTATTTTTTTTATTTTTTTTTTGCACAACATTGGCGAAACACGACTTTACTTATGACAAGGTAAAACTTTATTTTGTGTTTCTAGTCAATCAGTGGTGATGAGTGGTTTGACTTTTATTTTGGTCAATGGCGCATTTTGATTACTTTGACGCACTTTGAAAATGTTTGCTTAAACATGGTTATTAATGAGGTTCAGACATTAATAGTAAGAAGAGAAGCAGATAGTAAGAATGACATTCTTTGTAATTAATAGGGAAATGTGTGCCCTACAATGCTCGGGGGTCGGGCTAGCCCCGAGGAGTAATCTCTAATAGTCATTGGATTTACAAAACCTAAGAATCAGAAGGAGAACACCTAATGACTAAAGTCGCTTTTGACGCTTGAACCCCTCTATATGGGAAAATCTGATTCAAGGTGTGGAGGGGAGACTTCCCTTTTTTTCTGTGCAGCTTGATCCTTTGTTGGGTAAAGCTTCAAAGGATTGTCTTTAAAATCTGGTGGCTCCCTTATTCCTTGAGAGTTTCTAATGAGCCCTTGGTTTGGGCGATATCCATATCATGTGGGTCACCTTCATATTGTTGGGGAAGTCTTTTCATATTGGCAAAAGATATTTCAAAGGTCCTTTTCAGTTGCATCCATTTTAGGTAGGGCAAACGACTTGCCTGATCTGAATGTCGTCTCTAGCTCAAACCGTGACTAGCTTGTCGCCTACCCCTGAGTTTGTCTCTTTGGCGGAGCGTCGTGAATTGCCTCAGCATCGTGAGTCCAAAGTCTTCTCAGTTTCCCCTTTGGATTATGTCTTTCTTCGGTCTTATTATTTTTCCTTTATTCTTGGGAGCATTGCCTTATAGCTCCTGGGGGTGTAGATTCTTTCACTTCTAATTTTGCCCCCGAATGTTGGCTATGCTGGAGATATCTTCATTAATGGAAGATGTTTCTGCGTATCTCAATGGTACAATTTTATTTGATGTATGGGGTGAACGAATGTAACGACATCCTTGCCCCCTCTTCCTTATTAACTCGGATACCCAATGGTTGAGGCTTATTATCCTTCTTAGGCGGATCAACCGTTGGAGATAACTTGATGACGAAAGGCTCACTCTCCATCTTATTCCGATTTGTGGAAAGCACATTGCCTAATCCTTTCTTTTTATTATCTTATTGTTATTAAAGTGATAATGAATGCAACTTATGAATGCAATTTATGAATACAATAGACACTTGAAGAGATGATGAAAACAAACAATTTTATTTATTCCATCCAGACAGTGTACATTCCTCAATGCAATGTTTCAAAGTACATTTTTTTTTTAAATGGAGAAGCCTAATCCGGTGCATGGCATGCGAATGCCCTAATTCTCTTTTCATGGTATTGAGGAATGTCCACTTCTTCGATTGTCTATTATTAGATGCATGTTATGAGGATGAAGTTTGGTGGATGCATGTATGCAAGTGTTTGTTTTTCCTAAACATTATCATGTTTTATTTTCTAACATGACGTATGATAGTGTTTGGGATTTTGTGTTTTTTTTGTATGCGGATGAGGGCATGAAGAATACCAGCCGCTTTCTAGAATGCAAAATGATTTTTATTGTTTAAAAGATGGATATTCCTTAAGACAATGGCTTAGGTATCCTCCTTAAAGCTTATGCTTTGTGAGGTATCCTACCCACCTAGGTGTAATGGTTCTTTCCCCATCACAGATTTTGACAAGTATAATGGCAATCAGCATCACACCTTAGTACACTTGTCCCTTCCTTGTCGCGAAGGTCACAAATGTGCTGGGGGCCTCTTTCGCCATTGTCTTAGGGATATCTAGTGCTCCCTAGAATGAATGTATTTATGTATGCACTACAAATATATATATATATATATATATATATATATATATATATATATATATATATTTTTTATGACAGCAAATATTGAAAGTGGAATAACTTTTGATTGGGTTGTCCGATTTGGACGCACAACATGTCAAAACGAAGAGAAAAGGATGAAGAACCAAGCTACAAATTCCCGGAGGGGATTTGACCTAGTAATTTTCCCCAAAAACGCCTCTAAGACCTACTTTTGAGGGATTTATTAAAATGATGCGTATGCATACTTTCCTTATGCATTTTTTTTCTCTCTTGGTTTTTCCACTCATGACATGATGCGATATGAATGATACGACTTTGTCAAGATTATAAATGTTTTATTGTTATTATTTTATTTATTTTGGATTTTTATTTTGATTTTTATTGCTTTTTATTTTATAGTCTTTTATCTCTTCTGTCGGAACTGCGTGGCTACTTAGCTTACAAAGAACCTGAAATCAGGCTAGCTAAAAGGCAGACTATCCGAGATAAAATGTGGCTTTATGCGAAAAAATATTTTAGCGTCCCTTATCTCTTCTGTCGGAACTGCGTGGCTACTTAGCTTACAAAGAACCTGAAACCAGGCTAGCTAAAAGGCAGACTGTCCGAGATAAGGGCGTTTATTTGCGAAAAATATTTTTGGTTTTTGTTCTGTTGTTTGTTCATGCAACATACAAATGCAACAATCATATGCACACACAATTCGATCATCCCCGAACAGGCGAGATTTCGTTTTTATCACGAGGTAGGGTTTTCCTGCAGAAAAGTGCATTGGTCAGGGTAGGTTCTAACTGTTCTCACCAGGCTAAGGCCCCCAAGGTGCCCCCATTATAGGGTCCCCACTCTCCAGCCAGTCCAGACCATGCTCAACACTAAGGCCAGAGTCGGTCTTGTTGCCAAAAGAGGAAGGTTATCACCTTGAGTGGTGGTTTCCGATCACACTGGTGGGCACAAGGCCCTAACTACAGCGAACCGTACCTGCCACCCACTCCCTATGGTTATCTCACTTGCCCCCGGGTATAGGGGAACTGTAGTGTGCAAGGGTTTGTGTGCAGTTTATATTTCAATCAATTGCGTAAGTATAAACAAGCAACAGTTATTTGAAAGCCAAAAAATAAAGCATGTTATAATACAAGGCAGGGTAAAAGTGCTATTTCCTTGGTTTAATTATTTTTAAGCCGGCCCATCACTAAATGGGATCAACTCTCTAGGCTTCCCCAGTGGAGTCGCCATCTATCGCCGCCTCCCAAAAAACGAAGGGGCGGTCGGAGCGACGCGATGGTTTTTCGACCCTCTTGCTTTCGCGTTTTTTATGGGTGGTTACAACGTCCTTAGGTTGTCCGATAACCGGGCTAACCTAGAGACGAGGTTTTCGAAAAGTGTTCTTGGGTTGTCCGATAACCGGGCTAACCCAAGAACGGGTTTTGAAGGGTTCGTGGAGTCGCCACCGATGTTTTTACCGGAAACATCGGAAAAGGAGTTTAAAAAGGCGTTGGTTTTCGAAAACCAACTTTGGTCATTAGAACCAGAGTTGGGTAAGGGAGTTAGTTACGTGCAAAGGAAGTGTTAGTTCCTTTACGACGCCCCTTTCGGGTTCCCTATGATAGGCCGACTACTTTGGATAAATAACTAAACTGGAAAATTGCGCTTTTACCCTTTTATTATGCGGTATTTAAAGATTATGACTACATGGCCCTAGCGTCTATTGCATAATTTTAAATGAAAGCGGTAAAATTAGAAAGAGAGAGGGTGCACCTTCAAAGCAAGCTTTTTGTATTTCTCTTTAAAGAGTGGGTGCTTTTTGGCAACCCTTCACTCTACAACTCTCAGAAACTCCGGAAATGCCTCGGAGGGATTCTAAAGAAGATTTAGGACGCTCAATTTATACCTAGAGACACTCAGAAACTCCGGAAATGCTTCGGAGGGGTTCTAGAGAGAGAAAATCTAGAGAGAAGGAGGAGCTACTGTGTTTTTGTGTGTGGAAAAAGGGGGAATGGAGCCCCTATTTATAGTTTTTCGCGCCTGACAGGTCGAGATCGCCGTTTCGTCTGACAGGGTCGAGACCACCGTCTGGACAATCCAGACCGCCGTCTTGACCATGGCAAGGGGTCGAGACCGCCGTCTGGATAATCCAGACCGCCGTCTCGACTAGGCAGAAGTCGAGACCGCCGTCTGGATAATCCAGAACGCCGTCTCGGCCTTTTTCAGGTGACAAGACTGCTGTCTAGACAAGCGAGACGGCAGTCTCGTCCCTGGCGTGAGGCGAGACGGCGGTCTGGTCCTTCAAGACGGCGGTCTCGTCCCTTCAGGGCGAGAAACTTTATTTTTCGGGCCAAAAAACCCTCCTATCTTAGTACGGGGGCCTAATAGTCTCTCCTAGTGGCTTGTTAGGCTTCGACCGTCTTCAAATAGGGGGTCTTCTGACTTTATTTTGAGGCCGGGCAAGATTTGGGGTCTACAGAGCCCAGATGAGGGCCCTTGAGGAGAGAGAACAAGCATCTATCCTCATAATAGACGGTCTGCAAAGGCAAGGCAAGAAAAAGGATCATGAAATAGAGCGCCTCAAGGACCAATGTGCTGACTCCAATGAACAAGCTATCCGAGCATCCAAAACTGCCAGAACCAGTTCGGATAGCCAACTCCAAGAAATAACAGCCAAGTCAGCACGCCTTGAGGCCGAATCAGCAAAGCAGGCTCAAACGATCAAGGAGTTGTCGGAAGAGCTCCTCATGACTCGGTTAGATATCCACCAAGAGCGAGAGGCCAACCGGAGACTCAACAGAAGTCTCACTGAGCTACGCCACAAAGAAAGAGACGGGCTAGCTCAGTACGGCCAGGTACTACAAGAGAAAGACCGAGCCATTGCGAAGCTCGATGAACTACAAGCCTTGGTCGTTCATCAAGAGGCGAAGATCAAAGAGACTCAGAAGTACAATGAAGATATGAGCAAGGCGGTCTGCAAGCAAAGCGAAGCACTTGCTCACCATGTTCGGGAAGCCGAGAGAGAACTACAGAGGGATCAAGACCCGCCTGTGGGTTTCTTTAAAGTTTTCCGCTTTTGCCAAAAGTTGCTTCGCAGTATAGAATAGGGGAATGTACACCTTCTGTTGAATAAATAAAATTTTCTTCTTTATTCAATGACTGTCTACTTGCATGCATAAGCATTCATTTGCATATTTAATTCCCCCTCCTTCACACTTAATAAATAAGATAATAAAAAGGAAGGATTAACTAACACGTCTTCCAACTCAGAAGAATGGAGAGAAAGCCACTCCTAATAAAGCTTACCCCAACGATCGACTCATTGCAAGAGGAAAATAAGCCTCGGCCGTTGGTCCTCAAGAATAAAGAAGAGGGGGCAAGGACACCAGTGCGACTATTTATGCCACGTCCTTTCCCCTACAAATCAAATAAAGTTGTACCGTGGAGATACGGGGAATCTTCACCAGTAAAAGAAGAAATAACCAATATAGCCGACATTGGGGGCATGACTAGAAGTGGAAGAGTCTACTCCCCAAAGGACACACAGAAAGATGTCCTCAAGAATAAAGGAAAAAATAAGAAAACCGAAGAAGAAAAAGAAAATAAGGAATCCAAGGAGGAGACAGAGGAATTACTCCAGTTCATATGGCAAAGTGAGTATTCCATTATAGACCAGCTCAATCGCACACCTGCGAAGATAACGCTGTTATCCCTAATAATGAGCTCAGAACCGCATAGAAACGCCCTGCTGAAGGTTTTGAGCGAGGCGCATGTACCTCATACAATATCCCAAGAAAAGGTCGAGAGAATCGTTGGTCACATCACGACAAGCGATCACCTCACCTTCACAGAGGAGGAACTCCCCCTCGAGGGGTCAAACCATAACAAGCCCTTGCACATCTCAGTCAAGTGCAAGGAGTACCTCATCGCCAAAGTTCTTGTGGATAATGGGTCATCCTTGAACGTGATGCCCAAATGCACGTTAGACAAGTTGACTATCCAAGGAACCCGTTGTCGCCGCCGTCCATTCCGACGTCCTGAAGACGTCTCGAACGTTAATGCGAGCGGTCGCGAATAGATGGTTTGGACTCGCGTTTTTTGTTAAAATTGTGTTCATTGCTTCCGAGGCGCTCAACACTGAACTGTCCTCTAATAAAAGCAAGATTTTCGAAAAGGGGTTCTTTTGGAGTCGCCACCAATGTTTTGACCAGAAACATTGGAAAAGGAAAAAAGGCGTTGATTTTATTAAAAACCAACTTGGCCATTATAACCAGAGTTGGGTAAGGGAGTTAGTTACGTGTGGGGAAGGTGTTAGCACCCCACAACGTTCTTTTGGGATTTCCGATCTAGCAGGCTACCCTGATTTTTACCTAAAAATATCCTAGCAGGCATTTGTTATTTTCTTATTATTTTTATATGCTTCCCTTTTTTAGATGCATGTTTGATTTTTGATTAAAAAGTCTTTGCGCATATTTATGATTTATCAATAAAGAGGCATTTCCATAATATTTGGTCAAGAGAAAGGAAATGAAAGGGAATTTTATTGATAAATGATCAAAAGTTTATTTCTTTTATAGAAGGATTTCAAAAGGTATTTAGAAGAATGGGTGGTCAGGGTTGACTATACTGTTTAGGCTTATACAGTCATGTCTATGATATCTGCCCCCTGGTTCTCCTAATTGCTTCAGTTGAGATGCCTGAGCTCAGAGTGAAGACTATGCAGACTGCTTGCTTCTGGAAGAATGTTACTTTAGCCGCCTTTTCGGTTTTCGGCTAAAGTAACCATTGCTCTTAGTTTCTCTATTTTTTTATTTACTTTTTTTTTTATTACCTCTACTTTTTGCCTAGGACGTATCCTAGCGAGGGATATGGACCCTATCTTTTGCCCAGGAATGTCCTTTGCGGATTTTCATTCCTGACGGGTCTTGAGCAATGTCTTCAAGCAGAATACTTCTTCACCGTACCGGAGCTGATTAGGTGTCGAAGTTCTTTTCCATCCATATTGATGAGGATAGGAGCCCTTACCGAGAAAGCTCATTTGACCACAAGGGGTCCTTCATAGTTCACTGCCCATTTTCCAATTTTATTCTTCTGGACTGGAAGCAACTTATTTACCATTAAATCCTTCTTATGGTAAATGTGAGGGTTGACCTTTTTTGTAAGCCTTTTTGATCTTCCTTTGATAGGCTTGCTTACGACATATAACATTCAGCCGTTTTTCTTCCATAAGGTTTAACTGGTTATAACAGCTTTGAACCTATTCAACTTCTGTTAAGTTTACTTCCATCATCATGTGCTTTTGTCAACATGATTAGCTGTACCGATTTGCCGTCTGGGATCTTTGCTATAACCGAGGAGTAATCATTTTGAATATAGAGCAATTGTCATATCAATGCCCTTCTTCCTTTCCTTAGGGATTTCAATCCTCCTATTGATCACTATATTTCCACATTTCCCAGTCAATTACTTGAATGCTTTGTAGTAAAGGGTCAAGAGAATAGAAAGAAAGGGATTTATTGCAAAGGCTTGTGTTTTAGAGGGAATTTTTTTTTTTTTGTAATAGAAGTTTCTGTAAGAATGGCTAGCCAGGGATGGTCTGTGTTTAGGCTAGTTCAAACAAACGTTTTGTTTTAATGAGGTAGCGTCTTCAGCTGATTACTTTATGACTGATTAACATTCCTAGTCTGTCTAGGATTTTGCCCTTTTATCTTTTTGACCTTGACGGGCTTCTTTTAATAATAATTTCTTTTCTCAAACATTGTCGAAACACGATTTTCTTATTCGTGTCTCTAGCTAATCAATCATGTTAACTTTGGCTTCATTTTGTGAATGACGTTTTGATTATTTTGACGCATTTTGGAACAAAACGTTTGTCTAAACAGGGTTATTTAATGGGGTATAGACATGTTTAGCAGGAAAAGAAGCAGATAGTAAGAATAGCATTCTTTTATAATTTCAGGGAAATCCGTGCCCTAAAGATGCTCGGGGGTCGGGCACACCCGAGGAGTGATCTCTAATAGTCATTGGGTTTACATCCCTTAGAATCAGAAGAAGGACATCTAATGACTAATGCTACCCTTGATGCTAATATCCCTCCTTTTTGGAAGATCGTCTTTTTAAGGTACGGAGGGGAGACTTACCTTTTCATCGTACAACTTGTCCTTTTGTAGGGTTGTTCTTTAAAGGATTATCCTTAAAATCTAGGATGTCTCTTATTCCTTGAACATCCTTTCCAAGCCCTTGCCTGGGCTGTATCCATATCTCTTCATTATATGGGCCACTTTTAAACTGCTAGGATGTCTTTCCATATTTTCAAATGTCTTCTTCAGCCGCATCCATTTAAGGTATGGTAAACGGTTCACTGATTCGAATCTAGTCTTTAACTTGAACCATGATCAATTTGTTGCCTACCACGACTTTTAACTTTCGGTGGAGCGTTGAAGAAACTGCCCTAGCACCGTGAATCCAAGGTCTGCTCAATCTTCCCCTTGGATTCTTTTTCCTCTTCCTCTTCGGTTCCTTTATTTTTCCTTTGTTTTTAGGAGCATTATCTTGTAGCTCCTTGGGGAATAAATTCTTTTGCTTCCCGTCGTGCCCCCAATACCGACTATATTGGAGATATCTTCATTGACGGACAATTCTTCTGTGCATATCCACAGTACAGCTTTTATCCAATGTATAAGTGCAAAGGCGTTATTGCCCCTTTCCTGACATTATCAATTTGGGTACCGACATTTACTTCTTTCTTATTGTCTCCTTGTCCCAAATTGAAGGCCTTAGTTTTTTCCTTATGGGGCTGTATCAATTGAACTTATTTTTCCAACAGTCTTTGTATGTCCGGGGAAGTGGTCCCCACCTCACTGTCTGACTCAATCCATTCATCTTTAGCTTTCAGATCTTCCAGGGAGTTTTCAATCATAGACATGACTGTTATGGTTATGCTTTGGGTTTAGATTTTATTCAATTATTTTGGAATGAGAGAGAAAAGAATGAGAAGCATATGAATATTATGAAAAATGCCTCATTTTATTGATGAAAAGAGAAATATATACAAAGCCCACTTTAATA
Source organism: Sphenostylis stenocarpa (assembly GCA_963425845.1). Taxonomy (NCBI): domain Eukaryota; kingdom Viridiplantae; phylum Streptophyta; class Magnoliopsida; order Fabales; family Fabaceae; genus Sphenostylis; species Sphenostylis stenocarpa. The sequence goes on from OY731406.1 coordinate 55,195,955, forward strand.
AAAAATCTCGTGATCAAGGGTGAGGATCACGAGAGATACATCGGAAGCTTGAATATATTTTTTATTTCTTTTAACCAAAAGATACACAAAATGGGGAGCCCTAGTTAGCTGGCCTTCTCTACCCAAGCTCACTATTCTGGTTGTGATAGAGGTTTGATGTTTACGTTTGAGTCGGGAGCATCGAAAGTAATCCGCCCGACATTCAATAATTCTTGAACCCTATATTTCAGGTTGACGCAATTCTCCACGGAATGCCCAGGAGCACCTGAGTGGTAATCACATTTTTCGTTGAGTTTGTACCAACGGGGGTAAGGTGGATCTTTCTTCTTTGGAGAGATACGCGTTAAGAGCTTGGCCTCTAAAAGCCTTGGCAGCAGACTCCCATAAGAGATTGGGATGGGAGTGAATTTCTTCTCTTGTCTGCCTGACTGTCCAGCTGATTGTGAAAAGGAAGAAGGAGTAGCAAAGTTCATGGTATTTACACTTCCCTCTTTTTTCTTGCCAAAGGACTTCTTGAATGATGCGTGGGATTTCTTAAACTTGGGAGGGAATCTAGTATTTTTGACATCGGTTACCTCCTCCTTTACATCAAAGTTGTATCCCTCTAATGCCCTTAATCTCTCCTTTAAGGCAAAAATTCGTTGCTCAGAGACCGTATTGTGGAAGCATTGCTGATACATTAGCTCCGTCAACTGCGCTATTTTTTCCTTTATGACATTAAGCTCAGCGGTGAGCATACGGTTCTGCTCCTCTAATTTCTCCATCTTCTTTGCTTTTTGAGCGCGAGTGAGAACAAGTAGAAGACCAACCACTTTCTAAATGATTTAGAGATTTTTATTATTGTCTTTTTATTTTAAATGATTAGTGTATCCTAGAATGAATGTGTTTTATGCATGCACTACAAAAATATTTTTTATGACAGCAAATATTGAAAGTGGAATAACTTTTGACTGGGTTGTCCGATTTGGACGCACAGCATGTCAAAACAAAGAGAAAAGGGTGAAGAACCAAGTTGCAAATGGCCGTAGGCGATTTGGCCCAGTAATTTTCCCAAAAAACGCTCCTAAGACCCATTTTTTGGAGGTTTATTAAAATGATGTGCATGCTGCAATTATTTTCTCTCTTAGTTTTACCACTTATTGGATGATATGGTATAAATGATACGACTTTGCCAAGAATTTTGTAAAAAGGTATTTTTATGGCTTTAAATTGTTTTTATGTTTTTTATGACCCTTTATCTCTTTTGTCGGTCAACGTGGCTACTTAGCTTACAAAGAACCTGAAACCAGGCTAGCTTAACTGAAGACTGTCCGAGATAAAGGTCTTTTATCTTTTCACTTTTTGTGATTTTTAGGGTTTTTCGTTTTTTTGTTTGTTGTATGATTACCCTATGCTAATGCATCAATACAAATGCAGCAAACGTATGCACACACAATTCATACATCCACGAGCAGAGCCACACTTATTTAATCACGAGGTAGGGTTTTCCTGCAGAAACGTGTTTGGTTTAGGTGGTTCTAACTGTTCTCACCAGGCCAAAGGTCCCCAAGGTGCCCCCATTATAGGGACCTCTCAATCTCTCAATCCTCGGGTCATGCACGGAACTCCGTGTCGACACCCTTAGACCAAAAGAAGAGAGTTATCACCTTGAGTTGGTGGTTTTCTGACAACAGTAGTAGCCCCGTGTGCCAACTAACCGATCGTATCTGCCACCCACTCCCTATAGGTATTCACTCTTGCCCCCGGGTATAGAGGGACTGTTGTGTGCAAGGGTTTTTGTGTGTAATTTATATTTCAAACAATTTGCAAAAATAATCATACAGCAGTTATTTAAAGCCATACAATAAAAACATACAGAAGGGTAAAGGCGTAATTTCAAATCTTTGCTTAGTTTGAATTTATCCGTCACTAAATGGGATCAACTCTCGGACTTCCCCAGTGGAGTCGCCATCTGTCGCCGCCGTCCGTTCCGACGTCTCGAACGTTAATGCGAGCGGTCGCGAATAGATGGTTTGGACTCGCGTTTTTTGTTAAAATTGTGTTCATTGCTTCCGAGGCGCTCAACACTGAACTGTCCTCTAATAAAAGCAAGATTTTCAAAATGGGGTTCTTTTGGAGTCACCACCAATGTTTTGACCGGAAACATTGGAAAAGGAAAAAAAAGCGTTGATTTTAATAAAAATCAACTTGGCCATTATAACCAGAGTTGGGTAAGGGAGTTAGTTACGTGTGGGGAAGGTATTAGCACCCCACAACGCCCCTTTCGGGTTCCCTATGACGGATTAATTCATTTAAGTTAAGATTACAAAAAATTACGCGATTACCCTTATTTTATTCGTATAGTAAATATGGCTATCTACATGATTTTATTTACATTTTATGAAGCAATAAATAAAGCAGTAAAGGAGAAGAGATTTGAGAAGAACCTCCGTAGCAAGCTTTATATATCAACTCTGTTACAATAAGGACGCTTTTCGGCATTCCCTCGCTCTACAATGACTCTCCTCTCGATTACAGACTCGACTCGACTAAATTTTCTAGAAGAATCGAATGCCGGAATACAAATTCCTTAACTGATTGTTACCTTTTAAAGGCAATCAGAAAGATCATTCGAGAGAGGGAGAGAAGTAGACAAGTCTTCTGAGTTGTCTGGTGTGTGGAATGAGACAAATGAGGCTCCTATTTATAGCATTTTTCGCCCTAGAACTTTGGGATGGTCGTATGGGTTGGGACGGCCGTCCCAAACGTGCTTTCTACGTTGTGCCAATCTGGGACGGCCAGTCTGGGTTGGGATGGCCGTCCCAAATGCAAATTTGTTCACGTTGGGACCCCCTGGTGTTTGGGACGACCGTCCCACATTTGGGACGCGCGTCCCACTTGCTTAATTTCAGTTGGGACGTGGATTGGGACCCTCGGGAAGCTTTCCTTGCCGTTTTCGGACGTGGATTGGTGCCGATATATGTCCGTTGAAGCTTTATCTTCTTGTAGGAAGTCTTCTTGGCCTTCATTTGAAATGTCGGGCGAGCTTTATCTCTGTATAGGAAGTCTCCTTTGTCTTTTATCGTGTAGACGAGCGATCTCTGTGTTTGTTGCGGGAGGTTTCCTCAATTTTGGGAAGCCGGATGAACTCCATCTTCGGGCGAAGTTCCTCTAGCTTTTATTTTGAGATGCCGGGCAAAATTAGGGGTCTACACCCGTCTGCGCCCAAGCAGCACCATCGTTCGAGCCTTCGACGGATCCAAACGAGAAGTAGTGGGGGAGGTCAATTTGCCAATTCAAGTCGGACCCACTATCTTCGACGTCGATTTCCATGTAATGGATATTACTCCAGCATATAGCTGTCTCCTCGGCAGGCCTTGGATTCATGACGCTAAGGCAGTACCTTCAACGCTCCACCAGAAAGTCAAATTCATAGTGGACGACAAACTGGTCACAGTCCAAGCGGAAGATGATATCCTGATCAGTGGACCGTCCACCCAACCCTATGTGGATGCGACTGAAGAGGCCCTTGAAACATCTTTTCAAGCGCTCGAAATTGCCAACATAGAGCGACTTCCCAAAAACGCGAAGGTAGCCCGCATGATGTTGAAGCATGGTTACCATCCTGGCCAAGGACTGGGGGCAGATTCCCAAGGCATGAGGGAACCCCCGGAATTCAAAGACAATCCTTGCAAGTATGGCCTAGGATATGACCCTACTAGGGGCCGAGCGGAAAGAAGAAAAGGGAAGTCCCCCCTCCGCACACTCAAGCAAATTTTCCGAAGTGGAGGGGTGCAAGCGTCAAGAGCCACCTTAGTTATTAGGAAATCTTTTTCTTCGTTTAAGGGATGTAAACCCCATGATTGTTAGAGATTATCCCCCAGGGCGAGCCCGACCCCCGGGCATCTTAGGGCACATATTCCCTTATTAATTAATAAAGAATGATTCTTACAAACTGCTTTGCTTCTTCCTACTTCTGACTAGACCTCATGAATAACCCTGTCTAAGTAAACGAAAAAAAAAGAAAAATAAAAAGCGCGTTCAAATAATCAACATTTACCATTGCTATTGCCATTAAAGCTAGTTGATTAGAAGTACATAAAAATAAGACTTCACCTCATCCATAAAAGAAAAGTCACGCTTCGCCAATACTGTGACCAAAAATAATAAATCCACAAAAAAAAAGAAAAGCCCAAAGAAGCCAAAGGCCAAAGAAAAGGGCAAACAACCCGGTAGGAAACCCACTAAGGGGGCTACGCAAAAGATAGGGTCAACCCGGTAGGACACCCGAACAACAATAAAGGGTAGCCTAGGCAAAAGTTAGGGTTACAAATAAGGTCCGCTAGGATTTCTCCAAAAATCACAAAAGAGGGAACCTAGACAAAAGTTAGGGCCAAAACACAGTATCCTAGTTCGAAAACCCAAAGGGCGTTCTAGGGAAATCAGCTAGCCATTAAAAAGTAATGGAAATAAAGCCAAAGAGCGCAAATACAAAAAAAAAAAACTGTTTGCTTAGACAAAAGCTTAAACACCTAGACCTAATCCTAGCCAGCCATGCTTACAAAAACTCTATCAATAAAAAATCAACCCTCTAAAACACAAACCATTGATTTTTACCTCTTCACTTCCTTTCTCTTGACCCTCACACAAATATTCTAATAATTAATTTGGGAATATGGAGGCGTATAGTCAACAAGAGGATTGAAATCCCTAAAGCAAAGAAAAAGGGACACTACATGACAAAGAGTGCGCTGCAAAAAGAAAAAGAAAGGAAAGAAAGAAATTATCCTTCGGTCACAAAAAGTCCGGCATGGTACAGCCAAAGGCAAACACAGCAAATCAGAGGGCATTCAGCGCAACGAGACACGTTGGTTAAATCCTTCTGAAAACTTAATCAAAATAGGCATTATAGGACATCAAACATGAAAACACTGCATGCATAAAAATGTTTTTGAACCAGGTCCTATTTTCTCTTTAAAAAAAAAAAAAAAAACTCTTCCGTAATCCGAGACCGCCGTCTGGCTATCCCAGACCGCTGTCTCGATTACCCAACAAGACGAGACCACCGTCTGGACCAACCAGACCGCCGTCTCGACACAGGCGAAAACGAGACCGCCGTCTCGCTGGACGAGACCGTCGTCTCGACTTGAAGGAGACACGAGACCGCCGTCTCGCCTACCCAGACGGCGGTCTCGATTTTCAAAAATTTGCTATATATAGGGGGCGCGCTTGGGGGGTTCCTCACACCTCTCCTTGCCTCCAAAAGCCCCCATTTCTCAGATTTTGCTCTCCCAAGCACCCCATAGTCAAAATGTTTGGCGTAAGCGCTTCTAGAAAGAGAAGGAGCACCGCCGGTGCCGCAGCTTCGCAAAGACCACCACCCCAAGATCCTTCTCAACTATCACCGCAGCGACCAGGCCCGTCTTGACAACATCCGGACCTATGCGTGGCACCCGATGCTGAAGCTGGACTTCAACATCTTGGCTGAATTTGGGTGGGAGGACGACGTCCGAGCCCACATAGACAGCATCGGGTGGGGCTTTCTGCTACAGCCACCGCCTACACATGTGTACCCACAAGCGGTACTGGAATTCTTGGCCTCGGTCTCCTACTCCGAGGTCCCCTCCACGGTCCCGGGCCTGCAGCCCACTAAGATGGTGACCTATTTCATGGGTGGAAGATACCAGGCCACCACCCTCGACGAGTTCAACATGGCCATCGGGTTCGTCCGGCCCGAGGACACACTGACCCAGGAGTACCGTGAGGTCATCTGCTCCCGGCCCACCAACCTCACTGCCGCCGAAATGTGGCATGAGCTCACAGGAGCTTCCACGCTGCCCACGCTGATGAGGGGCTCCGCGCTACCCCTAGCACTCCGCATCTGCCACAAGCTGCTGGCAGGAACCATCCATGGGAGGAAAGAGAGTCAGGGCAAGGTCTCCCTCCCTGACCTCTTCGTACTTTATTGCATGAGCCAGAAGCGGCGCTGGAACCCCGGTTACTTCTTCCTGAAAGCCATCAAGGACTTCAGGAATAGATCCGCGGGGGCCGTCCTCGTGGCTCCCCTCATCACTCCCCTGGCAGAAAGATGGGGGTGCCCTGGCCGGGAAGAGCTGGCCCACAACATGCGACCTGAGTCCATCAACGGGTCAGTCCTGGTCAGCATGGGAATGCTGATACGTCGAGGGACCCAGTTTGCCCTCCATCCCACACTGGACTTCGCGCTAGACCTCCAGGGGCTGGTGACGATGCAGGATATCCCCACGCCCCCCGAATTCCAGCAGCAGCAGCAGTAACAACCACCACCATACACGGACAATTTCGCCGGCATGAACCGCAACATGAACGATCTGCGCCGGCAGTTCGACCAAATGACGATGCAGCAAGAAGCCTACCACGCTCGGCAAGAGGAAATGTACCAGCATCAGCAGGTGATGCAGGAGGAATGGACAACATTCCAGCAGGAGTACCGCGATGAAGTTCGAGAACAAGCGGACTTCCGGTATTACCTCTACCAGCAATTTGACCCTGGATCATCTCCAGATGATAGTCCTTAGGGTACTTGCCTAAATAAAAGTGGTTGTAATAAAATTTCCCTATCAATAAAATTTTATTTCATACATCTCTTTGCCGCCCAAAGGAAAAATCCAGCGTAACAAAAAAGCTTAAAAAGGAAAAAGGCATACGCTCAATAAGAAAAGCCAAAATCCTAAATCGCGAGAAAAAAGAGATAAAACCGCGAGAAAAAGGCAGGATTAAGACAAAGTCATCACCTCGACCAACAAAATTTTGACTACCAAATGAGAGTCAAACAAAAAACAAGAGTCATCCGACCATCCAGCACGAAGTTGGATGATCACCACCAAAAGACAAACACTCCATTTCTCCCTCAGGGGGCAAATCAAAACTAGGTCCCCGGGAAGGAAACCAATTCCCTGGTGAATCAATAAAAAAGAAAGACCATCTCCAGTGAGCCTACGACAAAGGCAAATTCCAGACTCATATCAGCCTAAGTCAGAGGCGAAAACAAGTGCAGCCAAAAGTCTTCACTTCCGATGAAGCATCTGCCTACTCAGAGGCACCATCAAGATCAACAAATCCTCGGAGGATTCCTGCCTACCCAAGAGGCACTTACCAAAAAATTCCCGACGACCAGCCAAGTCGGATGACCACTACCAAATGATCAAAAACAAAGAATCCCCAGCAAACAAGCAAGTTGGATGAGCACCAACAAAATCCCTGGCACAACCCGGATGACCATTCAGAAAGGTCCCAAAAAACATTCACCGATACAGAAATCACTCCCCAAAGAGACGGCGCATGAGCTACCCGAGCAATAAGCCACCACTACCACCAGTCCTACGCAGTGGACTGTACCAAATCAGCGCACAAGGAGTGCCTGATCGGCGCATGAGCTACCCGAGCAGTAAGCCGCCACTACCACCAGTCCTACGCAGTGGACTGTACCAGCCTGATAGGGGGTTTATACCTATCAACCTGCGCACATGTTGCGCTTGATCTGCGCTCGAGCCAGATCAGTAAGTCGCACTACCACCCTGATGGGGGGTTCATACCCATCCAGTCCCACACAACGGACTGTACCACCCTGATGGGGGGTTCATACCCATCCAGTCCCACACAACGGACTGTACCACCCTGATGGGGGGGTTCATATCCATCCAGTCCCACACAACGGACTGTACCACCCTGATGGGGGGCTCATACCCATCTAGTCCAATGCAACGGACTACAACTACCAGCCTGATGGGGGGTTCATACCCATCAAGTCCCACACAACGGACTGCAACTACCAGCCTGATGGGGGGTTTATACCCATCAACCGAAGGATCGGCTACCGTCAGAAGGAGTATCCTGAGGTTCTACCACGTGTTAACCAAAGGGATCGGCTACGTCAAAAGTAGTATCCTAGAAGTGCACGAACACCGAAGTTTTCCCCAGAAGATCAACCGCCGCAAGACGGAACATCCGAAGGGTAACCGGGCAAGAGGGTCAACTCCTTTACCTTCCTGTCAATCTGTCTGGCACAACAGGCCAACAGCTGACTAAGTCTGGTAAAGGGGGGGCAGCTGTAGACCCCAAATCTTGCCCGACCTCCAAATAAAGAGTAGAAGACCTCCTATTCGAAGATGGACGAAGCCTAACAAGCCACTAGGAGAGACTAGTAGGCCCCATACTAGGATAGGAAGGATTTTCTGCACAAAAAATATTTTTTCTCGCCTTTTTAGGACGAGACCGCCGTCTCAAAATCGAGACCGCCGTTTCGCCTCATGCAAATGGCGAGACCGCCGTCTCGTTTGGCGAGACGGCGGTCTCACTACCTGCGAATGATGAGACGACGGTCTCGTTTGGCGAGACGGCGGTCTCGTCACCTGCGAAGGGCGAGACGGCGGTCTCGTTTGGCAAGACGGCGGTCTCGCCACTTTGGCATGGCGAGACGGCGGTCTCGACCTTGTCAGACGAGAACGACGGTCTCGCCACTGCCAGGCGCGAAAACCTATAAATAGGGGCTCTCCTCCCCTCATTTCCAGACACCACAAGCTTCTAGCTCTCCCTTCTCTCTAAAAACTTCTCTCTAGAATCCCTCCGACGCATTTCCGAAGTTTCTGAGTGTCTTTGAGAGCGTTTTTCGATGTCTAGAAAAGTTTCCAGCGCTGTGTAGAGTGAAGGGTTGCCAAAAAGCACCTTCTTTTAAAGAGAAATAAAAAAAAGAAAGCTTGCTTCAGAGGTTTAAACTCTTCCTCTCCCCTTTTATCGCTTTAAATTTACATTATGCAATATATTAGGGCCATGTAGTCATACTTTTAAATTCCGCACAATAAAAAGGGCAAAAGCATAATTTTCCACGGTTTAAATATTTTTAAATAGTCGGCCTGTCATAGGGAACCCGAAAGGGGCGTTGTAAAGGGACTAATACTCCCTTTACACGTAACTAACTCCCTTACCCAACTCTGGTTCTAATGACCAAAGTTGGTTTTTGAAAACCAACGCCTTTAAAAAACCCTTTTCCGATGTTTCTGGTATAAACATCGGTGGCGATTCCACAGAACCCCTCAAAAATAGTCCTTGGGTTAGCCCGGTTATCGGACAACCCAAAGACACCCTTTCGAAAACCTCGCCCCTAGGTTAGCCCGATTATCGGATAACCTAAAGGCGTTGTATCCACCCATAAAAAACGCGAAAAATCAAAAAGGGTCGAAACCATCGCGTCGCTCCGACCGCCTCTTTTTGACGGCGGCGACATGGACCAAAAGTATCCTGCTCTGAGGATTTTCCTAGCCATGATATGCCCTGGTGCATGAGTCCCGAAGGTTCCTTCATGTATTTCTTTAATCAATTTCTGTGCTTCTTCAAGATTTACACATCTTAACAAAGTGGAATCAAAATTCTTTTTATAAAGGGTTTCTCCTATCAACATAAACCCTATGGCCCTTTTCCGAATGATCCTTTTGTCATTGTCACTGATTTCCTTGGGGTATTCACCCTTTATCAAGTATCGCCTTATGTCATGATACCAAGGGGTTTTATCTTTTTCATTGTCCATCATCATACAAAAGGCTTGTTTATTGTGCCTTTTGATTTGGATGATGGGCATCTCATGTTCTTGTCCTAATGCGAACATGGATGATAATGTTGCCAGTGCATCTGCAATCTGGTTATCTTCCCGAGGGATGTACTCGAAACTGATGTTTTCCATTTTTGAAGTCATATTACGGATGTGCTCCAAATAAGGGATTAATTTGGAATTTCTAGTTTCCCATTCACCCTTGAGTTGGTAAATAACAATGGATGAGTCACCGAATACTTTGAGTCTAGTCACCCCATGATCCAGAGCTGCTTGAATACCTAGAGCACAGGCTTCGTATTCCGCCATATTGTTCGTGCAATCAAAGTTTAGTCTGGCTGTTACTGGGATATACTTCTTTTCAGGAGATATTAAAATAGCTCTGATCCCATGTCCAAATAAGTTTGAAGCTCCATCGAAAAACATGATCCACTTATTATCTTCATGTTCTTCATGTTGGATATGCATTATGTGTTCATCTGGAAAATCATCTTGGAGGGATTGATATTCGTCAGTTGGCCCATGTGCCAGATATTCTGCTAAAGGACTGCCTTTGATAGCTTTCTGAGTGACATGAACAATGTCGAATTCTGAGAGGAGTACCTGCCACCTGGCTATCCTTCCGGTCAAGACGGGTTTTTCAAACAGGTATTTGATTGGGTCCATTTTAGAAATCAACCAAGTTGTGTGTCTGACCATATATTGTCGAAGGCGCTGAGTTGCCCACACCAATGCACAACATGTTTTTTCGAGTGGTGTATAACGGGTATCATAATTTAGAATTTTTTTACTGAGGTAATATATGGCTTATTCTTTTTTACCCGTATCATCTTGTTGACCGAGCACACATCCCATGGACTCATCGAGTACTGAAAGGTAAAGAATCAAGGGCTTTCCTTCCACAGGTGGTACCAATACTGGTGGATTGGTTAGGCACGTTTTGATTTTTTCGAAAGCTTGTTGACATTCATCATTCCAAACTTTCGGTTGGTTTTTACGCAATAACTTGAATATGGGCGTACACTTGTCTGTCAATTGCGCGATGAACTGTGCGATGTAGTTTATTCGGCCCAAGAACCCTCTGACTTCTTTTTCTGTTCTTGGTGGGGGCATTTCTACAATTGCCTTTGTTTTATCAGGGTCTACCTCAATTCCTTTTTTACTAACAATAAACCCAAGGAGTTTTCCTGATCGTACTCCAAATGTGCATTTAGCCGGATTAAGCTTGATCTGGTATTTTCAAAGTCGATTGAATAATTTCTTTAAGTATTGGAGATGATCCATTTCATTTTTGGACTTGGCGATCATATCATCCACATATACTTCGATTTCTTTGTGAATCATATCATGAAATTGTTAGAAAAAGAGGCTGAGATCAAGAGGGGGGTGAATTGATCTTTAAAAGTTTTTCGCAAATAA